>OX578281.1:51372464-51762464 GCA_951217055.1 Gerris lacustris
ATTTATATTTATGGCGGGGGGTCCGGGGGCCCTCTCCCGGAAAATTTTGAAAATATGACCTCTCAAAATAGCGTTTTTATGCATTTCTGAGGTGAAATTGTATATGAGGTGAATGTAAAAAATATCTATTAAAAGAAAAAAAAAAAAAATACGGCGGTATTTTTTTTTTTTTTTTTTTTTTTTTTTTTTTTTACTCTTACTTTTTTCCTCTATTACCTTGGTCTGGGGGGGGGGGGGGGGGGGGGCACGTGCCCTCTGTGCCCCCCCCTGGATACGCCACTGTATTACTATATGTTTGATTACCTAAAATAGTCGTTCTTGAAGCTTTTTTGTCAACTTCTAAAAAATACCAAGACAGAAATCCAACAAAAATAAACCGAATTTTCGACATACAAAATGTTAGTTCTTCAAAACGATCACATAGCTTCCGTTACCTTCGGTAGGCTCGGAAGCAAACATCTAAAGGCAACTCAATTCTTTTAATTGTAACAAAATTAGAATATTATTAAAATTCTAAAAACAATATTAATTATTAATTTTGTGCCAACGTTTGTTTTAACTGACATAGACTGAGATTAGGAACGACTATGCGGAATACAATGTGAATATATTCTATGCCGCACCAATTATGTGGATTGTTCGAATCTAATATAGTTATTTTTATTTTTCAAATGGATATAATTATCACGAATATATCTATGACATTCTAACCAGAAAATAATGACTTTCTCATATACTCCGTCGTAGAAGTATTGCGATGACGACACTTCAAATAATATCTATAAACCTAGAATTAATATGAATAATATGTGTTATTTGTAAAGCAACATTTAATATTTCGAATAATGCTTCTACCTCAATATTGTATACAAACGTCGGGGGAATACGTTTGAGTACGTGCTTAAACATTATATATTTACTGAAAGTGCCTGTAAATTCCTGAGGCATGTCCAAAACCGTATGTACCTAGATAAAGCTGCATTTGATGTTTATAACGTGCAAATTTGTGGTAGGAGGACTTAGACACAATTAAACGCCTCTAATTCATTGGCTCTAATACATTGGTTAAATGCGTTCAAAATATTTAACGTACATAAAATTAATATCTCGAGGTAAACAATAAAACAAATTATTGGAAACAATAATTATTAGTACATATTATTTTATTAATATATTATTATAAAATATAATAATTTCGTTTTAATCCTAACATATATTTTATTGCTTTATGCCTTAAAAAAATAACATTCAATGTATACCACTCTATTTATTTTAAAACAAATATAATTAAATATCCAGAGCATGAAATCCTAACCCCCCCTCCCTACAAAATCTACCCGATTTTAACAAGTGCTTAATAAATAAGTTGGTTATAAAAAATATATTAGGTTAATTACCTATCATTCATGATTGGTACTAGGTTTTTGGTGTCTGGGTAGTTATTAATATTAAACTATTATTTTAAGTGCTACTAAAATATGGAGGAAGGCATTTGCTTATTAGAATTGAATAAATTAATTTCGAAGGACATATATAATATTCAATTTATATTTACTTTGAAATGGCGTTCTACACTACTTTCTACATAGTGATTTAATTGGCATAACGGTCATAATAATGAGACTACAATCACTTATGGTTGACTGGTAAAATTCAAATTTTAATACTTGTTCGTCGGTATTCATTCTCTATACAATATTTAAGCATAACGTATGAGAATATATATAAATAGCAACGTCTAATTTAAAATGTGATCTATCTTTTAAAATAACTGTATTTTGGTCAGAAAAAAATACATAGTTTTATATTCACACCTACAATATCCATCATCACGATAATCATCATAATACCTTTAGTGAGTAATAAATTAAACAAATAACGCACAAGATTAAAATAACGCACATCCTACCTACAAACTTAGATATCCTTTTAAGTATATAATTACTAATAATAAATATTTAAGAAAAATTAAATATATATGTACAATATGTATTAATACAAATATGTATGTAACTATAACCAAAATTATGTGATTAATGATTTACGCTATTAATGTTATGAATCTTAATGTTTCTAGAATATCAATAAAAGAAAATCGGCCCAAGGCAACTCAGACTACTAACTTTGTCATATAATCTCGGTCCAAGATCCGAGATTTTTTTTAACAAAATCTGAATTATTTTGATCAATACCTCCGAAACTAGATTTTTCCCGGGAAACGGCATTAAATGGGCTACATTTTAGATTTGTACAATCAAAATCGTCGGAACCGCTTTCGAAAAATATTTTTTTCGGTGGTAGGCTGTGAAATAGTAACTTTAGAGCCTAAAAAACATAGCGAAAATCCATTTTTTCATTACGTGGAGTTAAAAAATCTTTTCAATACTACCAGCAAGAAAGGATTCTTTTACGTCCTAGGACGGAAAAAAAATTTTCTTTCGTGCTGGTAGTTATCAAAACTTCCGTTTTAGCGGTGCAATATTTGTAGATAAGCTTGTTAGTACGCTTAAAATCCGCTAGATGTCAATGCGTTTTATTTATCTTTTGTTAAGGTGTAACCTCTTTTTAAGGTTTCTTTTTTTTAAATCTTAAGTATGTTATTATTATTATATTGATTAATATTTAATGTTTTTTCATTGTCTGCTACCACGGAAAAAATAGCATATGCTACACGACTGTGAAGTGTTTTCTTTACCTTGGCAATATTTACTACTGCCTTGCTCCGCTCGACAGTAAATGTAATTGCCGCGGTAAAGAAAAAGCTCACTTCACAGCCTAGTAACATAATATACTATTTTTACTCAGCAGAAATATTTTTTTCGGTAGGGCCCCTAAATTTTGAGGTAGATTTAATTTCTAGATTTCGCCTTGGGGAATGATTTTTCTGAAAATATATGCCAAATTTCGTCAAAATCGGCCCATTTTTTTGGACTCAAAGGGAACTTAAAACGTATAAACCCAATCGAATTTTCGCGCCACTATAATACTTTCGTTTATATGAGAAAGTAAAAACACAGAGAATCAGAAATTTAAATTAGTATCTTGAAATAGATCTATAAGAAATTAAGATTTTATAATGATTAAAATCTTCTAGTAAGAGTAAAAGAATAATTATATCATTCAACTATACAATAATTAAAGCTTTCCTACTTAGCAGCAAAACAAATAGTTTAATTTTTAAAAGAGGAGCCCGAAGCAGTTAATTTAAAGGTATTTTGGAGAGGAAAGGGATTAAGAGGTGTTAGCCTTGGTGAATTTATAGTGTTTGTCGAAGACATTAAAGAGCAAAGTACCGGCTGTTAAACGAGAGAGCAATACGTTATACAGTTAGGGACAACGCAGGGAGTCCAAGGCATTAAGAATGTATCGGATAATATAATTAGGACGTGGAAAGATAACTGTATAGGGAGAAACCGACTCCACGTGATGTATTAATTATGAAATTTAATTAATGCAATGTCCGAGAGGGAAGCCGTAGTAAATCCGGCTCGGAGAACCATTAAAAAAACATTAGGAGCCAAATATTATATCCAAAATGGCGGTCATGTGTGGAGTTAACGTTAAATTGCCTTCTCATCAAAAAGGATCGGGACCCCCCGGGGCCAGTTGTGGACACTAAAAGCAAGTTCTATATGATTCTGAATAACTAATACAGACTGTGCAAAGGCTATAACTGTTACTTCATAGAACGAGTAAGATTATACGATTAGATAGTTAGGTCCTGCATGCTTAAGTCAACCAGTTCTAAATGCATACAATACATATTGAAATATGAAATATTACAAGTTCACCAATTAACTTAAACTTTGCCCAGATTTGAACATAAAGTTTTAGTTACCTTGAAATCCCTTCATATAATATATTATCCACGGAACAGTTTCATGCAGAATATGATTTAAAATCTGACCAATTAAAACTATTATTTTATTAATCAAATCTGATATATTTTACTAGGTCCGAGTAAAGTAAATGCATGCATTTAAAATTTAGTTAAAATGCAATTTCATAATTACATTTCTTCCCACAATTTAAAAATGCATGCTAATATACTTGTTGCATGTTTTGATATAATTTTAAATTACTTATATGTTAAGTTTCTGTTTAAAGTACTTAGAGAGAAGGCTATGGGGATAAGTATTGTCTCATAATAATATTATTTGATTATAATTAACGTAATTAATTAATATTTTGAATTATACTTAAATAACTTATAGAATAGAAAGTGAAAAGCTTTAAAATAATAAGTTAATACATAAATTTATTATTTATACCAAATAGCAAATTTTTCGAAATGTTTAAGTTATCAAGATAATGTGACTTCGAGAAATTTGAAATGTTGCTAATTATATTCCCACGTCCTTTTAAGATCCCATGCAAAAATCAGACAAGTTAAGAACTATAATTAGACAGAAATAATGGCACTTCTTTAGATTGTTACTCCCCTCTTTTTTTATAAGGGAAGTAATAATCTAAAGAAGGTGTACGGAATACCTTAGCAAACAGAAGTGTGATATTCCTTTAACCCAAAGTAAATTGGACTAAACATCCCTTCGTCTTAATAGTTATTTAGTAAAAGGCATTTATATTCTAAAAAACATAGGGGAGTAATAATCTAAAGAAGTACCGAAATAATGATACATAGGCATTTCGAGATAAGATCACTATTTTACAGATGGTCCCTAACATTTCATTAAAATCGGACGAGAAGTTTTTAATAGATGTTGATTTTAAAAAAAATAAATAACAGACACACATATTCCGGAGTAAAAATGTTCCACATTGACTGAAACAGATTTCTGTCTGGGAAAACTTTTGAAATCACATACCTGCCGTGACTTAGAAGCAATATAATTTTTTTTTTTATTTAATACGCAAAAAAAGAATATTCGATAACTTCATATTGTAATATTTTAACAATTTGTTTGTTTTGTCTGGTCACAATCAAGCCAATTCAATTCTGTATTTCCTTAACAATGCCGAAAGGCAAAGCAAAAAATATTTAAAATACAATAAAGAATAATTTTAAAAACTACAAATAATAAACGAAAACCGAATTATAAAAAGTAAATAAAACTCAAAGACAAATATAAAAACAAATAATATTTAAAATATCGCTTTGCTTTATTTACATATTTAACTTACTGAATAAAAAGTGTGTACACT
Organism: Gerris lacustris; assembly: GCA_951217055.1. Taxonomy (NCBI): domain Eukaryota; kingdom Metazoa; phylum Arthropoda; class Insecta; order Hemiptera; family Gerridae; genus Gerris; species Gerris lacustris. Next base: position 51,377,628 of record OX578281.1, read on the forward strand.
AAAGCTTAAAAAGCCTGCCATAGGCTCAATTCGTGAGAAAATCTCTGCCTTTTTTTTAACATTTAAATAATTACAAAAAAGGGTGGTTTTGAATTTCACCGTTAAAGCATTTTCTTCTAATGCAAATATACCGATATAAAATAACAGATATTTTTAGGCCAAACAATTCATATACGTAGAAAAAGAAAGAAAAAAACGAGAAAAAGCACTTTTATACATACTCTACATATGAGTACGAATATTATTACCTTTCCAAGAAAAAACCCACAACCAAGGTTTAAAAAATATACAAAAGAATGCTGATGTTTCTAGTATATGTATTTCGATGCGTGTATAACAATACATGTAGGTACAAGAAATATACATTGGTTTAACGGGAAACGAGATTTTTCTTAAACAAATATATTATAGACACTCATACATACAAGCATATTATACTACCTATCAAGAGTATTTTAAAACACCTTTTCATTTTGTAGAAAATAATAAAACCTTTACTAATTGGGCTATAAACCCTTAAAGCCCAATTACTTAAGGTTTTTGACTAGAGGTTGTCACAGTTAACAAAATGCAATTTTAACAAAAACTTCTATTTTTTTTATTTAATAAAGTTTCAAACCTTTTATTTGATTTTTTTTTTTTTTTTTTTGTGTTTAAAAATGTTGAAAATAGGGTTAAAAATGGCATTCTAAAACTTTATAAGGGAAAGTATATTTATGAAATATTGTAATAACATTTAAAACAAATTTTATCTATTTAAAATATTAAATATTGTGTGTATAGGTTTAGTCGATTTAGAGGGGAAACCCAACAAATAACCAATTGAATACTTGTTTTAATTTATACCTAAAAACAAAATACAAAAACCCTCTAATATAGTTTAATGACTTTTCTGTGTAATTGTAGTATTTTCCAATTAATTGATGACATTTTCCCAATTTTTAACAAACAGAAATGTATATTGCCTGCAATATAATGTATTGAAAAATAACTTGATATTATCAAGTTATTTAATTTTTAGTTATATATTTAGCTTTTGTTTGCAGTTATGAAAAAGAGACCTTCTTTAGATAGAAAATGTCGCTATTCCTAGCTCTTTAATGTAGTAGGCATATAAGGTTTGTAAAAGCCAAGCCACGCTTAAAAACCGGCCGCGGGATCGTCACAGGCATGCGCAAATGATAATAGCTAACCACTTTTATCCATGACGCATGTCTTTTATCCAACAAAGAATGGTTCCCAGCTTGGTTGGAACCCCCCTATTATATAATAGATGATTAAAAATCCTTTAACTTTTAAATTTGGCATAAAGAAAAATCTTTTCTAGAAAGAAAAAAAGTTCAAATCTTTAAAAAGCAAGAAAAATCTAACATCGAGGCAAAATCTAAAATTAATTCAGGTTATTCAAATATGAATTTAACCTTATAAGTTGTTTTCCCGGGAAAGCATTCAAGATATTTATTAAAATTAATAAATTTATTCATAATACACCTGGATTATAACATAATTTGTCAAATAACTATTACATTTTAATATTATATCTATTAGGCCAATTCAAGAATATTAAAAAAAAACAATAAGTAACAACTTTCATTTCTAATAACAATTTAATTCGTATAAATTTAATAAAAGAAAACAGACTGTTCCTAGGTTTAAATTTTTGAACCCTTTGAAAAGGCAATATAATGGAAGGTTGAGTTTAGCAGTCCAAGAGGTAAAAGTAGCGTTAATTTGTCTCATTTCTAAATGAGAGCTCATTACAGGCGGTTTAGTAATGCATCTGGGAGTGAGGCGGAGCGGAAACGCAGAACGGTTGAGCAGAGCTCGGCTGAAGGAACCACGCAGATAAATTCAACTCAGGCTAACTCCCATCTCTCAGACCTTACACCCACAAAGTTATATTTCGGCTTAATAGGGAACAAACCTTCACCTCAAACAGTCTATTCATGAGTGGAAATGATTAAGGGAGTGCTTAGGGCATATCGCTCCGAATAAATTCATTCCTCAAAAAGTATTCAAAAGGATGCGTCTAAATTTTTTTTTTACCTAATTAATAAATTTAATAGAAGTATAATTTTTTTTACTACACTTTGCAAATATATAGACTATGGCTGACATTTTTTACACGTGCCAACCGTGGTTAGATAAAAATGAAATATGTTTAAAAATAATCGTGTTTCTACTAAAATTAAAAATGTTAAAATCCTAATTTCTGATAATTTTTTTAAAACAACATTTATGAATCCATCTGTTTAAATATCAGTTTCGATACAAATCTAACCATATAAGTTGTTTACCTTGAAAAATATAGTTTCCAAGACATTGACAAATAGACGGCCAATTGGTGTGGCACATAGCCTCCTCGCATACTATGACGTACTTTATTGATTTTATGCTTTTTGTCTTATTTGTTTAATTGTTTTTCCCCTTTTTTTAATCATTCAAATTGGTTTTAATTTTTTACATGAACCACAGTATCAATTTAGCAAAAGTTAAAGATCGCAGACTGTTTCTAATTAATCTGGGGCTATCTGCAGGTTACTTCCGATAAACTATAAAAGTTTCATACAAATCAGATAAGTACTTTTGAAGTTATAGGTGTAAATAAATGTATGATTGTATGCATGTGGAAGAGAAACAAATAAGCGCAGAAGGTTGAAACTTATAGGGGACCAACAATAGGCTAATTCCTACCACACAGATTTCATTAAAATCGGACGTGTAGTTTTTAAGATATGTTGGTTCGCAAAAATTGAGCGACAGACATACGGACACGGAACCAAAAATGTTACCTGATGTCTGAAACGGATTTATGTTTTGGAATTTTTGAAATCGGAGACATAAAATATTTTCACCTAAAGCCTAGTTTGCACGGGTCGACTATTTTAGTATTAGTAGCCACGGTCGAGTAATTTAGTTAGAGTCGAGTAATATAAATTTAGTCAAACAAAGTGTCCAAACGAGTCGAGTACTAAATTACCAAACTACTCTACTACTCGAACCGTGCACAAGAGTTAAAAATTTGTTTTAGTAAATTTTGATGAAATGTTTAATAATAAATAAATGTATCCTGAAACAACTAACAAGCGAAAAACACCTAAAGAATAAATTATGTATAAGAGAAAGGTTTGTACGATTTGAATGGGACAGATAACTTCTTAAAACATAATGTACATAGCTAGTTACACTAATCGTTATTTTAACAAACGAACAACCTTTGGTTATTAGCGTTGAACATTATATCATGTTCTTTGTTTAAAGAGGGTACTACAATTAGCAGAAAGTTCATTATTTAGCAGCGAAACAACGATTCAAGAGAGCTGCAAGAATATATACAGTCAATTTCATGCTTCAAGAAAACATTATTAGTTTTAATATTTTATTGCTCCAACTTATCCGCAACAGATTTCTTAAACCGTTTTAAGCTAAGTTCCTTGAAGCTACTTAGAGAAATAAAGAGAAACAGATTATAAGATTATAACAGATTATAAACTCTGGTAAATATGGTTATCTGTAGCAAGCAAGAAATTTCTAATGTTAATTTAAAAGCTAGTTTATTTTAAAGATTATATATACTTTAAGACACAAAGCTGATAATATTAAATAACGTATAAGTATAATAAAATACCTAGACAAGTCACAGAACGATTCAATAAGCAATTTAATCGAAAAAGATAAAATTCAATTTTAAAACTTTCAAAAAAAGAGAAACGAGGAAGAGTGACAGATTGTTGAATGATGTTTCCAGACTCAATAACATTTACGTGAGAAAATTTAATTTATTTCTTTAAGAAAAAAATCCCTTCAGAGATATGAAATGATATATGAGAATCGGAGGTACCCTACATAATGAAGCCCTTACCAACGCGCGACGGCCAGGTTTAAGAATTCGTGTTACTCATATCGTTCGAGAGGAGACATTTTCACCAACAGGGAATATATTATGTATTATTGTTCCCTTGTTACCTCCTGATATAAATATATGAAAAGAAGGAAGTATATTAATATTTTATGAGAAAGTATTGTGTTGTGGAGGATCGCGAAAAGATTTTTAAATGAGAAAATTTTAAAAAAAGAGGAAGATATGAGTATGAGTGCTTCCGACGGAATTTTTAAGTCAGGGGAGGAGAAAAAAAAGAGGATGGCTTGTTAAAATGAATGGAAGGCAATTCCGAGAGAAGACGTGTATTGTCAAGGTTTATGCTTGTATCCGTTGTGAATAGGAAGAAGTGAGGATAGTCGTATATTACGGTGGAAAGCTTGTCTATCAGTATATTGTAGAGGTGTGGTAGAGTAACATAGCCTGTTCTCGTACAGAATTGACTCGACAGGTAAAAGCATCTTCTAATGTCAGTTATTGAAAGATGCCAGCAAGAGAGTGAGATACTCGCCTTTTTACCTCAACGGAGTTCTAACTGTACAAAAGGAGCCAGTCAAAAAATGAATAACAGAATCAACTTATCTAGTATCAATGCACCTCTAATACACTTGGGAAAAACTAAATTTTTATTTTTCAAAAATAAACTTTTACAATATAAATCGAACTTGAACACCACTCAAAACAAAATATAAATAAAAGGAAAACTATCGCAAAAAAAGAAGAAAGAGAGTTAAAGGTTTACCTATCACACAAGATAACAAATAAATGTTTTATTAATTGAACATTTGCTTATCATTTATTATTATTAATTTTAAAACCAAAAACAATAATAGTCTGCCAATTTGAGTGGCACATAGGACGAATGAGATTTGGATCTGTTTCGATTCCCAGTGAGGACACATTTATTTTAATTCAACACTTTGTTTTTAAATTAATATAAATACGGCCATCTTTTAGCTACTTTCGACAAAAAAGATCTCTTCAACTCGGATGAGCACTTTTAAATAAATAGGGGTTAACAATAAAAAGTTATGCCCGTTTCAAAAAGGAGATAAACGCAGACAGTTGATTTTTACGACTAATTGACATACCCTCCAAATTTCATAAAAATTAGATGAGTAGTGTTTAAGATATGGTGGTTCAGAAACATGCTGAAAGAGGCTACTAATGTCCCTTAATGTCTGAAACGAATTTCTGTCAAGAAGTTATTGAATTTAGAGACCTGAGATTGATTACTAACAATTTAACGCAGTTTTTCCTTCAATGATTTACATGTAAGAGTGATGAAACGGGTTGGAGAGGGCTGAGTACTAATAAAGTAAATAGGATATACTTATGGAGACAGAAAACACCAAAACAGTTATGAAGATATTTAAGTATACATCATTTTATCCACGTTTATAATATACACACACACACATATATATATATATATATATATATATATATATATATATATATATATATATATATATATATATATATATATATACATGTATATATATATTAAATTTAAAAATATTAAGGTACGTTACTATAATATACATTACTATATTTACAGAAACCCTTTTCACATTATGTACCACGGTAAGACATCAAGGATGAAAAATGCATAAAATATAAAATCTCAAAATTAGGGGGGGCTTTTTTTCGAAAGTGCAACTCGAAACTCGTTGAATATTTCATGAAGCATTTTTTACATTCTATAACATAACTGGTAAGCCCATCCTTGGATACTTTTCTTGAATACAAAACAGGATTGAAAATGTGCAAAAAAGCCTAGACATCGACCGGGGTTAAAGCTCCTAATCATCCGGTAAACTTAACATAATCGCTTTTCCTTCGTTAATAACAAGGATTCACTCATTAATAAGATTAAGCCTTTTATAAAATATGAGATAATAATAAAGAGAGCTTTTTTAAAAAAAGATTGGTACCTTAGAATTTAATAAGCTTAAAAAATTATTAGATTTATAACTTTAATTAAAAATATGCAGTAATAAAATTACATAGGTAGTATAAATTTAAGAAAATCGATGCTTCAGCTATTCTATATAATTTTATAAGTAAATATTAATCTTAAATTGAAACTAATTATACATTATTTTCAATTCGATTATCTTTAATGAAATAATTAAAAAATATAATAATTATTATTTTACTATACAAGTTTATAATACAATGATTATAATGACGAATAGATAGAGATGAATTCTTACACATTTTAGGAAAAATACTTTGTTTTAAGAAATTTTAGTATTGGGGGGAAAGGACCGATACAAGTACGTCCTACAACGAGGAACCAAACGTTATTTCTTTTCGCTTATCAGGTAAGCACCCTTCTCAAGTATAACTCAGTGGGTAAAGCTGAGTTTAGAGAAAACAAATAAGAAATAAGTGAAATTAGTTCACGGTTGATGAAGTAATACCTACAATAATGAGAACGTTAACTGCAGTGAATTGCAACAGGCTAAAATAAGAGGGTTTTTATCAAGGCTTGATTGAAGAGGTTTTCTAAAATAAATATATAAATTAGATAAGGGAGCTTCTATGGAGGTCATCTTGAAGGAATAACACAAACTGTCTCTCCACGTAAACTGAAATTACTTTAAAAACAAAGCAGATTAAAGCCTTCAAAAGGATAATTATCATCAGTGCCTTGCCTATTTCAGAAGAAAAAAGTTACATAAATAAAAAGATTTAGTGAGAGGGGAGTTTAAATGTCGGAGAGTGACGTTAGACTCATTTTCTTCCGCTACAGGCACTGATGATGGCCTTTTGAAGGCTGAAAGCTGCTCTGTTATAAAAGTTATTTTAATTTACATGGAGAGACAGTTTGAGTTATCTCTTTAAATATATAAATATTTGTCTACATTTATTAAACAAGTTTAATTGTAAAGTAAATTAAAAAAATCGGGTACGGGGTACCTCGGAACTTTTCCTCACTTCAGAGGCCACTAAAGTAGCCTCTCCTGCTGCTTCGCAGCAGGAGGAAGCAGCATTGGACGTTGTTAGTACTCGGGTGACCGTTCTGAACTAACTGATTTATTATCATTCTTCAAAAATAACCTTATTTTTAATAGCTATATTTTATTTAATTATTTGAAGTTTGGTGGCAATTTGACAGATGTAAACAAACTTTGACGTCATCAAAATTATCGCACTAATAAATAATTATATTCGCTTATAACTTTTAAACTAATTAATGGAATTTCATCGGGTTTTTTTATATTTGTTCCTTAATTTTTTCCGGTTCCAAGGATATGCTATACGTCACAAACCAATTTATACTTTCGATAATATTAACCGTCAAAGTTTAAAACTACAGGCACAACTACAGGTTAGGACTGATTTTTCTGCCAAGTTTTAACTCTCTATAGGTTAAATACCTTGGGCGCTACGATGATAACACACATACATACATACATACGTCATGCTGAAAACCACTCAGGAGGTCTTAAAAACACCTAAAACGGATAATTCCGTTGAAATCTCGAAAAAAATGTTTTTGGTGAAAACAATATTTTTCCTACTATTAGTAGTGAGGAAAAGTAATAAAGACGTGTTTATATTCATATGTGAACGAAAAAGATTCTTAATGATAAGAAGAGAGAAAGAAACAAGTATTTCTTAAGAGGCATTCCTGAGTTTCCGTCAAGTGCCCGCCTATATCCACCTATATCCACAGCGTAAACACACCAGGAACTCTAACAACTTGCTCCAAAAAGGTATACAAAATAAACTCTTCCGTAAATTTCCCTGTACAAGTAAAAGAAAGTTTACGTCTAAACCCCTTAGCAACTGTTTTCGTATGGTAAATTTAAAAGTATATATCTCAGCGTATAATAATATTTCAGACAATAAATCGCACACGATTTGGATTTATAAGGTTCTGACAGCGTAACCACACGCTACAGCATAAAATTAATTTTTCATTATATATTACTAGTCTTCACTTCTCGCTCCTTGCGAGTTAGTTCTACGATGGTTCCTACATCAAATGGCTAAACCTATGATCTCACAACGTTTTACGCGAGACTTGGCTTATTTTTTTACACTAGTGTTTTAGTTGGGATATATATATATATATGTGTGTGTGTGTGTGTGTGTCTGTCAATTGGAAGGTCTCCATTCTCATTTAATTAATAAACTACATAAATAATTACAACAACAGATTTAAATTAGGTTAATTTAATAATTACTGTACGTGTATGGTTATATGAACTTTATTTACATAAAGGACCCCCTCTCAAGAGTGATGCGCATACGATAAGGCGTAATATTAAGCCATTAGTTTGACATCCCCCACCCGTTTGATATATCAATCTGTAGGTACTATTAGGGCTGATCAATCAGCCCCTTCAAGATTCAGTGAATCAATCTAGGATTTGGATTCTGAGAGCGCTTCCAAGCTCTATCTACATAGATTGGTTTCAACTCGCAATTACCATAGCACACGCAGAATTATTACAGGATAGGGTGCGCCTGAGGTAGATTAATTTGTTAGCAGGTTTTAAAGGAAACCATGCAATTTCGGAACAAACAATAATTTATTTCCTTCAAGATTTAAGTTATTTGAGGTGTTAATAAGATGAATGACTGAGAGTAAAATGCAACTTTTAATAACATAATAAATCAGAGAATAATATTTTCTTTTTTCAAATAATATACTTTTAAAAGCATATTTCTTCTAATTTGCAGCTTATGTGCACTACAGAACTAAATACATCTTTAAAACATTTACATTTTTAGTAGAACTGTAACAAAAAGAAAGTGAAGAAAAAATTTCACCACTAAAATTGAGGGACCCAAAAACGAGCTACATACTTTCAAAAAATACCCGATGATTTTTACCCCTCCCCATTTGATCAATTTTTTTAAAGTTCAGTGTATACACAAATGAAAAATATTCAATCCATTACTCCGACATAATGCGTCCAATCGCTTACTTTAATGATGTTTTGATTTCAAGACCATCTCCATAGTCTCTTAGTTATTTAAATCTTTCCCCTTATAGTAATCTGTCATTTTTTTTTATTTTTTTTTTTTAATAAATAAATTAAGGTATCAATTTAGCAATATTTGGTGTGCGCAATCAGTTAAATTTAATATAAGACCAGCTATGGGCTTCTTTCGACTTATATGGGACCAACAATTGATTACTTTTGACCTAGCATCCGAATTACAATAAAATCGGAGGAGTAGTTTTTAAGATATGATCACAAAAGTGTTAGGCAGACTGACAGGCACACATGGGACCAAAAATGTTATCAAATATTTTAAACAGATTTCTGGATTGCAAATTTGAATTCGGAGAAAAAAATACCCCTTGAGTTACCTTCGGTAAGCGTAGAAGCAATAGACTAGCACACAGCTTCCTTGGGTCCTTTCGCGAATACTTTAATGATTTGATGCTTTTACAGACAATAATTTATTTAATTTCCCCCCTTTTGCTTCCGAGGTAACGGAGAAACTGTGATCGTTTTGAAAAACGATTTTTTTTTGTCACCGGTCACTGATTTCAAAAAATTGCGGACAACAGTCCGTTTTATGACGTCTGAAGCGGATTCCTTTCTTAAAATTTTCAATTTCGGACATATAAACAATTTTTTTAACAGAGTGATCAAAATGCCTCCGTTACCGTCGGTAAACTCGGAAGCAAAAAAAAGGGGGAACAATTATGCAATATTGGGTCGTAAAAGTAAAACATCATCTAAGTGCGATATAGGACGCGAGGAAGCTACGATTAACTCAGTTTAAGGCTAACCCTTTAACTAATGTTAAACACTTATAAAACATTATACCTAGTATTTTATACAATAACTAACTTGACCCATCTCAGAAAATACCATAATTAGGATTATGGTATTGATTTTAATCCACTTAATAAATACACACACACACACATATTATATATATATATATATATATATATATATATATATATATATATATATATATATATATATATATAAATTTAAAAAAAATTAAGTATGGAACATAATATTCTGTTCCGGGTCGAAGTAGAAAACCCTTAAGCATAGTAGAGCTAATTCTAAAAATGGTATTATTTTAAGTGGATTCAAATCAAAAGGGCTAATCCTAATTATGGTATTATCTGAGGTGGGTTAAGTTAGTTATTTTCTAAGATAAAAGGCAAAGGCTTTTAAAAGTGTTTAGGATTAGTTAAAGGGTTAGCCTTGAACTGAGTTGGTCGTAAGGGTTGAGAGTCGTATCCCTAGAATAACCTCAATAACGATCATGGGAATGGGGAGGGGGTGTCCGGCCGTGCACCCTTTTGGAATGCCTGCTTCTTACACGAAACCCCTTACTCAATAAACTATTTAAATGAAAACTCATCCTAAAACCAGGTTCAGACCTGGTGCAACCCAAAAAGCAATTAACCTCGTATTGTCTGAAAGAGGTTTTTCAGCTAATACCACCACGAGGAAAAGCAATCCTAGTTAAACCTTGTGTCCCCCCCCCCCCCCCGTTACATTTTAATACACACTAGGTATAAACGGCAACCATTACACGGGAAATATTACAGAGAAGGAGATATCGTTAGTTAACACATATGCTTTGTCGTTAGCAACCACCTCCGAAACGTTAACCCCCTCTCACTCTATGATATGGACGTTTTATAACAAGGTTTCCGAGAGTAAAATTAATCCCAAATTATCTTGATATTATAATTTAAAAGACTTCTATAACAATAAAAATGAAAACAGACTCTTAGGGAATTCGATAAGTGGTAGAGAAATGTTAGACAACTCGTTAGTTTTCTTCAAGAGCAAAGCTATTGAATAATTTTGAATAAGTTGATTATCACATAATCAACACGGCATTCACTTAGAGTGATCCCAATACGCTGGGGAAGTGTGACGTCACATACGTAAAAAAGTGTGTGTTGTTACGTTGGCTAAGCTGCGCCTGGCTCATAAGAAAGAATATACAAATGAGTTTTATCAGTGCTATTTTATTTTATTATCATTTTTTAATAAATTTTATTAATTTAAAAACGAAAAATGTCTCAATGCTTTGAATTTGGATGCAACCAATAGAGCCTTAAAAGATAAAATGTCTCTTTTACCACAATACAAATCCATTTTCTGTGTGGCGTAACATAATCTGTAAGTAAGTTATCTTTTACATCTTATTTGAGTTATTTGTGAGAATTATTTGTTTTATCATCTATAATGTATACATTTATTGGCTTATTAGTGATGTTACTGATATATGATAAGGTTAAATACAGTTAAAAAAGCTTTTTATAGAATAAAAAGAGGAAAAAACTATAAAATGCTTACAGAACACTAGTAAACAATGGTATGTTATGAGCCAAAAAAGATAACCTGACAAAAAAATCGTGGAGGGCGCCTGACGTCACAGCAACCTTCGTCACTTTACGTAACCTCTCTGACGCGACGTATAAAACAGTAACAAGCTTTTGTAATGGATGAGTAGGGAAATAACAAGAGCGTACTTACATTATGAAATGACTATCCGGAGAGGCGAAAAATAAAAGAACAAATAGTACCAGCTTAGCCAAAATAATAATAAACATTTACCACATCGACTGTTCCTAATATCTGAAATGAATACACAGGTTTAATGACATATTTGCGACAACAGAGCACATTCAAAGAAAAGTTACATCGAAGACTATTCAAATATAGTGGCGGATCCAGTAGAGCGGTTAAGGAGAAGAGACGTCTAAAGAATGGATGTAAGGAAAGGGGGACTGGAGGGATGTGGTAAGGAATTCGAATTGGGTGCGTTTCGGGGAAAAGGGTCGGCCCTTCCACACTCCCGACGGAGTGCAGAATGCAATATTATTGCTCGACAGGGAGTTCTTAAAGGTCTGGAAAAAAGGAGAAATCGTCGGGCGGAAAATTGTTGAAGGGTAAAAATACGGCGAGAAATAGAAGCAAAGGTTTCCCCCAGGAAGAAATTCCCACCCACCGTACGAAGGGAATAAGATGGAGTGATAGTGTCGCCTCGAGTGTCGAGTCAACCTTGTGCCTCAGTAAGACGGGGGAAAATCCGTACTTGCCTTGCCCCCGAAATTTGACGTCTTCGCAGATGGGGGCAAACATAGGAAAAAAATTGGAAGGGAAACAGGTCAACAGTTTTCAATTATCCATGGCAACTGTGGGGAACGGCGGGAGGACTGTCGGCCTGCGATACCGAAAACAGAAATAAAGCCCATGAGAGTAATACAAAAAAACTTTCCAGAAAAAAACGTCCCAAATGTCATCGGGGGTTTGTCGTCAGGCTTCTATTATAAGTTGGAACGCTTAACTTTCCTTTACAGCGCAAACCAGAAGTCCAACTTCTCCCACCACTCCTACTAAAAAAAACAAACTGTCAAAACAAAATTCATTCTTCAAAACAGTTTATCGCACATACTTCTTCCGCTTTTTTATTACAAATTAAAAATCACACAGCGGAAAATCAACAAAATACTTTTTAATCTAAATACATAATTAGAACGAAAACGAACGTTGTTAATATGCATTCTTCAATAACATAAAGCCTCATGGCTGACTCACTGACATTAATGTTTACCTACTTCCAGATAAGCTAGGAACTAGAAATTTGGCATACTTATGCCTATTAAAAAAAACCTGTTCTTTTCAACCAATACTGTAGGGGAGACCGGGGCTGGTTGTAACATGGGGTAGGGGTAGGATGTGAATTTAAATTGAACTGAGGTGGAGAGGTCTACAGTGCATATCTCAGTCTGTCAAGGTCAAGAGCTCTTCCGTTATCAGCTTGAGGTCTTCATTCTATAGATACATACTGATTTATGTTTTAGACCCCTAAAAGTAAAAAAATTAGGCACTAAAATATGTTCTGCAGTCTTCATTTGTTTTAATGTAGCTTTAGTAAATATGAGATTGAAAACAATGTGCATTAAGCTTAATTATCACGGTTTATTAGATGTTTTAAACTTATGTGGGTAGACGCTTTAGTGCTTTAGTTGATAGCATCCAAAATGACAGCATGGGGCTGGTTGTTACGGGGTAAGTTGGTACACTGTAACAACCTGACCCATTACTTCTTATCTGTAATAAATAACCAACCCCAGGGATGTAAATTATTATTAAATAAACTGTTTCAACCAAGATTTTATGCACAACTTTTACTTATAATGAATAAAAGCTATAAGAAAAAAAAAACATTTTTATGTCAAACGGGAACCATTTTCTTATTTAGAGTAGTATTTCGCCAGTGTAAAATTAATTATAAGTAAATTAAAGCAAAATTCACTTATAAGCTATACTTTTTCTCTTTATAATTTTATTTTTTAGGAATGAGCCCTAGCTGTTTACTAGCAGGTCGAGGATCAGCGGTTAAATATGATTAACTTTTAAAAATATTTTGCTTTTCTCTTCTATTTAAATGGTTTTGACAAATTTTAAGATAGTCATTATCTATCCATTTTTCCAATTTTTAATTACATTTTATAATTTTTTGCGTCCTTAACTATTTTTCCTATTAAGTACCTAAATATAAAACAAATTGCTGAACTTGATGTTTAATTTTTCTAATTCAAGAAACCTAATGCAATTGAAGTTCTTGAAATCATATTACTTGAATCTAAAATCCATAAAAAGGTGTTCGAATGAGGTATTTGATAAATTCAAGACATTTGGAACGTCCATAAATAACTTCTAACAACTCTCAACACGTAAGTTCTTTGACCAATATAACTGTAACAACTTACTCCATAGCGAGGTAGGTTTTACAATTTAAGTTTTCTGAGATTATAAGTCCCTACGATAAGAGACGTGATATTGTGAGCCGAAAAAAATAATTGACGTAGCCAACAATTGGTTTTATCCCTAGAACGACTTATTGGGGTCCCACAGACCCCATGTGAACTATAATTAAGTTTTTTTTTGTTTTACAGGGTGGCCACTAATATAGCTTGACAAAATTCCCTGACTTTTCCCTGACATTTCCCTGACCTACTTCAGGTTTTCCCTGACCATTATCGATATTTAGTTTACAAAATTTACCTTTAAAAAGTTAAAGATCATCAAGCTAAAATAGAATACATATACAAGTTGATAATTACTTAGCCCAATGTTTTTCATAAGTTAGTTTTCATGTTTTCGTAGAAAAAAATTAATTATTATTGAACATTTCATCAAAATTTGTCATAAAAATAACTTTGCCTCGGCGGGGAATCGAACCCGGGCTCTCTCCGTCCACGTTTAAAGCTATTTTCCCCATGAAAACGGCTTAAATTGTTAGATTTGTATTTATTATATGGACTACATTTTTTTTTTTTTTAAACTAAACGATTTCGAGAAATAATTCTTTTTCACATTTTCAGAGTTTTTTGGGGGGTAGCGCCCCCAAATTTCAAGCTAAAAATCATTTCTCGACTCCGCCGTGGGGTATGATTTTTCTTATGTCTAGTATTTTGTCGGGTCCACACTGATTTTTCCTGTTAAGCGTTTTCCTGTTCAACGCTAAAAAGTATAAACTAATCGTAACCTTTCCTTATTATCCTAGAAAGTAACAATTCACGTATTTTTACTTTCTCATGTAAAAGAGAAAGTATTGTGATGGCGCAAAAATTCGATTTTAATTTTATTTTTATTTTTGAGGTCCCCTGAGATAAAAAAAAGTGGTTTTAAAAAAATGTCTGTCCGTGCAGACGCCTGGTTTAGGCTCCAGGCGTCAGCTGGGCCGATTTTGACGAAATTTGGCACAACATGTTTAGAAATATCATACGCCGAGGCGAAATCGAGAAATGAATTTTAGCTCTAAATTTACCCCCCAAAAACTCTGAAAAAACGTGAAAAAAAATTATTTCTCGAAAACGGTTCCGACGATTTTGATAAAAAAAAAATTAAAATGTAGTCCATTTAAATACGAATCTAATAATAACCGTTTTCCTGGGAAAAATCTAGTTCCTGAGAAAAAAGCATAAAACGAGGACGGAGAGAGCCCGGGCTCGATTCCCTGCCCAGGAGAAGTTATTTTTATGATAAATTTTGATGAAATGTTCAATAATAATTAAGTGCACATACGAAAACTATTGAATGGAAAAAAACTGGGAACTCGTTTATAAGAAAGTTTGTCTGAGTTGTCTCAGACAGATTTTTAGGGTTTCGAGGTCGCCCTAGAAACCCTTATGCTTTGGTAGTCCGTCCGTCCGTCCGTCGCATCTTGGAGTATATCTCCCGACCTACTAAAGCTGTAGACTTGAAATTTGGTATACAAGTTAAACATTTTTGCCCAAAAACAGAAAATATTGCGGACTTAAACACTCCAAATTTCTACGATCTGCAATCAATTGCGAGTATATCGCAATATTTTATATTTTTTGAAATTTTCAAGTTGGGTGTCATTTCAAAGGTATTGAAATGTAGATTAGAAATATATATCGCGTTTCCAAAATGGCAGCCATTTTACCCCCCAAAAAATTAGGACAAACCCAAAATGTACCCCCCCCCCCCTGCACTACCCCATTAGGATAGGTCCTAAATAAGGGCAAAAACACATAAATATATATATCTCTGTGGTCCAATGAAATTTCCGGGAGTTGGTCTAAAAAAGTGAAATTTTAGGGGGCCGTAACTCAAGAGCCCCAAAATTTTTGTAATTTGAAAATTCGAAGTTGGGTAAAACAAAACGAAAAAAAATGCCCCCCCCCCCCGCTACCCCATTAGGACAGGAGCTAAAAATATGCATCTTTGTAGTCCAATGATATTTCCGGGAGTTGATATAAAAAAGTCGTTTTTAATATTATAGGGGGCCGTAACTCGGGAGCCCCAAAATTTTTGTCATTTGAAAATTCGAAGTTGGGTATCATTTTAAAGGTATTGAAATTTGTCTCACAAAAATATATCGTTTTTCAAAATGGCGGCCATTTTACCCCTAAAATTACTAAATTAGTGCATACTACCGAAGATTATAATAAACTACCGTTTATTAGAAGTGAATTTATATACATATTTTTGATGAATGTTTCATATTTTTGAACAGCGACATATTACATATTTTTGTTAAAAAAAAAAAAATAAATAATAATAATGTACTTATGAATTCTTATGACCGAAGAAACCCTTTTAGTAACTTGCTGGTAAGTACTTGACGGGATTTTTTGATATAATTTCTAAGTATAGAGGTCGTTAATCCTTCTGCCTTTGTTCCAAATACAGCATTTTTTATTTTTATTAGAAATTTCGAGAAAGTTAAGGTTTCTGTGCTTTAAAATGAAAAATAAGGATTTTAATTGCCGGTAGATTTTCCCTGACCTATGACAAATTTCCCTGACTATTCCCTGTCGGCCGAAATTCCCTGACTTTTCCCGGTATTCCCGGTTTTCCCGGTCTGTGGCCACCCTGTTTTATTTGTATTTCTCTAAACCTTGACTCCCCTCTAATTTACCTTTGAACATTTCTGTGTAAATACTGATACCAATACCATGTTATTGGTTATAGTTTTCTTTCAGAATTCATTAGAATTTGAGTTGGGCTCCCATAGACCCCTCTGTGCCATTAACGTAATTGTTTCATATACCAATGTCAACTGTCTGATTTTTTTATTGAATTAAAAAACTTATTTTATATATATTTTTTTTTTGGCTGCTGAAATGTTTAAGACTGTCAAAAGTTCCAAAATAAAACTTTTATTACTATTAGTAGACATATATAATTTCATTCAAGTTGAAGGTTTAGTGGATCACAGTAAAGATTTAAGGCCAAAAATGCTTAACTTTGACAGAGTATGTAAGAAAATCTATATTTTGTTTAATCATTTTTGTTCCTGTTTTCTGAAAAACAGCTCTTAATATATACAAATAAAAAATATTAACCCAATCTAACGAAAACCAAATTTTATATATATGTATATTGTTTTTTTCAAAGTACAAATATTTCTAAAAAAAATGTTGATGAAAATATATATGTATACTATTTAATTTTAAAATCCTTATTTGTTTTGGTCAAAATAAAATGGTATTTTTAGTATGACAAATTATATTTTTACAAAAATATATAAATAATTAAACAAGAAAATGTTTAGTTAATTAATTTAACCCATTTAATAATTAGGGTCTCACTGACCCCGGTGTGGAGTTTACGTAAAAAAAAAAAAAAATGTGTGTTGTTCTAGGGTTAAAGAACTAACGTTGAATTACTTTCAGAAAAATTAAAAATAAAAAAAAGTGTAGCAACCAGCCCCGGTCTCCTCTACATATATATTCCTAAGCAAGGTTATTTTTTTTTAAAAATTAAAAATATCTATGTGAATCTGAACTTGTATAGAAAAAGTATGTGAATATGAAACTTTCTGATGGTTATAATGAATTTTATTTTGGTCACTTAATTTTTTCTAAAGGATCTAGAACGAAACTTGAGGACAACTGGAGGATAAGATAAATCAGTGGACAGGATGAACAATGTACTTGTAATTCCAAAGGTAAAGTTTAACGGTAAAGTATTTCGCCATGTAATTTACGGTTGAACAATTCGTTTGCCGTAACCATTTTGGTGAATCTAAATTTGAAAATGATGTTGAAAGGTACCAGTGCACAGCGTCGATTAAGTCTTTAACACATTCTAATAAAAGACCTAGCATTTCAAGCGTTGGAAAAGATAAGAGACTTTACTCCCGCCGGTATACTCCAGCCTAGTAGAATAGCACTCAAAACGTCCATCTGCACAAAACCCAAATCCTATCGGCCTCGTTCCCTTTTAAAGTATGCCGACAATGGGATTTCAGCAGCGGTTCCTCGTCAACTTCAACAACTTTCGCTTGTAAATGCGCCGCTAGAATTTCCGTCGAGTAGAACTCATTTTCATATCGGGGCCGATTCGATAACGGGGGGGGGGGGGGGGGGGGGGGGGGTAGCACTTATATGCCAACAGTAAACTGTGGAGGCTTTACCTCACCACTCTCTGATATTGGCCCTAGAGCTCGCCAATAACATCCAATTTCACAAATTCTACCGATTCCACTACTGCCTCCATTTTTTATACCCGTTGCCCTGGCAATAGGAGATTCTTTAAATTATTCCCCCAATTCAATACACGTATGAGCTAGACGTAAAATCATTCGCTAAATATGGGCAGCATGAAAACCATAGATTATCTATTTCAAACATTCTCTATAACATAATCACACTACAGAGACAATGGATAGCAACCGTCAAGTCAAAACAGTGATAACTTGGAAAAATGCGGAGACAGTAAAACCGGAATTTTCAAAAAATTGAATGTATTAAATATTAAAAATAATATATTGAACCGCCGCGCCGGCAAGTGGAAGAGTAACAAGGAAAGCAGATAAAGTAAAAATGTAGGAAAGACAAAAAACATCAGTTGTTCGTCCGTCATTTTGTGAAAGTGTTTTGTGCAGTTATATTTCAAATTATTATGCAGAACAAAAGGCTAATAACACATGACTGACATACACGATGTTACATCTTAATTAAATTCTCATTTAACTAGAATGTGATAGTAGGTATTATACATATAATATAACATTTAAAATAAAAGCACGTTCATATTTACTTTCTAATGATTAAAATTTTAGGAATGTAAAATAAACAATAATAAAACCATGCCTCCCCCACCCCCTTTAAAATAAGCAAAAGGAAGCTTTTAGTTATTGAATATTGAACCTATATGAAATAATGAACGAGGAGCTAAAACCCAGTGAATCCTTTAGTACTGACAGAGTTAATATGTTATACTTTATCGAATTATAATGTAAACTAAATACGAAAATGCATTTAACTGAAAATTCATAATTAATTCTACTTTATCAAAATCTGGAAAATTGAAATAAGCGCTAGAAGTCCCAACTCGTATACAACATACAACTCAATTAGATAAATGCAATCAAAATATCAAAGTGAAATGATACACAAACGTGTATATCCTAATATTCCCTAAAATGTTTATATAGACATTATTATAGAGATTAATTAAAATTTAATGTATTACTTTTCGGCGAGCTTTCACAGTTATGAGGTTAAATTAAATTAATAAATTATTTATTTGCTATTAGGATAATTTATACAGACTAAAAGATGCAGATGACGACATCTGATCCATAATATAGCTGGAAACAAAGCATTCCAGTAATTTCCAATAACCATTGTAGGCGTAATGCTAAAAATAATTATTTAGCTGAAATCTGTAATCTATTTAGTACCAAAACCACAGAAACTTATAAAAACCTTTATTGGAATCTTTCTATATTAATAAAAAAGTTATGTCAACAAACAAGAAACAATGCAAAAGATATAAGAGTATACTAAACTGTGAGTTTTTTTTTTTTGTTTTTTTTTTTTAAATTCCGGGGGCTTTTACGCCCGAAGACATAGGCCACTTAGGTGGGCCCATTGAACAAACCCGGGTTAGAAACCTAACCTCTTCACATTAGAGTGAAGTGTCTGGTCGTTAACCATGACTCTCTATCGATGTGAATCGAACTGAGAGTGTATTTCATGGTTTCCAGGCGGAAACCTGGTGGCGCTACTCTTTCGAGCAGCTACCCATTTATTTAAACAATGCTGGGTGAACATTGAGCGGGGGGCCTGGTCCGGGAATCGAACCCAGAGCTGCGGTAACCATCTGACCCGGCTCGATGCTGCTTAACTTGCCTTATCGCAAGGCAAGCGCTCTAGCCTCCGAGCCACCCAGGCTCCTTAGACTGTGAGTTAAACAGGGAAGGAATATCTCGAGACCTCCTCGAGAAAGGGTTGACACTTAAATGTGCTACAGTTGTATACATTTAGATAAGGGAAGAAAAACAGCATAGCTATGCAACTAGCCTATGCCTGGACTGCATTGTTAATTATTATTGCTTTTATGTTTGTTTTCTCACTGAAATAACTTATATTGGACTTATCTTATGTAAAGAATGTTTTATCGCTCAATATAATTATAATATATTTCTATTTCCACGGTAGTATTTGTTTGTTATTTACAAATCAAATATATATAAGTCACGTTGTATAACAAACACGTCACAAGCATTCTAAATTTTTAACGAAATGTGGAAAAACAACAACAAAATAACGAAATGTTGAAAGAAGTTTAGGTCTGTTATCGTTATCACTTATCACTAACAACAAAATCTCGGCGTAGTTAGGTTTTCGGCCACAAGCAGCGGTTGCAACAGCTGGCATCACTTTACACATTCACTATGATATATATGTAACAACAAATTGGATAAATTCCTCAGTTAGATTTGTAAAATTTGGATGTTTGTCAAAAAATACAGAAACGAACCCGTGGTTACTCGCATATAATTATTTTGCTCACAAGCGATTATCATTTTGAGTTTTTATCACCACATTAGATATTAATTAATGAATCTTAGATGGAACATGAAGTTAAAAAAAAAACCACTCTGCTGTAAATTATACCAATATCATAATATAGACTATAGACTATGGACACTGTATTTTTTATCCAAAAAACCGCATAACTTTGAGTATTTTATTTTAAGTTAATTATATTCAAATTTTTAAGTTTTGGTAGTTTTCATACTACGGAAAAATTAAATTTTACTTTAAATCAAATTACAATTATCAATAACTACGGGAGACATACAGAGAAAAATAGACCCCCGCACCGGGACTCGAACCACGGTATGTCTCCTATTTTATTTTTCTCTGTATGTCTCCCGTAGTTATTGATAATTGTAATTTGATTTCAAGTTAATTATATTTATTATGG
Organism: Gerris lacustris; assembly: GCA_951217055.1. NCBI lineage: Eukaryota > Metazoa > Arthropoda > Insecta > Hemiptera > Gerridae > Gerris > Gerris lacustris. The sequence continues at coordinate 51,398,226 of OX578281.1, forward strand.
TCCTTGATAATTATTATTTTGTAAAGAGAATGGAGAACGGTTAAGTTTTAAGCATCAGTGTAAGGTTGTCGAACTTTTTTTTATAAATTTAAACGGTAATGTATCCATTCCATAGTAAATTAATATTGTCTTTTAATTAATTCATAAGCTTACTGAAATCCTCTACACCTTGACCTTATATAGGAGTGTTCTGGGACACTTATGGGGGCGCATAGCCCCCAAGCAGTATTTGCCGAGAGCGGCCACTTTCCGGGGGTGGAGGAACGAAGCTAGTAGGGGACAGAGCCCCCTAGTCTATATTGAAATACTAAAAACAATTAGGATTATAGATACTGAAAGATTTACCAATCGCAATAAGTTTACTTTTTTAAAATATAGAATTTAAGATTGTTAGGGCTCAGGGAACTTCTACATTCTTTATCTTTCCATTGAAATTCAAAGAGGAAAATTGTCGCATCGAACTAAAGGGACCATTTCCAAAAAAATAAAATTACCTGTCACTTGGGGGTGTAAGAGTAAAAACGCAATGTATACACTTACTATATATCCTTTTGTTAAAAACGTAAAAAAATGTTATCCATCGATAGAAAACAGGAGAAATAGCTAATATCTAAAAATAAATAAGATATATTACAAAATATTAAGTTAAATAAAATAACTGATTTTGTAAAGTAAACCAATAATTTAAAAACAAAAAATTGTTTTAAAGTTGTTAAAGCAATTTTCAAAAACATCTAAATAACGAAGCAATAAGAAATAACTAAATAAAAGAACAATTGGTATAATATAGTATTATTTTAAGAAACAAAATAAAAAAAGTCCAAAGCAAGTTAATTTAATATTGCACCCACATATTAGAACTCGAAAGAAACAAGAGAAAATAATTTTGAATATTAAATTATAGTTGAAAACAGCGAGAGAATAAAATGTTTTTGCGAAGCATCAGACCGACGTGACATATTTGGGTTTTTTCTCCTAAATTTCTTTGACAATTTTCTAAAGCAGCTGGTATTTTATTTGTGTGAGCTAAAATGTAGTAAATTACAAAAGAAAATGACAGCTATGATATTGAGTCACTAACTTACACAGGCAATATTTATCAACGTATTATTTAGTCAATACAATGAAAGTAATGAAATGACATAGTAAATATATTATAATTACCTTTCCCCGTATTAAATATATTGATTAATGAAATAAACATGCAATAAAAGCTAATGAATAAAAAACTTGATAAATTCGAAGGAAACATATTGACTGTAAACGTATAAAAATTACATTAAACATTCTTAATCTATCTGAACCTAAAGCCTGGATTTGAACATTAATAATAATTATTTCTTTAAGCATTGTTATATGTGTGCGTTGTATTAAATTATAATTTTTAAGAATTGCAGTTAACTGTACATTTATTTTAATATTTTATTATCAGTTGTACACCTAAGAGTTCATCCAATTAAATTTTCGTCACTAGAATTATTATTTGCGGATCGATACAGTTTTTTAATTAAAATGAAGAAAAAAAGCACTTAATCAGTTGTGCCCAGTTCTATCATTTTTATATTAATATCTTCATGCAAAATGCCCAAATAACTTAAATATTCTACGCTTCTACACCATGAACATTGTAATAGTGTCGGTAATTAATATTAATGGTTATTTTATAGCCATTGCTGGAGACCAACAGTTGTTAATCAAATTTTTTGCTTTATTATTTATAATGTAATCTTTTCTTTAAAAATGGCACTATTTAGCACACGATTTCTTCAAACCGACACATCACTTTCTACGATCAAATTCACCTTCTACTCTAAAATTACGTTCAACTTGATATTTGTTTATAAATAATCGGGATAACCACGATGCAACCTCTTTTATTTTCGTCATTACCTCAAAAAGGGCATCACTCTTCTTACTTGCGCTGGAATACGGATATCTCCCCCCAGACGTATTTAAGGCGAACATATGTTTCTTACGTAGCATACGTAGCTTAACGTAAGCATAAAGGAATCCGTAACATACGTCCTACGCATTCGACCTCAGGATCTGCTAGCAGATACATTGCTTCGCTTGGTAGAAGCGTTCCGGACACGTGCACGTGTCTCCAATTAATGTCTCATTAACTTTAAATTACTTAATTTAGTCTCAGGGCCCTCAGCTACATCTTTAATTAACTTAAATCACATCTTCACTTCTCATCGAGTCCAGGAAGAAGACTTCGGAACTTAGCACCTACGTCGCGGCATGCAGCCAGGCACCACGGCTAAGTCCATTTTCATTATCTAATTTTTATGTATCATTAATTTAAATTCAGTGCGAATGTGTGCGTGAATGATTGTTTTAGTGTGAAACAATTTTGTCTTGTATAACTTAACTTAACTTTTAACATGTATGAATGCGTGTGCGAATGAAGCTTCACTTACATTAAATTCACTTTTTTATGATCTATTGTCTGTATTTGGTTTCGGAACAAATACAGACAATTTATCTGTAATTTAACTTCAATTTAAAAATTCATGTAAAACAACTGCTGGTTACCAATTTACTCATCGCGGCGTGTGCCACTAAACTTATAATTTATTTGTTCATATTATAATGCTCGTTCGTTAAACCTATCTTTTGTTCGTATTTACTTTATTTTCCCTTTCAGGGTGGTCCTTTGGGTATATATTTCCTTCATTTCAGACAGTTTTTTGGTAATCATTTTTTTTAGATCCTCATATATAAGGTGTGAACCCTATGAGCCTAACAGCCATTGAATACTGTTATTTATTTTCTTTTAAAAGAAATCGAACAAAAAATTGAAAGATTTTTATAGGTATAAAATGTCAAGTCCGTTAGGTGTTCTTTTGCCAAACGTCCCTCGATCCTAGTACTCACTTCTAAAGGCTCTCTGAGAGTGTCAACTTTACACGCTTAAATGCTTTTTTTTGTGAGAATTGAATTAATTACACTTAAACTCTGTCAAGAAACTTCACCTTTTTTATCCCCCATGGAAGTCGAGGCAGCCCATTTGAAAATCTACGAAATTAAATCTTCTCTCCACTTCATTCTATTATTATCCATTCTTTCAGCTTGAAACAAAAGAACTTGAGAGAGCAAGAAAATAAAAAAAAGCAAAGAGGTCATTTCGACGGATGAGAATGAAAAAGGAGGTAAAAATTAAACATAAAAACATTGAAAATATTATTGACGGTTCAGTAGACATTAAATAAAATACTTTTTAGTTTATGTTGACTGGGCTAGAACTTTCAATAAATGTTGTTTTTTAAATACTCTACAACAAAATATCTTCCTACTAGCAATGTTTAGTCTCTACAAGAGGGATAATAATAAAGAGAGTAGGTAAAGAAACAATAAAAAAAGTCTCCTCATAAAAGTCATAAATGTCCCAATCGGCATATTATTACAATTCTATATAGATTCAATATTGATATCAAGATCATTAGAAATCTAACGGTGTTAACATGCTGATATATAGTATATATCTTAGCAAAATTGATCTGTATCAATAGATTAAAACAGTTAAAAATTAATAAATAGGCAACTTAAAAAGTAGACATTACATTAGAATCTCTAAAAACAATAACATAGTTCGTCCATTTTGGTGGCCTCTTAGTCAGAATAAATAATAATAACAAATAATGTATTCAAGAAGAAAAGGGTAAAACAATGAAAATCCATTAGAAAGAACAGTCCACACAACATAAAACTAGATATACGAAGAGAGAGCCAAAATAAGTAGAGGCTAGATTTTTTTTTTCTAGATTGCATTGGACAAAAGTGATAAAGCTCAAGAGTAATTAACATTACTTTTTTGATTTGATCTTAAATAAGATGACAAATCTCAAGCCTTGGTTCATGTTAAAAATATAATTTATAATTGATGAATTTATCAAGGGTCGGAGATTAACTGATACAAAATATATCTACAACTTGTGACACTACTAGCACGACTAATATTTATGTATCACAAGGTTCTATATTGGAATGAACAAAATACACAACATCGTTAGATAAGTTTGGTTTACGAAACATTAAGTAGATAACTTTTCAACCGTTAACTTGGACTAATTTGCACGAAGAAAACGTAAGTATGTACATCAAAGTAGTTTTTAATTATTTTTTTTTGTTTTATCTATTTATATATATCCCAACAAAAATTCATTGCGAAAAAAATAAGCCAAGCCTAGCGAATACGTTGTGAGATCATTGGTTTAGCCAAGTCTCCCTCTGTTCAAGTAAGTTCTACTAGGTCTAATACATCCAGTGCAAGTAAGGGATGTTGTTTGTCTGCCCCCCTCACTATTCTCTGTCCCTCACAAATTCAAACTTTTCTTTTCCAAATTACTCTACACGTGTAAATTTAAAAACATTTTCTGACTTGGCAATTACTGATTACTCCTATTCGAAGTCGTTTATCCACTAAGCAATGAGGGGAAACATACATTGTTAGGTATGGATTCTAATAATAATTATTTATTACTCATTTTAATTACAATTGTACATTATTCTAGATTAAAATAGTTGTGAGACTTATTATAATTATATTTAATTAACACAAAATAGCAGTGAAGACAACCAGACTATTAATTTTCACATTTCAGTTTGAAATCGTTAGGTCGACTTTACTAAGAGAATGCTGCCTTTCAAAGGATGTAAAGTACTTTGGTAAAGTGAAACGACGTTTGCATGGTAATCTTTAAGAACTGTCTGCGCGATACAAAGAAACCAATACTTTAGGACGAACACTTGGCAAAAGGATAAAAGTCAAATTCAAAATATATCATAGAAAGTTAATTGACATTTTGGAATTAGAAAATATGTAATTGGCAGTTAATTAATAAACAATTCAAAATATTGATATAAAACAGGTTAATTGATAATTTATATACAGACTTAAGATGAGACGTCTATCTAATAATGTGTATATATATATATATATATATATATATATATATATATATATATATATATATATATATATATATATATATATATATATAATAGTTGCCTCTGAATAAGTTTAAAATAGTTTTAAACCCTTTCCTACGAATATTAAGAGAGCCCGTATCAGGTTCAAAATTTTAAAGTCAAGTTTCCAGTGTTCGGTTGTAGTCTAATAGTCAAGGGAATAGTCTGCTTAGTATCATCCAAGTTAAGCACTTAAAAAGCATTTAGAGATTTTCTAGAGGGATAATCATTAGGGGGTTGCGTTAAAGTAATAGGCACAGAGGTTTGACATTAATATGGGTCCAACACTATGCTAATAATGACCTAACATCCAAATTTCAATAACATCGAACAAATGGTTGTTGACAAAAATGTTGAACGGCAGGTCCAAGACACTACACCAACAAGTTCCCTCTAGTCTAAAGGAATTCTTGGATTAGGAGACAAAAAAATCGTTCTTTCAGAATGATTCTGATACCTTCGGTAAGCTTGCATGCAAAATTATAATTTTTTGACATATAATATTATATTCAATAATAATAATAAAAAGAAAAGAAACAGTTTTTCTGGTATTTAATACAAACTCTCTGTAAAATAGTTGCCTCTGAATAAGTTTAAAATAGTTTTAAACCCTTTCCTACGAATATTAAGAGAGCCCGTATCAGGTTCAAAATTTTAAAGTCAAGTTTCCAGTGTTCGGTTGTAGTCTAATAGTCAAGGGAATAGTCTGCTTAGTATCATCCAAGTTAAGCACTTAAAAAGCATTTAGAGATTTTCTAGAGGGATAATCATTAGGGGGTTGCGTTAAAGTAATAGGCACAGAGGTTTGACATTAATATGGGTCCAACACTATGCTAATAATGACCTAACATCCAAATTTCAATAACATCGAACAAATGGTTGTTGACAAAAATGTTGAACGGCAGGTCCAAGACACTACACCAACAAGTTCCCTCTAGTCTAAAGGAATTCTTGGATTAGGAGACAAAAAAATCGTTCTTTCAGAATGATTCTGATACCTTCGGTAAGCTTGCATGCAAAATTATAATTTTTTGACATATAATATTATATTCAATAATAATAATAAAAAGAAAAGAAACAGTTTTTCTGGTATTTAATACAAACTCTCTGTAAAATAGTTGCCTCTGAATAAGTTTAAAATAGTTTTAAACCCTTTCCTACGAATATTAAGAGAGCCCGTATCAGGTTCAAAATTTTAAAGTCAAGTTTCCAGTGTTCGGTTGTAGTCTAATAGTCAAGGGAATAGTCTGCTTAGTATCATCCAAGTTAAGCACTTAAAAAGCATTTAGAGATTTTCTAGAGGGATAATCATTAGGGGGTTGCGTTAAGTAGTCCGCAATGGTCACTCCGTTGAAACTAAGAACTAAAGGATAAAACTTTTAAATCCCCTACTTTGCGTTTAATTCCACAATTGAAAATGCGGATCATGAATTTGGCAGAGAAGCAACTTTCTAAAACTGTGGAAATTTAAACTCGGAAGATTTTATTAAAACCGATGGAATTACAAACAACGTGGGAACTGTGTGACAACCACAATCTAAATACAATGCTGCAATGCAATATTAAAACCACGACTGCAATGTTAGAGCAATGGGTATATTATATTCCTCTTACATTTTATATAAAAGGGTAAGTTAGGATGAAATTCAGAAGGTATGAGGCTTGCAATGAAATACATTATTAAAAATAAATAAATAATGATCTGAGAATGCCTAATGATGAGCGAATATTGCATTTCTGCGATAAAATTAAAATTAATTAAGACAATTTAATTTTTTATATTTTTCCAATGGAGCACTTAAAAACTCGTGGCTTTTTTACCTCATTCGGACCAATACATTGTCCCCAAACAAATTTAGTGCACATGACTCAAGCTAAAACTTACTGCATCCTGATTATTGGTTCATGTATTATTAATTTTATTTTACATAATCAAGTATTATAGGTAAATCTATTTAGGATGCGATATTGGTGAAGCGAACTAGGGCAGATCTATATTTATTCAAAATGAATAAATTCAAGTATAATTTGGCAATTTGTATCGACAGCAACAGTAATCATTGTTTTATCTCGATCCTCTCCGAGTGTTCTTTCGTTTAATATTGCTTCTTTCACATATCAGAACCGGGGACCGAGCGCCCAGGGCACTCGAATGGAAAAGGCGATTTTTTAAATGTGCAGGAAATTAAAGAAGCAATTCCACCTACAAATTTTAGATCAGAATTAAGCAAACTTTTAATACCCACCCTTATTTAAAAAAGATAATTTTCAACTCTAGACCCCTTAGCATTATAATTTTAAAGCATTCAATGCTCATCTCCTACGTATTACTGAACTTGTCTGAAAACAAAACCAACACCAAAATCTTGAGGGCCATACATATAAATACTTTGATACAACCATTTCTTCGCGTTTAATGAGTTGTTCAACATCTGCATTTGGCTCTGTGAACAGTGAGCTCAAATTTGGGTGGATTGTTGCAATTTTCTGAGGAGGGTTTTTATCCTTGGTATCTTACTTATAGGTTAACTTTTTCTGCATCTGTACTTCTTTAGTTGTACCCGTACAAGGCAAAAACCTTATCAATTCCCTTGATATTGGGCTCATTTTTCTTCTCTCACCGTCCCCTGCACGTAGACATATCGTTAGCAAGGTTTTGATTCGGCGTTAGCGTGATCCCAGTTACAAAGGTTTGTGCTTTTATAAGTTAAAGATGAGAAAAAAAGAATGAATTTGATAAAAGTTGATTTTATGATTTAGCATTTATTCTATCAATAACAACAAGTTCTAATATAAATTTGGTTAAATTTAATCAGTAAGAGTAAACTTAATACATTAATTTGGTTAGTTGGCAAACAACAAAACAAACTAAACACAGAATCGGTCATACGTTCACCGATTTGACTAATTGAAGTGATCGAAATATTCGTTTTACTGCCGTGGTTTGAAAATAAATAAATCAATTTAGCCCTTTGAATTCAATTGAAAAGGTGAAATGTATGTTTTGAAAGAACTGTGACAAGCACATATAAATGAATTCAAACGAAAAATAAAGCCACACAAAGCAATTCCATTCCACCACCTTCTCGATAAAAAAAACCGACGCTTTACAAATAATAATTTTAAACTAATGGTCACATAGATGTACTAGCACTTTGAAGATTACAAATATTTAAACAGCGTTACTCATCAAGGTTTTATTGCAATAGCTTTTTCTGGAATAACTTCCTAATATTATAATCTAATATATGAAATACCTTATCCTTAAATAGCAATAAGATGAATTTGTTCATAACAAATTTGTTTATATCAAAATGATATAACAGACATTTTTTTTTTAAAAAAAAAAGAAAAGAATATTCCGGGAAAATCAAAAAATATATGAATGTCTCAGATGAAAGGAAAGTTTTAATTTATTTCATCCCTTCCAAATAAGCAAGCTAAACACAAAGTAAAACGGCAGTGATCAAATAATTGACGACGCATGACTATTATAATAAATCCATTTATAATATTTACGGACATATCAAAATATCTTATTATGTTAATACCGAGAGAGACATATTATATTATAATACTAAGATTCTTAAATCATAAATAATTTAATGACTAATTATTATTTAATAACATGTCTAAAATAAGCACGCATTTTGAATGGAACTTGGAAGGACTGAAATCATAATTTAGAAACCTACTTCTTGTATTTATAAACATAATATGTATATTTTCCTCTGTGAAGAAGAATTCATGTCGTAAGAAATTTATTATACATATTTATATTCCAAAATAAATTCATAGAAAAATAGACTGCCAATCGGTGTGGCACATAGCTTCCTTCCATCCTACCACGTACGTTATTAGTTTTATGTTTTTACAAGCCATTATTGTCTAATTTGTTTAATTTTGTAGTTTTTAAGATATATTGGTTCGCAAAAATTGGACAGACAGACACGGAACCAAAGATGTTCCTTGATGTCTGAAACAGATTTCTGTCTTGAAATTTTTGAAATCGGAGATATAAAATATTTTCGTTCTTTAGTACGATCACACAGCTAGCTTCCGTTACCTTCGGTAAACTCGGAAGCAATTTTTGAGTCTCGAGGATCAAATAGGGGAAATCTAGCTATATCTCAAAAATTGATTTTTTGTTCTATCATAAAAATAATTTCTTTGCATATCATACACAAGAAAGTAAAAATTCTAAGTAATGACAAAATACCCTAAACAATCTTACAGTACATTACATTGTTAATAACACATTATTTCTTATAGCTTCCCTTTTATTTTCTCTCAGAGAAATTTAATAAGATACGCCATCGAACTTTTACAAATAAAACATGATCAAAGAGAAAATCGAATTCTGACAATGACACATCCCTAAAGGAGTTTATTCAGATATAAAACTGGATAAAGATTAACATGTCTCTTTCTCAAAGGATCTCTTACATCGATCTATTTAAGAAAATACTTTTAATAAAAATAAAGGCATTGTTCGTTTATACCTTTCTTGGACTATAGTTACGTAGGTATATTAAATTTTACAATCAATAATACAAAGTGAGTGAGGTATTACTCGAGCACAGACTTGTATTCTAATGAATATGTTCAGTGTGTGTGTGTACTGAGTCCATATCATTGTCTAAGAACAGCCAATAAGGTTCATTTACTGCACATGGTTTATTATTATACCTCAAGTTATTTTAAAAATCTTGTACCTAGAATAAAATATGCTCGAAGAGTAGCACCGAGTTCGGAAATATTGTGATTTCTCAAGAGGTAAAAAACTCCCTCATGAATTCGACTTATATTCAAACTTTATTAAGGTTATTTGACGAACTTAAAAAAAAAAATGGAGAAATATTTGCTTTTAATAAATATTATAGTATAAAAAAATTATGAAATATTAGTAGTAGTAAAAGATTAGTATTATTAGTATAAAAAGATTCGGAAGGTATTTTAGTCTTTATTACGTAATACATTTTAGTTGCTAGGGTAAATGGATAATAAAGTGTTTTACAATCAATAGTACAAAGTGAGTGAGGTCTTGTATTCTAATGAATATGTTCAGTGTGTGTGTGTACTGAGTCCATATCATTGTTATATATAATATAAGTAGACTTAATCCATTTCTGGAGAGACGTTTCGACCTTCAGAAATGTCATCCTCAGTCTTTAATTTAAATGCTGTTGATGGTTCATATTAAAATTAGTCTGTCTCCGTAGGAGAGCATCATTCAATAATATTTAAAAATTTAATTAATAAAATTTGACATGAAATTTATGTAGCAATTTTTTTAAAAAAATGGACATTGTAAAAAAAAGAAGAAAAAAAAAATACACCTTATTATCCTGTAACTTATTTATTTACAATAATTTATTATATAATTAAGACTATTACTCAATTTTATTTTTAGGTACGATAAATAAACTTAATAAAGTTTGAATATAAGTCGAATTCATGAGGGATTTTTTACCAATTGAGAAATTACAATATTACTGAACTCTGAGATATAATATATATGTATTTAATAATAAAGCATGTGCAATAAATTAACCAACTTCAAACCAAAGTAAATAAACCAAGTTGTTGGTTGTACTTAGACATTGATATGGACTCGGTAGTTTTTTTAATTTCGTTTAAGCAATGTCACAGATAGAGGTGAGTAAAATGTCATCGCAGGTCTTATTTTTTTGTGATAACATAAATCCCTCCTTCCCTTGGCGTAAAAAAAAATCATTAGAATGTAAATATTTATTGTTAACTTAAAAAGATGTGAATATTTTAAAGATCAGAGGTGTTGACATCCTTTTCGTGACTCCCGAATCACTTATTACATCAATTATTATAATCCTCACAAATACACCAACATTCATACTTTATATAATGGCAAGAGGTTAATAAAACGAGGTTAGTGCAAAACGTAGGATGTAATACGACTACGAACGGTAAAGTAATTGTGTTAAGATAACAGGGCTAGTAATAGAGGTTCAAAGGGTTTCATTTCCATGTTTAAAAAATCTCCTCACGCGTTGTCAACAAATCCTAGACGGAGTAAAAAATTTTAATGGACACCTAAAGAGCTTTTTTCCAAGCGAACGAAGCAGTTTAGTTGTGAGGTTAATTTGGCGACATCCGGGCCGGTCACGCGATGCATAGTCCTCGGTCGATATACCTTCATTTCGCCGGTAAACAATCACTAACGAACTTAACACAGGCTCCCCACGCATACCAAATATTTTTTGTTCCGGGGAACGAGGAGAATTTTTTTTAAAAAAAAACGTAGCAAAAACTGTCAAGAGGGCCAATCAGGGAAAAAGAGAGGGTAGGAGGGAAACAGTCCCTGGTATTTACACTGACAACACGCGGGTCCCATTCCAACAATGAAGGAATTGTTTAGTAATTTAATATTAACTCAGGTTAGAGAAAGAGGGAAAGGCAAAGGCTCGAATTAAATACATCAGTTTGGGGTTTGATAAATGAAACGACAAAATAAATTTAAAAAAAAAAAAAATCAGATTGAAAATCGAATCCTACTTCAAATTGTATATACGTATTTGTTAATAATAAATCTAACGATTATTCAAATTATTTACCTTGATAAGCTATAAAATAATTAATTAGAAACAAATCAGTAGTTATCTTCAATATAGAAAATGCCAGTTAAAAAAAAATCATTTAAATTAATTCACTACTACAGAGGCATATAGAAGGATACTTGAGCCGCCCTACCCAACATGAAATCCCGGGTTAGCCTACTACTCTTCAAACGAGGATAATACCCAGCTAAATATGATTATCTTCAGCTTTTTAAATAAAGTAATTCAATTAAAAATTTTATCATGAGCAATAAATTAATTTTAATTATTCAACCAGGAAATATCAATTAAATTAGAATTTTTCTTAAACAGGAATTTAACGTTCATAATTTACTTAATAGTGAAAATAGATTAGGAAATAATTAGTATAAATATATTCGGATCATTTTGAAAAATAAGTATAAATTCAAAAAGTACATTGCAGAAAAGCAGAGTTGCTTAAATAGTCGACCTAGGATGATAGGATAATTTTCTCTTCTCTTTTCGCTTCATGAGAATTCTTCATATAAAAATATGAACAATGTATTTTTTTTAGATAGGTTAATAAACTATTGTAACAAGCATTAAAATTATTTTACTTAACGAGAACATCTAGGTGCTATAATCCCCCTCCCCGCTAATTTCTATCGAATTTAAAAAAAATATTTTCTAGCCATACATCAAAAGTATTCTAGTTATTATCATACAAAATGAGAATGAGTGAGTGACTTAAATGAAAATTCCGATAAGAACACCTTTTCACTAAAATAATTTTATCCAAAGGCAGCTAACTCACAAATTTCAAGGTTCTAGTGCAATTGGTTCTGGAGATATCGCCATATCAAATTTAGCATATAAATGACCATCATCTTCAAGCAAGATGGTGGATCGTGAAAAGATTTCTTTGTGAGCACCTAAGACAAGACAGAAGAAGTTGTTATTTATCTACACACAAGATATATAAAAGGAAATATTAGCTTGAAATGGTTATGTAACCAATTTATCTCTTTTTCAAAACACTTGAGTAAAAAGTTAATCTTCTGCGAAAAGCTGTTTATTCGTGTTTTTAAAAAAAACACTGTTTAGTAAAAAAAAACAGCAGACAATTGTTTGTATTGTTGAAATGTTTGTTTCAATTCTGTTTTTATTTTTGTATCTAAGACTGATGACTTTAACAGTAATTTTAAAGTCAGTAAATTAATTACTGTCTGCAGTAAACTGATAGTATAATTATTTTTATCTAATTAATTAATTTCGTGTTTCAAAAAAGTACACATGCATGTTCTTGGGCAATTTTTTACAAAGATAAAAATGCGCTTACATTAAAACGATTTTTGTATAAAGAAAGTATGACACTTTTGAGGAGACAAAACTGTTATACACTGTTATCACTTGGTAAGACACTTTCATTCTAAGAGGGAAAAAAAGAATATTTCTCTAGTTTGTTGAGCTTATGAGTAAAGAGATTTCCTCTTCAAACGTCACAAAGAGGATAAATATTTAAAGGACAGAGAGAAAGAAGAAAAAAAACTTGTTAACGAAAACGAAATAATTGTAAATTCTTTTTTAAATGTTTGAAATAGTAAGGTAACAAGTAAAACTGAGACGGGAAAAAATAATAATGTTGTCTCAACAGGCAAGAACTTCTTTGTTTTCACTTCTTTTTTTGTCTTAAGAAGGAAAAAGAATGCAAATAACGTCAGGAGAGGGAGAAAAAGGAAGACGCTGAGCGGCGAAGCAAGAAAAACACAAAGATAAATATAGAAATTTGTTAGCACTGCACTGAGAAGGAGCGACATCGTAATGTCAAAATATTAAAGACACTCTTCCAGAGAGAAAAACTTGAGCCTTTTATTCAACAACACTCTGTAAAAGAGAAACATGAATTTTAAAGTAAACGTTATACAAGCTTAAATTTAAGGAACTGACTAATAAAAAACGAATATTTAAAAAAAAAAAAATTAATAGAGTACTGACTAAATAAAAAATAATCTAAGAAAAAATACAGATCAATTAAGACGATCCATAATAAATTAAAAGGGGACAACACTATTTTTAGTAGTATGTATTTAGATAAGCCGACGGATGGGTCCAATTGAAAGGGGAAAAATAAGAGTAGGTAAATATTATAAATAAGTAGAAGCAATATTATTGAATATTGCTCCCTTATAATATCTTGTCTGCTTTAGCATAGAGGCAGATATGGATGACACTAGAACCAGATACGTATCCTTTTTGATCTGCTTGTACTTGTTACTACTTAAGAGTGTTTTTAAGAGCACTTGAAAAGCGCCATGACAGATTAAAGCCACACCTTGTACAATGTGTATATTTTATACGGGGCAAAATCTAAAACAACTAACAACGAGTAGGCGTTCAGAGTCAGGTAATTCAAAATTTAAAATACGCATGTGTTTTTAAATGAAGTGTTAAATCTACATATTACTAATTATTGATCAGAATCCCTTAGCGAAAGCATTCATCCAATAAAATATTCTATCTCTATAAGTCAAACTAGTGGAAAAAACTAAATCAACACTAACTACATGGTCTTGCTACCATGTAAATTTTATAATATAAGACGGCTTTCACACAGCGCGCGAGACCGAGCGAGGCCAGGCAGAGCGTTTTTGTATTCACACTGCGAGCGAGACCGAGCCGATCGGCCGATTATCTACCAGTCCTCGTACAACCATTTACCATGCGTTTTCGGCGACCGAAATCGCTCGGTCTCGCTCAGCGTTTAATGTGAATAGCTCCTTGCTAATACATGTGTTTGTTTCTCAAGCGGAATCGGCCTCGCTCGGTCTCCCGCGCAGTGTGAAAGCCGCCTAATGTATTACAAGTCGTGCGATTATAATTATCAGAAGAAATTGATGACTTATTAATCAATCTAACTAACAAAATAAAAGTATAAAAGGTAATCAAATAAGGGGTGTCGAGGGATTAGTGAACTCGAAATTCGATTGAAACTAAGGTAAAACATCGACAAATCTGGTTTAGACTCAAGAGAGATGAGGCATGAATTAACACTGATGATCACATCACGTATGTGAGTAAAGTGGTCGATCCCACATCTTTTAATAGCCTAATAATGTGTTTATCGGGACGCTAAAGAAATACACTACCAATTAGCGTGGCGCACATAGCTTCCTCGCATCCAATCAGGTACTTTATTGATTTTATGCTTTTTACAAGCCGCCATTCTCTTATTTAATTGATTGTTTTCCCCTTTTTTAATGTCAAAATTGATTTAATTTTTTTCATGAATTAAAGTATCATCAGCTAAAGAGCGAATATGGTTGAAATTATTCTGGTGTTTTTTGCGGTTTACCTTCGACAAACCATCCAAATTAAAAAAAAAAAAAAAAAAAATCAGATGAGTACATTTGAAGATATATATGTAAATCATTGTATGTTTGTGCGCATGTTGAAGAAAACCAAATGGGCTCAGAAGGCTGAAACTTACATGGGACCAACAATGTGCTAATTATGACCTACCATACAAATTCATTAAATTCAGACGTGTTGCTTTTAAGATATGTTTGTTCGCAAAAATTAAGCGGCAGAGAGATCCGGGACCAAAAATGTTGATTAATTTGTGTCTTAGAATATTTGAAATCGGAGGAAAAATATTTACGTTCTTAGGAACGATCATATAGCTTCCGTTACCTTTGGTAAGCTCGGAAGCAAAAGCAAAATGAAAACGCTTCCCAAATAAAAGGAACTGGACTTGATGTATGCTTGAAGATAATTTGTTCTTTCATTTGAGACCCTTTTTGAAGGTGATGGCGGTGAAACACCATCTACTTGAAAATCAGAAAGGGTCTTAAATATGAAACCCTAGTTCCACCCTTGTATAAGTCCTCTCAACTTTGTCCCCTAGGCCCTCAAACATTAGTAACGTCTAGTACAGTCCTTCCAATAACTTCGAATTCTCAAGAACTAGCCAACAATAAAACAAAAAAGAATTCTTTGAAAGTAACACCAAATATATTGATTAAAAGTAAGGCTCGTGCACTGTATAAGAATTAGAATGTCGTTTATTGTTAAACAATTTTTCTTATGATAAATCACCGACATGCATTTAAAAAATACATTAGAACCCCACTATAAGGACTAATATAGGTAGAAATGACGAGAATCAAAAAGATTCAAATAAAATATTTCAAGAATAAAACTAGTATAATGTAAGATAACTTCTAGTCTATCAGGTTAGTAATATCAAAATTTTTTACATATTAAAATTAATAGTAATCATTACCCTTAAAATTTTGGTAATGTTTTGTCCAGAGAATATATTATATAGTTTGTAAAATCTAATATCTAAATAAATTTTGATTCCAGCTAGAGAATGACCCAAGGAGGGGTCGAAATATTGCAAAAAAGAGCTTTTTTATTTCCTTAATAGACCCAACTACTGCAGAATTGAATGCTACAAGGAACAATCTCTAATTTACAGACTAATATAGGTTTTATTCAGTAATCAGCTATTTTAAGTATGTATATATATTCTGATACTTTCTCGATGTACCCTGCTTGCTCTAGGTTGATCTCATCGTTGTGTTCATAAGATGCTGTCATTATTTTTCTTTTTTATAGATATAAATTTCTAACCCCTTTTGGTAAACGTCTTCATCTAGATGTTGTATTATGGTCTTGATTTCTTCTTTATTTTTCCCTGTCAGTAATCAACTGCGAATATCATGAAATCAAATACTTTCCCTTAATGTTGACCCTCCAATTTAGGGTTTCGCAGAATAGATATGAATATGATTGCCAAGATTACGCCACCTTGCACATTGCACAGTTCCAATCTTACCGGAGGCTTCAGTTTTACAGCCTCGGTGTTCAATAATTGATACCGATGCTCATTAATAAATATGCTTAATAATCTTTATACAGCTGTCGTTGATCGTCATTTTTACAATTTCTGAGGTTTTAAGGAGTCCGGTGACTATAGGTAGTTTGTACTGGTGGGATCTTTTAGCAGTTGTTTAAGGCAAACGTTGTCCAAAGTAAAAAAAAAAATCTTTTCGGAACTCGGTTTGATCTACGCCGATTCTTTCATTAATTTTTCTATCTATTATATTGTTTATGATGGACATGAAGGTTTTGTAGATAGTTGGAAGCAAAATTATAGATCTGTGTTAATTAATTTTCAAACAGTCACCTTACTTTAAATAATAGAAGAAATAGCCACTGTTTTGGAGCTGTTCCTATGAAATGCTATTTATTGAAAAAATATACTTGGAAGGATATTAGCGGTTCTCCACAGGCTGTACTTTCAATTGGTAACACCGTCTACTAGGTTTGTGTACTACTTAAGGAAAATAGATATTGCATCTCCTACAATTTCTGAACATTTTAAATTACAAGTCTGGGAAACATATGTGCTTCATACCATGCAGATTAAAGCAAATTTAACCTGCTACGTAAATTGCATGATAAATAAAGGTTTAAAGAAAACATAAGTTTTTATTAAAACCAACAACAATGAAAAAGTCAGCTAATTAGAGTGGCACAAAGCCTCCTCAAGTCCTATATCGTACTTAAATTATGTATCTGGGGGCACGGTGGTCGGTGGTGCCCCCACCAAGTCGAGCACAGCCGTGCCATCCTTTACTGGAACCAACTCACAGCAATTTGGACCCCCCTCTATTATCCTATTGAAGATACTTAGATAATATATCAAATTAATTTTAAGTTCATGACAAACTGAACCAGAAATAAAAATTTCACACCTCCAACCATAGTAGTTCTTAAGATATATGAGCCTAAAGTTTTCTTATTTTTTGTCTCACTCATCATAATTCTAAGGCACTTCTAAAAATCCTAGGAACTTGAAATTTTGTATATAGCTAGAGTTTATTGTACAATTAATGGAAAAATTAAAACCCTTTCAGTCCCTTTCAAGGCTAATAGAAAAACCGCCTATTCAAAATATTGTAAACAGCGTCACTAGAGCTACCTTGTGGAGAACTTTAAACCTTAAAAGTGATGTTGATTTGACAGTTATCTTAAAGTGCAAACATATTTACTCCAGATAATATTATTTAGTTCAATTTGAACACCCACCGACAACTAACCCCCACGAACAAGAACAAAGAAATAAAAACAAAAAATGTTTGGTGCAATGAAAAATGACTTACAAAAAGAAGTGAAATCACAACAAAACACTAGTGTAAAAAAATAAGCCAAGTCTCGCGTAAAAAGTTGTGAGATCATAGGTTTAGCCAAGTCTCCCTACTGTCCGAGTAAGTTCTACTAGGTCTAATACATCCAGTGCAAGTACATGATGTTTGTCTGTCCCTCTCTCTATTCTCTTTCCCAAATCACTCTACACGTTTAAATTCAAAAACATTTTCTGACTTGGCAAATACACACCACAAAGAGGCTAAAATTAAATGCAGCGTCGTATACAAATTTATGTATGTGTTTGTATCCTGTGCTGCGACGCTCAAATGAAAAAATAATATTTATTATTTGATTTAAGTGAGAAAATCAAATAATAGAGTGATTTGGGAAAGAGAATAGAGAGAGGGACAGACAAACATCATGTACTTGCACTGGATAAATTAGACCTAGTAGAACTTACTCGGACAGTGGGAGACTTAGCTAAATCTATGATCTCACAACTTTTTACGCGAGACTTGGCTTATTTTTTTACACTAGAGTTTTTGTTGGGATTTTTTTACCCATTGCAATATAATTAAATTAGATTATAAATTAATATGATATAATTAATTTTGTCCCTTTTTGCTTCCGAGCCTACCGTGGGGAACGGAAGCAATTCATGAAATACTAAATAATATTCTATATTATATTATTAGGAAGTATGGAGTACTTTTATATTATAATCTTTCAAGGAGAAATAATCCTTGAGTTACCAATTGTATAAAACCACCCCTCATATCCTTAATAATGGAAAGCAGAGTCAGATTTAAAGTCATGACAAGGGGTGATTATAACTGATACATTGGCTAAGTGATCTAATTTGATAATGTTTACTTAGAAGGGAGATGTTCTGAACTTTCTTGTTTAAAGTATAAAATATGTGGGAAAACTAATGATATACGAAATGTAATGGAAGAAACATTAAATATTAATATTCTAATCCTTAAAAAAACACTGTTAAGATTTGATGAATACTGTAATAATTTGTAAAGGAGAAATAAATAAAAAAGATTTCCGCAAAATAAATTTTAAATGTAAAAAAATGCTCGATTTTAACCACAAATTGTCATCTTCAGCGCCGAAAAGGCTAGATAAAGTAAGATCCAGATTTAAAGGAGCGCAGATTTAATTTGCTTTTTTTTGTAGCGAGATCTAAATCTTTGACTTTTCGCTTACATACTCGTACTTCTTTTCTCACCGGTAATAAAAATAAACATTCTTAGTTGAAAAGCCAGTGTTTTTAGTAGGGAGAAGCTTATTCTTTATTCCTACATTTAAGTGACTGCACTGTTCATTCAGCTGAAGAAGAAGAGAATTTAAAATGCGATGGGCTCCTGATCTCTTTTTAGTTCAGCCATTCTAAACTATACTAACAATAGGTACTCTTAGAATCTACTGTAATATACTACCCTTATAAAAAATCCCAACTCCGAAATAGCTTGTCATTTTTAGAAGAATATCAACAAATTTGAATTACAAATTCACTGTATTTTCGGTTTATTATTATTCTTTACTTGAACATTAATTTAAGTGATAAACTTAAATTAAATGTTCAGCTAGATTCTTCCGGCTATAACGAGTGTCCCAAGTATATAGATGTCGAAATTCATGGAGCGTATTTAGAAGGTAAAAATTTAACATTTTGGTCCTTTTAGGATAGCCTAAATGTTTCTTTTTTCGTTATTATGTTTTACCGATTTTTTCGATTTCACATATTTTGCCCATTAAAATGCCTTATTTACTTCAAAGCCAACTAAGGAAGAAAAGTGAGGTTTGCGGCATTCGACAGAGCATACATTTTACTTAAAAAATTATCATTTTGAGATTAGATATAGGATGTTTTAACAATGTCCGGGTGGTCCTTATCTCTTCTTGATTTAATAAATATACAAACAATAATACCTTTAAAACCCTCTCATTTTTGAATTGACTGTCTTTGTTCGAGTGTGGACGTCAATTACTGCTTCTACAATGCTTTTGTCACGTTTTTCGATCCCAGATAGTTAAAAAAATCTATAGATTTTGTAAAAACAGTTCAATGGTGCATTTTGTTGATCTGTTCTAGAGTTTACTGTATTACACTACTCTTTGTTTCAAACGTAGTTTATGTACACTAGGAACAAACAATACCATATTCATATTTATGAGCAACGGACTAAGAACGCATTTAGGTCTAAAGAAGCCAAACAAAAAAGTATCTGGGCTGCCAAGGCACAAAAAGAGCCAATTTTGATAAGCTTTGCACTTTTTTGAAGCAGTAAGAAAAGAAGTAATGTCAGACTATAAATCGTAATAAAATTTGCAAAAGATCACAAGCACAAATTCTTATATTTTATCTAAACTATGTTTATACATCTTATATCTTAACTTAAAAGAATATTTTTTTAAGGAAAATATATGCACTTTAGAATGCCGTGGATCGCACCGTTCTATCATTATTGTTTTCGAAGTTATAAGGCATTTCAATGGACAAAACATATAAAATCGATGAACTCGATAACGAAAAAGCTATCCTTATAGGACAAAAAAAACCTTAGTTTTGGCCTAAATACTCCCCTGGAATTACGACATCTAGACTTGAGACACCCTGCATAAACTCTGAGTTAAATATATGTAGTTTCTACTCTTATGCGAAAAAACTTAATTCAAAACACCTGAAGCTGCAGGATTACCAGAATTAATTTCGTGGTATCAAAACGAGAAATTTTAAGCTTGTTCGTTAACTGATTTTAATTTTTCTAGAGTTAATAGTCTATTAATTTTTCTTAATCATCCGCTAAAGTTTGAATGTAAACTAAATTTATGTTATTTCATGCGTAATAATAATAATTTATTGTTTTATAATTAAATTACAAGTGATTTAAAGTTTTACAATGCTGTCTATTCATGCTGAATTGTATGCTAATGAATGTTGAATGTATAATCACATAATGAACCAGAAATGACTTGAACCTGAAGAATACATTATACATTCCAGAACATATATATATTTTGTAGAATATAAAATATATATTATTATTTTGACTCGTCATTGTATTATAAAACAAAATTGTTTGTATCAGTGCTAGAAACAAATTACATAAAGGTTCTACGAAGTCAAAATTTAAGCAAGTGAAGTTATCTCTGTACACAGAATATTTGACATCACTGTAAGTACATTTTAATAATTTATTTATTTTAAATATGTTAAAATAATAAATACTAGTAAAAATGTAAGTAAGGTTATTCAATATTGTTATCATTTATACAAAAATTAAAATAACCTTACTAAACAAATAAATCAACAGATAAATTTCAGACGATTTTCTCCATGTTACTTAACACTTAAGTGATCAAAGTGTAGCTTATGTCATAAAACATTATACTAACCAAACCCTATTCTTTAATCAATCAGTCCAAATATATTGTACAGCTCCTTAACAAAATAACACTTAATGCAGGGGATTTTAATAATAACTTATCATAACATGCGATATACAATATGAATGGATTACGTATCGTATGTATATTGCAATAAACAATAAGTACCCCACTAACCAACATGAAGCAAATTACATAAATATTGGGTGATAGATCAATTTTATAAATGTAAAAAAATAACCAATGATGACTAATTTAAAAAATTGAAACAGTATTTATTAATCATTAACTATTTCAGAGGAAAAAAATAACCTATCATATTATGTTATTGAACACTAAATGTTTAAATCCAAAATTAGGTTTATCCAAAACAACAGACCTTTTTCATTCGAAAATGGGTTTTTAATCTAAAATGGAAAAAGACAAGGAAACTATACAAAAAATTAGGTAGAAAAGAAGGAAAACAAAAAGTAGGAATAGAGTCAAAAAGTAGGAAAACTAATACAAAATAAACAAAAATTAATTATTAGAATACAAAAAATCCTAATATAAAAAAGTTACCTAAGAATACATATATACACTAAAAATATAATAAATATGAAGGAATGTTAGTTATATGTTGTATAATATTACATTACGTTCTGTAGTTTAATTAATAACTATTTATATGATAATTTATATTTAACTACTATTATTAATAAATTTAACATTCTTTTTTTCTACGAATCAAGAAAAATAGCTACAAATCACAACAAAATCAACAATCAGGACAGAGAAGCAATGCTGTATAAGGTACCTGTAAGAGAGTTTACATGCTTTGTTTAAGAATATGATATGTTTATTTTAATTTGTTGAACATGGACTTTTCAACAACAGACATATTTATTTGAAAATATACATAATTATTGACGTTCCCTTAATTTTTAACAAATGCATACATTTTTAATAAAAGCATACAATTAATTTAATTATTAAAATTAAAATGCGAAAATAATTTTTATCAGTAGCCCGAAAATCTTATTTAAATAATTTATAATTCTTTTTTTAATTATTTGTTTTTCAAAATCCATACGGGAAATAAAAAAAATATACAGAGGATAATAAAATTTCAAAGAATTCATTTTCCTTATTCAAGAAGCTAGTTTATATAATTGCTACTTTAAATATCTCTTTTTTTTAAAAAAATATTTATGTCTTTAAAAAAAACAAAAAAACTTTACATATACTTTCTTATTGTAAAGGGAAAAGAAAAAAATATATATAATATATATTATTTATTTGTTTTTAGCAATAGATTCTATATTAAATTGTGGAAAAAAGTAAATAAAAAGAGTTATTAAATATCCCCCCCCTCCCACCCCACAAATAAATAATACTTAAAATCCAGAAACCGACAAGAGAAACGGAGGAAAACAATACAACTTTAAAAATAAAAAAAACAAAATTGAAATTCCAAAAAGGATGAAAACACATTTTTAGAATATCCGAATATATAATAATAAATATGGGAGTTACAGATGTATGACGTACCCTTTATTCAAGAGAGGACTGTTGATGTTAGTTTTATGTTGTGAAAGGAGTCTGTAATCCAGCAATGATAAAGTGTTGTGCGGGTTTATATGTCGCGTGTTATTTAGGCGCTCTATATATAGGAATGAGCCTTGTGTTGCGCACGGGGCCCTGGCCGGTAGAGCACTGAAGCTCTTGCGCTCTCACATCGCACCCAAAACCTGCCGCTCTAAACCACCCCCCTGGTCTCCCTCTCCTCTTCAACCTCTCCCCTTTTACCCGCTAAAAACAGACAAGATTCAAGTTTATTATTTAACTGTTACTATAGGCTAATAAAGATTTTAAAGACATCTTATAAAATAAAAAAGCCAATATTGACCTCAACTTTATAGAATAACTAGCTGGATACCCGTGCTTCGCTACGGAGTGTTATTTTAATTTGATAAGTTAATAAACTACCATCAATTAACATTAATATTATTTTAATATGCGAGAATATCTAGATTCTATCCCTCCCACTTATTTCTACCCCCCCCCCCTCCTCCTCTTTGATAAGATAATTTGCAAATATCCCAAATTTACCCCCTCCTAAATGAAAATATGACACGAAACTGTACATAACAACGATTACTGTACTCTAAAAGAGCTTTTCAACAATATGCATAATGAAGGGTATTCATTACTTTGACGCCATATTTATTATTTGTACCCCGTACCCCTGTGTACTAAAATTTAAATTTAGAAAATTCATGTAGACAGTGATTTCCCCTTGCTTTGAAGGTCAAGAGCGCAATTTTCATCGAGACCGGACTACAACTGTAGATTTGTATGAAAAAAGAACATACACTCATACACACGTACGTTGACTTTTAGATATATTTTTCCATTTTACCCCCTAAAAAGTATACATATAACAAACATTTCTGTACTCTTAAAGAGCTTTTCAACGATATGCATCATGTAGGGTTTTCATTACTTTGACATTTGTACCCCGTACCCCAGTGTACCAAAATTTAAATTTCGAAAATTCATGTAGGCAGTGACCTTTTCCTTGTTTTGAAGAAAAAGTTTGTAAATATTCATCAAATTGGGATAAAACTTTAGATTTGTGTAAAAGACACTCTTCTTTTTATATAAGATACTAGCTGACCCGGCAAACTTCGTACCACCTAATAAACATTAATAACTTAAGAAATTTACAGCTGCTACATTTGAAAAACCTCATAAATAGTTTATTTAGTTATATAATGTTGCCTTAGATGAAAAATGTATATTAAAATTTGAAACATTCATTTTTATTTATATGTATAGATGGATTATAGAAATAATTTTCATGTATTTGACACATTTTACACCCACCCCTAAATAAAAATACAACAAAGATGTACATGGGTCATTTTCAAATAAAATGTACCTATTATGTCCCAAGATTTTACAATTTTATTGTAACGAAAAAAATTAATATTAATGAAAAATAAAAAACCCTTAGGTTTATTGATCAGATGACTGTATATTATTGTGTTAATCAGGGTAATTTTATGGCTTATAAGGTAATGATTTCTTGGTTCAAAAAATTCAAAAATCGTAATGAGTGTTACGTCCCACAGTATTTTGATAATATGTAATGTGATTTTTAATAATTTTTTTCATAAGTTTTTTTTATTATATTTTTTTATAACCAATAAAATATCCATGTTTATATAAATGGGATAGGAAAAAATAAAACTTAAGTACAAAACGAAACAATAGTTATTTATGTCACTAGGCAGCAAAATGGAATTTTGTTGACAAGAGTTTTAAGTTTTAGTTCCCAGCCGAAGGCGAGGATAGGCTAAAGAAATTTACTATGTGTCTGTCTGTCGGTCTGTCGCTCAATTTTTGCGAACCGCCATATCTTAAAAACTATTTGTCCGATTTTAATGAAATTTAGTTATTAGGTCATAATCATTCCCTTGTTGGTCCCATATAAGTTTCAACCTACTGCGCTTATTTGTTTATCTTCCACATACTCACAAACATACATTTATTTACAGCTATATCTTTAAAAGTAATCATCTTTTTTTTATGAAATTTTTATGGTTTGTCGAAAGTAGCTTGCAGATAGCACCGGCATAATTTCAACCGTCTGCGCACTTTAAATCATGCTAAATTAATATGTCTATGTACTATAAAGTCGCATGGCTAACTGACTCACTGACTGATATAAATGTTAACCCACTTCCAGAAGAGCTAGAGACTTGCGGTTTGCGCCATTCGACGCGCAACGTCCATATTATGAACCAAAATAATTATAGTAAGTTCACTTTTCCCCCACCTTTCCCCTTTCAAAAAATAAAAATGGCCGACTTTATTTTTAAGCTTTATTGGGGACTTATTGGGGCTAAACGGTAAGTCGTATTGGAAGACGGATAGCACCAGCGGTAACAGATTTTAAAATATCTACAAATTTGGTCCTATGACTTTTTGTCATATCATCATCGGTTGTACCTTAGATGGTGATAAGTTTGATATTTTTTTGGTTTTATTTTTGCTTCCGAGCTTACCGAAGGTAACGGAAGCTATGTGAAAATACAATGAACGAAAATATTTTAGGTGTCCGGTTTCAAAAATTCCAAGACAGAAATCCGTTTCAGATATCAGGGTTCCGTGTCTGTCTGTCGGTCTGTCGTTCGATTTTTGCGAACCAACTTATCTTAAAAACTACACGTCCGATTTGAATGAAATTTAGATGGTAGGCCATAATTAGCCCATTGTTGGTCCCATATAAGTTTCAACCTTCTGCGCTTATTTGTTTCTCTTCCACATGCGCACAAACATACATCTATTTATACCTATAGCTTCAATTGTACTTATCTGATTTGTATGAAACTTTTACAGTTTATCGAATGTAACCCGCAGATATCCCAAGATTAATTTGAACCGTCTACGCTCTTTAACTTTTGCTAAATTGATACTTTACTCATGTAAAAAATCAAAACAAGTTTGACAGATTAAAAAACGGGAAAACAATTAAACAAATGAGACAATAATGGCTTGTAAAAAAAGCATAAAACCAATACAGTACGTGGATAGGAAAGCTATGTGCCACACCAATTGGCAGTCTATTTTCCTTAATGTCTTTCAATGGCCATAGTTTCTATAATTGTTGACCGATTTTATTTCTAATTGAGGAGCTTCAATCTCACACTAACGCTCATTAAATTGATTATATTTAATTTTATTAGTTCATCCTATTTGCTGAGAACATGAGAGTAAATTTTTTCCCGTGTGCCGTGTCACGTGACCACTTTTTTTGGTTTTTAATATTGTGTCTTATATTATTTGAAAGGCCTTAATATGTACATTAACGCTATTTTATTGGTTTATTTTTTTTTAAAAAATGTTCACGTACTTTTGTACCGATTTTTAAATTTTTTGTGGGTTAAAGGATTTAAATAATTTTTTGTTATTAGGTTTTTTTATTTATATTTATTTATTAGTTTAATTAATGCCCATTTAATAATAATAATAATAATAATAATAATTTGGCTTTATTTAAATAATATAAAATACAATAGAAAACATTTTTCTTTGAGCCTACTCCAGGGTAGGTCTATCTACCGTTAGGAGGAGGTTTCTTTTTCTTATTTTACATATAAGTAATAGATCCTAATTTAAATAAAAATTGATCTGTGTTTTTTATTTTGTTTATTTATAATTATTTAGTAGAGATTTATAAACACACATATATATATTTTTTATGCTTTTGTGGTAGAGGCAACAAGATTTGTTATTTTTATTTTCTTAATGTCTGAGTATGCAATCTAAGATTCCTAGATTCTCCATCCAAGAATTTCCGATTACAGACTCCCCCACATAACACCAACACCTCCATACATACTTATTAAATAACCATGCAAATACTTTGGCAGGGGCAAGATCTTGAAAAAGGACAGGCTAAAACAGAGATAGAGAAGTAAAAAGGTATAGGGGTTGGAAGGGGGGGTAGTCCTTACAATAAAATACTTATAATATTTAGTTGATAGTTAAATAAAACACGCACTGATGTAATAAATTCATTAATATGAATCAAGACAAGACTAGACTCATATCTGTCATTTAAGAGTAAACAAAGCTAAAACTCTATCACACTAGCGCGACCTAGTAGAGGTGGCCCGAACTAATAGATAATTAATCCCATAAATTGGTGGAGCTTTCAAGGGGTGAGCAGGGTCACTACCGGATTAAGTATTATAATGACTGATAAGGAATGATCTATAATTAAGAGCTCTTCTTATATACTTAATGAGTGCATTGCCATCCGTCTCATTTAACAGACTTACATACTCTTGTATGTTTAGTACTGATTTTCCTAAGTGAGTTAGTCTAAATTCTTTAAGGACAGGGCAAATTGCTATGAAATGAAAGTTATCTTCTTTTGAGCTCAAGTTACACATACTACAATCGAGCTGTGCCTGATCTCTTCCATGCCTATAATTAAGATGAAATAGCTCTCCTCTGGCTTTAAAGATTAAACTTGTTGACCACCTATCATTTGAATTGTACAAATAATTTTTTATGAGTTCTCTCCCTGGAGTTAAAAGTTTATAATAAGGGTGGAATTGAGACTCCCCAACTCTGTCCCATGCCTTTATGAAAGCCAGTTCTTTCTCTAGCTCTATTATTTTGACTAATTTATTGTGGAGATCGTCAGGTTTTTCACAATCATTTTTGGTAATAGCTATGTCATGCTTATTTCCCAAGTCTACCCACACCTTCCACCACGACAGATTTTTATTAATAATTTCTTTGGCTAAAAAGTTAGTAAGCCTTGACTCATCATGCTGTAACACTTTCACCAAGTATTGAGCTTGAAGAGTTAGTAAATGCAAAGACATCGGTTCAATGTCAGTTTCCAATAGAAGCATATAATTTGGTGTATTTTTTGGTAAAAATAAAATTCTTTTGATAAAGTATCTAATGAGTTTTTCTCCCTGTTCCACATTTAAGTGACCCCATACTTGTGCACCATAATATGAGAAGATGGCCATACTAGTAGATTTGAAAATTTTAATTTTAGTCTTAAACTCAATATTTTGGTTATATAAATTGCTCCATATATTATTTAAGGCAAATTTAGCTGCTCTTAGCTGATCATTAAAGTGCAATTGCATAGATAAATTATAATTAAGTTTGACTCCTAAATAATTATAATTTTTTACCACCTCAATAATTTGTTGGTCAAAGTACCACTTGTCTTTTAGTTTTAATTTACCACCTCTCCTGAACACTACTATTTTTGATTTATCTAAATTGATGATTAGATTCCATTTTTTGCAATACATGTTTAGTTGCTCAATCATTTCTCTTAATGTTATAGGATCAGTAGCAATTAATATAATGTCATCACAGTAGAGTAGTACTTTGACCAACCTATCATTGATTCTCACCCCTCCAGATAGTGCTTTTTCTAAATCATTTAGGAAAAATAAAAATAACAAAGGGCTAAGCAAACACCCTTGCCTGAGCCCGGCTTTTGTTTTGAAGCTTTCTGATAGTCCTTCAGAGCACCAGACAGAGCTTTCTATATCAAAATACATTGAAATTATAAAATTAATTATTTTTGTGGACAAACCTATTTCTCTCAGTTTGAAGAATAAAGCTTCTCTTAGGATTGTGTCAAAAGCAGCTCTAAAGTCCACAAAGAAACCGTACAGCTTTCCACCCTTATTTTTTGTTTTTAGTGTGATTATATTTGTAAGATTGAAGATGTTATCTACTGTAGAATATCCTTTCCTGAAGCCCGCTTGACTTTCAACTATAATGTTTGTCTTTTCTGCCCATTTTTGAAGTCTTTTTAAAATTATACTAGTTAGTAACTTAAAGAGCACATCAAGAAAGGATATTCCTCTGTAGTTACTGATCTCTGTAGTTAATGCCCATTTGTATTGTTTGTTTTTTAAAAATATAATTTTGGTACCTCAAAGTACAGGGGTACAAATGTCAAAGTTAATCTTTTATAATATGATGTATATCGTTGAAAAGCTCTTGAATAGTAGATTAATTTTTGTTACGTTCTATTTTGTGTTGTTTCTAGTTTTGAGGGGGTAAACTTTTTTTTTTTTGTAAAGAATAATGGTTTGTTAAAAGCATAAAAACAATGGAGTACGTGAATAGGATGCGAGGAAGCTATGTGCCACACCAATTGGCAGTCTATTTTTCATAGGTTCTGGGGGCCCCAAATTTGGAGCTAAAATTCGTTTCTCGATTTCGCCTCGGGGTATTACACAAATTTAGATATTGAGATTTTGATGGATTTACACTTTTTGAGGTCCCCGAGTCCAAAAAAATGGTTTTTAAAAATGTCAGTCTGTCGTCAGTACAGACCCGTCGAGCTTAAACTACTGGGTCGATTTTAACAAAATTTAGCACACATGCTCAGAAAAATTATACTCCGAAACGAAACCGAAAAATGAATTTTAGCTCCACATTTAAGCCCTTAACCTGGGGGTAGCAGCGCCAGCTGCTACCCTCCAGAAACTGTCTCGGACCGATTTTTTAATTCCGAGTGAGGCCATTATTTATATGACTTTCTTTAAAATTCACACCTTAAGTTTTTAGTAACATCTATAATTAGCAATCTTATTATATTTTATTACTTTATAATAATTATGAGACTATTAATCCAATAATAGGACATGGGCACGTGGTTTTTTGTTCTTTTTTCTTGTAATTTAATTGTTAGTGGATATGCTATATAAATATCCATATAGATGAAACCTACACAGCCAAAATTAAATATGTATTTAATAAATTTAAAACCCTTGAACATAACATTGAGGGTGTAGTACATATAACTATGTAAGTTAGCTCGTAACTATGTAAGTTTAACTAAGTATAATAATTAAATATTAATAATTAATCAGCGTTAATTATATTATTTTAATATTTGTTAGTACCACTACCTCTCTGTATTGTTTGGATTCGGGTAGTTCGAAAGGCAATAATTTTATTTTACACAGTTAGAACTTTGATGTAAAAAGTTTTACACCACATAAAGTAAATTATTAAATATTAATAATTCTCTCTATTAATTATAATATTATTTTAATGTATATTAGTAACACTACACCTCTCTGTATTGTTGGATTCTGTTAGTTCCATGATGTAAAAGGTTTTACACCACTTTAAGATCCTAGTAAAATGGCAAATTCAACCGATTAATGAGTATAATATTATTGCATTATTTTATATTATATATGTTATAATATGGATATATTAAAATATGGATCGTTTACTATTAAAAATTAAATCTCATACATATATTAAGTGTTCAAGCGTACATAATGCTTAAGCAAAGTTAGTGGAGTCGGCAATACAAAGGTGTCTAAGTAATAAATCAGGTGTTTTGGTTAGAACAGGAGGTGTAAAGCTAACACCCAACCAATGAATTATCTTATCTCTTGCGTTCGAAGGATCCTGAATCAAGATCTGTGGTAATCCCTAAATGGATCTACTCCTAGTTTAGATGCATTCAAAGGGGTGTAGGTTATATACCATACATGTTGGATCACAATGGTTTAGTTTATCTCAAAAAGCTATTGAATACATACAAATCAATTCAATAGTGTTGGACCCTTTGACCCTTTTTGATAATATAATCCCGTGAATTTAGGTATTTTAGAAGGGCCTCTATTTCCTCCACGTTAAAGAAAAGATAACATAACATTAATAATAATCTGACAGACTTCTAAAACCATTCATTTTTCCCGTTTTTAAGGGTAAATAAATTCTAATATAAACCGTAGGGATAATATAAACTAGGTGTGCAATGCAGTTGTCTGCTTGCAATATTGAGCTGAGCCTGCGTTTTAATCATAAACAATAAACATTTTTATTCATAAACAGCTGAAATAGGATCAAAAATATTTCTAATTTTTAACTAAACATATTTTTTTTGATATTTTTCTATGTTCAGGAGGAAACTATTGTACCCCATACCCCTGTGTACCAATTTGAACCATTTCAGATTTATACCTTCCTGTGGTTGGTCACTATGACCGTGCCGAATTTCGTGCGGATCGGTTCAGCCGTTCAGGAGGAGTATGCATCCAAACAAATGCAAAGTGTAGTATAAGAGCTTCGCTTCGCTCAGCTCTATTAAATAACAACTAAACTGCTTATCCTCTTTGTACTGATTGATTGCCAAGTTAGACACCTTTTTAAATTTAAACGTGTAGAGTGATTTGGAAAAGAAAATGTTTGAGTATGCCAGAGAACAGAGAGGGGGAAAGACAAATAACATCACCTACTTATACTGGATAAATTAGACCTAGTAGAACTTACTTGAACAGGGGCGGAGACTTTGGTAAACCTAGGATCTCACAACTGTGCTATTATTATAATACCTATATAAAGAGCCCTTAGGCTCGTGGCAACAGGCATAATTATATATTTAGAAAAAAGGAAAATTTAAGTAAATTAATATATTTAGACCAACAAATCCATAAAAAAAATATTTTTATTGGAATAAATGTGGTTGCCTTAGCTTATCAATACACATTATTTCTATGTGCGCGTCAGGGCGCTACTCAATGATATAAATGATAATTAAAATTGACCAAAATCTGCAATAACAGATAAAAGCAAAACTATGAGAGGTAATATTAAAACAAGTGTGTTTAAATTATTATTATTGTTACTTTGGATCGACATGGTGTGTCCATTTGTATGTTGCATGTGCTGTATTGCGTTACATTTTGTAGCTTGTTAATCAAAAGTTTTAAGCAACATATAATGACATTTTACCCACAACACAAGGTGTTCCCTCTTAAAACAACAGCATTTTGAGCTAATAAAAATGCCAGATTCGCTTCGTTATGTAAATAGGCTCAGAATGCATCAAGCACACCCATTAAATAACATGCTAGCATGCTCTTTTAAATATAGAAAAGTATAATGCCTACATATGCGAGTTGACAGTTCATTTAAAATCAATAGAAGGAAGGGATAGAACTAAAATGCATTTTCTGATTTTACTATCTACCTAAAAGTAATGCATAAAAGGTTGTATGTAACGTCAGAAATACGTAATATTATTATTATTAATATGTTGATGGATTATAAAATATTTATACTTATTAATATTGATTTATTATTATTACTTGTACATTTATATATGTTTATTTTCTATTATATTTATATACGATATACAATTATGTTTTTTTGAGGAAATGCCAGGATTTGTACTACGAATAACTTAATGCATTTGTTTTTGGCTAATTATATTATGGTTAGTGGAAGTTAAACTTCGATTGGTTATTATAATTTCTTTAACTCCTTACTGCCTCTGTCTTTTACTAATTTAATCACTGATAAAGTCAGATGAACTCACCCACACCTCTGACCCGATTCATCTCATCAACCCTAAAGTACCCTTATTTGACCCTCCGTTCCTTTTCTTGAAATTTAACATAATTTTTCTTAACTTTACCTTACCCACCCCTAACCGACTGTGTCCGGTAGAAAACAGATTGTAACAAATATTGGTCCCATTTTAATTTCAACCTTTTGCGCTCAATGATTTCTCTTCCACCTGCGTACCAACGTTTATTACTAACACATCCGATATTTGAGAAATTTGGATGGTTTGTCGAAAGTATCTCACAGATGGACATATATTAATTTCAATCGTGTGCAAATTTTAAATGTTGCTTAAAATGATACTTTATTTACATGATTAAAAAAAAATTAAAAAATTAAATAAATTATATAATATGTAATGGGCCGTAGCAATAAAATATAATTTCCTACAGTTGACCGATAAAGTCAATTGTAGGAAAACAGCAGATTCCTGCACTTACTACTTTACCGCACTCCAGTGTTCCAACTTACGAACACAAAGAATTTAAATCTAAACAAAGATTAAATAATCCAAATTATAATAATAATAACAATGACAACTAAAGATTATTTTTTAACTAACTAAATGATTTAAACACTATATATAAAATATAAAAATATTAAAATATAAAAAAGTAAAGGTAGACAATCTAAAAAAAAAGAATCAAATGTGATGAGAAAGTGTCATGATGAAAAATAATAACAGCGCTTAGCCAGGTTTGCTGAATCAGGCAAAAGAAGGAAACACTGATTTTATTATAATCAGTGGTTTAGTTGATATTGTAATAGTACATTACGCGTCGAGTGTGGAAAGTAGCATTTTGCATGCGAGTGTGGAGTTTGCACCCGAGCGACTGCGAGGGTAGTAAAACCACACGAGCAATGCAAAATGCCGTTTTCCCACGAGTTGCGTATACCGTACTTTATCTACGATTGTTAGATTTAAATAATAAATACAGAAAAAAATAAACTTGCTGTATGCAAGTTCGTATTTCTCTTTTTATAAAGATGACATTAATCTTGAGTTGTATTTTTTGCCGAATTAATTATTTCTGGAGGAGTATTATTCTCTACATTTTCGTCAAAGCCACTTGATTCATTCATTGTTTTTCACTAAAAACTCGATATAAACAGTTACTTTAATAAAAGAATAGCAAATTAGTTTTGTTAAATGTAAACAAACTCGCTAATCGTGCGTAAAGCTGAAGAATTAAAATTCCTCTTCTTTACCACGCTAGCGCGGTAAAGAAGAGGAATTCTTCGGAACCATGAGACGCGCATGCGCAATGAATACAAGTACGTAAATAATCCCTTTCTACGCATCTAAACAGAGATATAATGTTTGTATTTCGTATCAATCGTAGATAAAACCTTTTACATGTTGATGAATGATGAACACTATTATTTTATATTTTATTTACAGATTAAAAAAATGATGAAAAATGTAATGTGCAACTCGAGCTTAAAGTGTCTTTGCTGCACTCGAGAAACCTTTCCGCCCTCACCTGCGGCTAGTGCGTAAATATTTCTCTTAAGTGCAGCAAGTGCACTTTGCGCACTAGTTGCACAAATAACTATTAAAGTACGCGATACGATGCAAGGAAGGTATGTGCCGCACTAATTGACAGACTATTTTTTAAATTTGCATTTGTTATACATGAAAAAAGGTAGCAATTTTACAAATTTTAATGTGCGAAGACGGTGACCATCTGTGGGTTACATTCCACAAACCATCCAAATTCATAAAAATAGAATGAGCACTTTTTAAAATTAAAAAAACCTTATTCCGTGTGTGAAAAAGAAACTAATAGCCACAGAAGATTAAAAACATATAAGAGACCAATAATGGGAAAATTATGACCTGCCATTCAAATTTGATTAAAGTTGGACAAATAGTTTTAAAGATAAAGTGGTTCACAAAAACGACAGACAGAGAGACAAAAAGACAGACACTATAGACCAAACATGTTCCTTTATGTCTGAAAACGAATTTCTGTCTGGGAATTTTTGAAATTGGAGCAAAATTTCTTTTTTTCTGAATAATCACTCTTCTCAGTCCTTCACTAAGGTCGGAAACAATATATATGTATTTAGATAGTAGAACATAAAAAGTATCAAAAGTATCATCTTTGCCTCTAATACATGAATAGTAAATAAACTGTAATACTTTATACTGCAAATTCAATGCCCGTTTACTTTAACCAAATATTAATTTTCTTTCTTTAAAATGTTTAGTACAAAAAATCTCATACGTTAAACAAAATGATAAGAATAAAAAAAAAAAAAAAAAAAAAAAAAATACAATTGTTTCAAGGTAACAATACAAAAGGTTCTCTAATCGATATATTCCAATTAAATTCTCAATTGAAAACAAATCAACGGAAAAGAGGGGAAAGACCTTCCGGCGCTTCCCAGAAAAGAGGGAAAAAATGTAACGAATGTTTCCACTTTGCTATTTGATTTTATAATTGCATTTAAATATACATCTTTTTTTGCTCCTATTCTCTTTTTTAAAGTTAAAAATTGAGTTTAGGGGACAAAATAAACAAAAAAATAATTTCATGGTAATGTATTACAAATAAAACGTCGGTGAAGAGAGACAGAAAAATATATATATATATATTTTTTTTAAATAAATAAAGTCACAATTGAGTATTAAAAAGCCTTTGATGATTGCTATATAGTATTACCAAAAAGTATTCTTTTTTAGTCGTAATTCAAGTTTTGGGATAGAGTTTAGGATAAGATAACGATATTGCTCTTTTTCAGCTATAAAGAGGAATCTAATTATTTTTTGCTTCACCGCAAGAGGTATAGTTGAGAGAGGTCTTGGGTAAATCATGGAAGGGGGTTAATCTATTATTTTATTAATTAGAAAGAATTGAGGGAAAATAAATGATAGTTTGCAATAGTAAAGCACAAATAAGTAATAAAATTCTTCTAATTGATATTTAGGAGCCAGGTTAAGAAGTTAACTTATGTTTTTTAGGCACAAAAAGCTGTTTAAAAAAATCTCTTCCAATAGTTGTGCAATGTTTTTTTGTAGGATTATTTTTTCCTGTCTTTTTTTTATTTGTTCCGGGTTATAATTTAAAATAAAGAGTTATTCTTTAAGTAGTAAAAGGCACTTGACAGCCTCATAATTTAATGGATAATGTAGGATTTTCCGGTCTGGGGAACCCTAGATAAATTCATTTTTCTTTCTTCTTTTCTTGTCGGAGAGTGGAAGGGGGAGGGAGAGAAGGCTGGTTAGAAGTCAAAGAGAGTTGTGGTCTAAGGAGTACTATAATAAATAAAGTAGGGGCTGAGGGAGCCCCTGCAGCAGTAGCGGTAGGCTATAACCCGCAAGGCGTGTTTGTCTTGTTGGTCCACAGTATGTGTCTAACCCTCCACCTGTGACCTAGTCTAGGAAAGCTCTTACACAGCGATGCGATGCCTTTTTTCTTTTCTTTACATTGGCAACACCCAGTTATAAGGGAGCCCGTATCCTTCTGATCTGATCCGTTACAAATCCGGCCTTGATGCAAAGCTTCGGCTACAATCCCTTCCGCCTCTTCTTCACTATGTCCCATTTGTTGCTTTTTGCTCAACTAAGATTTCTTATTTCCTCTATCCGATACGTTTAAACCCGGCAAAATATAGCGAAAAGTCAAGATTGATATTTATAGAAGAAACCTATTATTACAATGTTTGAAATGCATAGTCGAAAAGATAAATATCAAAAAGTTTTGTACAAAAAAGAAGATAAATAGCTATACACATGTTTTTATAAAAAAAGTTATCGAGACTTATATACTCTCCTACTTCCCCCGAACATAGCAGAACATTAAAATACTCAGTGACTAATAATTAATTTCATTACATTCAAGATCACTTGAATTTGTTATAACCAGCATAAAAGTTACAAAACCTTTAACGGGTGGGTCATCATAAGTCTTAAATTAACGACCGAAATAATATGCCAATTAGTGTGACATAGCTAACTCGCGTCCAATTTCCAACATTTTAATAATTCCATGCTTTTACAACGTATTATTGTCAAATTTATTTAATCCCCCCCCCCCCGTTTTTTAAATCCGTCAAAATTGATTTTTTACATGAATAAAAAGAATTAATTTAGCAAAATTTAAAGAAGGACGGTTGAAATTAATCTAATCTCTTCCGACAAACCATCTAAATTACATTAAAATAAGGGCACTTATTTACTTTAGCACCCCCCTAGGATCTAAACAATAGTTTGCCCTGCAAAAGTCTCAAAGGTTTGTCGGTTTGTCTCCCTTAGACATTGAGCCTCCTGGGGCAGTTTTATTAAGTTACATATTTTAAAATCGAATCTTATCACGTGTAAGACTAAATCTTATACAGACAACTATATGGCAATGAGTTCTATATAAGCGTATATTTAATATTCGTTTGTCTTAATAGTTAATTAGACTAAGGGACTATCACGTTTATACACACAAGTGTGATATTCCTTTGTCCCAAGGTACATTGGACTGAATATCCCTTTGTCTTAAAAGTATTTTAGACCAAGCAATATATTTTACTACTCTGCATGTTCCTTCGTCTAAATAACTATTACGTCAAAGGGATATAGGGGAAGTGCTTAAGTAAAAATATACCAAAATAAGACGAGTACTTTATAGATATTGGTGTAAATAAATATATATTTGTGCGTATGTGAAAGAGAAACAAATGGGCGCAGAAGGATGAAACTTATGTGGGACCAACAATGGGCTAATTATGACCTAGGGGTGTTGAACAACGTGGGTTGATTCAAAGCAACAGAAATTAGTATATTTTGGAATGATTTCACTACACTCAAAACAACACGCTCCACTAAGTATTCAACACAACAATGCTCGTGCTCGTGCCTAAAGATGCTTGCAGTCTTAGAAACGTCGAACTATACACATCCGTTAATTCACGGTCTTCCATCGGAAAGCCTAGGTTGCAGTAAAAGTAATATTTGCATTATCTAAATACCTGACCCCACAAACTTGTTAACATAAAGCAGTTCTATTTCTTCTAATTCAAATTTTATCAGTAAATCAAGTGAAATCCTAAAAAAATTGTGGTCTTTAAAAATAAAGTCTTTATTTATATACGATACAAAATGTTAATTAATTCAAAGTTAGACGGGATAAAATACCCTTCTATATATATTAGGGGTCATAAATTGTTTTAACGCTCGTGTTAAGCAGTGATTAAATTTGTCAATGTTCAAGCTATTTTTACTCAAATTACCAAACTGAAGGATAATTTTAAAATTAATATTGAAAAAAGAGTAATTTCACATGTATTATTAACTTAAAACCATACTGGCGATCATCAACTTTATGTCAACCCTGGTTAAAATACACACTAGAGCGGCGGGAAGTATATTATAATAATTGATAAGGTAAAACAAAAGAAAATCTCATTGATACTATACTGCTATAAAAAACCGTAAAACTTAAAACCCCAACCATATTATTAATTAGTGTATTCCATGATTATATTTTGATTCCTTTTAAATAATTTTAAGTTTAATGTGAAACAAATAACTGAGAGGTAAGATAATGAAAAAGTCATATACGCTTCTAAAATCTTAGAAATGATAACTACATTTGTATGATATTAATAAAATGTTTATTAATAACATTTTGTTGGTTTCAAAAAGTGAAGAATTTCAAGATTTAAAAGGTACTCTATACAAAAACGACTAAAACAAAAAATCAAAGGTATATAATGAAATAACATTTTTTTATTTCCCTTAATGAAAGTAAAAAAATAGTATATTATGTTACTAGGCTGTAAAGTGAGTTTTTCTTTACCGCGGCAATTACATTTACTGTCGAGCGAAGCGAGACAGTAAATATTGCCAAGGTAAAGAATAAACACTTCACAGTCGTGTAGCATATGCTATTTTTTTCGTGGTAGCAGACAATGAAAAAAGTCCAGTCATGCACCATGACTTAATGAGCGAATTTTCAAAGAAATCTGCGGATTATTGGCTTATGAAAATATAGGAAAATTTTGGTTTAGAATTTGCATGGGTGAAAAAAAAATTTGGTACATAGGGGTACGAGGTACAAAAGTCAAAATCGTATTTACCTTTCAAGATGCATGTCGTTGGAAAGCTCTTTAAGAGTACAGTAATTGTTGTTATGTACACTTTTATCATATTTTCACATAAAAGGGGGGTAAAATGGAAAAAACACGTTTTTTGACCCTAAATGGTCAAAATTTGACCCCTAAATGGACTCCAAAAATTATGGCCAACGAACTCATCCTTTCTTTTGATATTATTGACATTTTAAAATTTGTTTGAAATTTGTAAGTGCATCCTAAGGGGAGATATCGTCTGGAGTGACACATATATACATATATATATACATATATACATACATATATACATACATACATAAAAAAAAGTGTTAAATTTTAGGAATCGATTCAGAATGGTCTAAAACGGATTTCCATGGAAAAAATTTTCAAAAATTCGCATTACAAAAATTTTGAAGCCATTGCAATAGCGTAATTTTCTTTGAAAATTCGCTAAAACATTAAATATTAATCAATAATCAATATAATAATAACAAATAATAGTACATACTTAAGATTTAAAAAAAAATAAACCTTAAAAAGAGTTTACACTATAAGAAAAGATAAATAAAACGCATTGACATATAGCGGATCTTAATCGTACTAAGAAGCTATCTACAAAGATTGCAGCGCTAAAACGGAAGTTTTGATAACTACCAGCACGAAAGAAAAAATTGTTTCTTTACAGCTAGGAGTAATGAAAAGATTTTTTAAGTCCACGTAATGAAAAAATGGATTTTAGCTATGTTTTTTAGGCTCTAAAGTTACTATTTCACAGCCTACCAAGGTAAAAGAAATTTTTCCGGAAATTTCCATCGACTCATAATATAAAATTAATAAAATATTACATATTTGTTTAATCTTCTCATCAGCAGCTTAGTAGCTTTCATTTGATACCCCCACTCAAAATTTTAAAAAAATAAATAAAAATAGTGTGCGCACACAAAATTTGCAATTTATAAATTTAGAATTTCTTCCCGGAAAATTTCATCGGCCCATTATAAAATATTAGCAAAAATTATTTCAACATTTTAGTTCTAGCCATTATTAGGGTGGTTGAGGGATTTTGGTGCTAAAAACGCAATATTGACGATAAGAAGCACAATACTGATAAAATGTTATACCTATTCGTAATCTACTCTGACGTAGCTTTTATTTGATACCCCCTCAAAATTTAAAAATTTTGAGCTTTCCACATTTGTGCGCATTGTGCATATTGCAACCAGAGACGGTTGGACGGTTCGGGAGAAAAGAATCAAAGTACAACGGAGAGACAGATAATATCACCCTCGGTATAAGGGTTTTATGGAGGATCTACGAAACCCTAAAAAGAAAGAGCACAACGTGTCCCCCCTCCCCCCCTTCCCATGTTGGCCTTCTAAATGGTTTAAATATTTTTTTTTTTCAAATGGTTTCTTATTACCTATGTACAACCTTAATTATATAAATTTTTACCATTCGTCTATTTAATTAATTCTCTAACAGTTACGAAATTTCCGATTTTATCATTAATTTGTTGCCATATTTGCAAATGATTCATACCAAAATAAAATATGAAAGGTTCTAAGTTCTAAACTATTTGAATTCTTCAACATAGCCAATAAGGACTATATTTTTTTATTTAGAAAGAATAAGGACAATTGGTAAAAACATTGAATATCGTTTGAGTTTCTATGACCTAAGAGAAGGTCGAAATATAGCCAGGATGTATTGAAGCAAATAATAATTTATTATCCCTGTTTCACCTATTTTAAAACCAAATTTGTTTAATTAAATAAAAAGGAATCACTGCAATGAGAATTGTAAAATAATATTTACTAAACATGACATTAGTATTAGTACGTAACATTTCAAAAGTATCTTAACTTCAATTTAAATTAAAAAAATAATGCGAACACTTAGTGAGCGGTAGTGATTATATTAAACAAATTTTATATATATCTTTATACCATAAATCATAATCATTAATCGGATAAATAGGAGAAATTCGTAATAAGTTTCTCCTCAAACCAATAACTAATTTCATTCATCAAAACTAATCACATCAAGCCAATATTAACTAATGACTATCTATAATCTAAAGAAAATACCAGAATAAATATATTTATCATGGGAAGCTATTAACTAAACATGATGAATTTATGTTTATTTTACAACCAGCGAAGTCTTAGAGGTTATTAAGTACGAAACAAAAGGTTATTTTTAAAGCCTTTACTCATTCTGTAATTTGTAGAATATTTTTCATTTAAAAAATGAGGCAAGCTGAGTATAGAAAAGAACACTTTCAGTCCGTATAAAGGATAGTTACTTTTATTTAAGAGTGTCGGCTATGGTTGTAGGTGATCCAGTAAAGAAAAAAAGGGGTTGCGTGGAGTTGCTTTTATGTGAAGAGAAGTAAAGGGCCCGGAACCTTCCTATTATGTTTCTATTCTTTCCTATTGTTACAAGGCGAGGCCCCTAGGGAACATTTTCATTAGGTCTATGATGACGTCAGAGAAGAAGGGCCCAAGAGTATCAGTAGAAAGAGAGGAATCTTTTATCTTCTAAAGAGGATTAAATCCTCAAGCTCAGAAACCTTCAAGCCTTTGCGGAAAGGGTCCCTAATTCCACGAGAAACTTCTTCCTAGAGTGCGGTCTAAGGGAAAAAGTCAATCTCTTAGAGAAGGAATGGTCCAACAATATGTTCATCTCGTTATTTCACCTTTTAATCAGCATTTTTATAAACAAACTATGACTCGTGTATAAAGATATTAAAGGGCTTCTTCGTTGACGAGTACTTACTAAGAATATTATCAAGAAGGCAGTATTTCTCAAAACAATTATCAACAGTGTTGGAATTGTATCCCAGATCACTTAATCTAGTTAAAATTTATTTATTTCAAACTATCTTAATAATAAAAGCCATAACTACGAGTAGTTCAATCAGCTATACCACTAACTAACTTGAAATGAGAGAAAAATGTACAAAATATGAAATGAAATTTTATCGTCTGCAATTATATTTATGACAAACAAAATCAATAATATCCTTTTAAGCGCAACCTTAGCGGCTATATTGAAGAAGTAAAATACACAAACTAGATTTCGAAGTTCTAAATAATAATTTTGAACCCGTTAAACACACTTTCTTTACAATCAACCTTAAAACTATAGAGACAGTGAGATAGTTATAGTGCCCACAATCCACTACAGTGTCCGGCCTAGTATAAATACTTCGCTGTCAAACTGCTGAAAATCGGGTAACAAACCGGATATTTTTCATTACTTTTAATATTATCTAAAATGGATGGGGCACTTGGAGCAGGGAGAAGAAGAGGAAGAGCGAAATATGATTTTATTAAATGGTCGAAGACGTTTTTTGAAAATTAAAGTTTGTTAATAATCAGACCAACTGAAGAATTCGAAACTGCTAAGTATTGTAAATACATAGTTCCAATTATAATTAATACTATAATAAGTTGTCTAATATCTGACATTAACCTAGATTCCCATTAATATATTTTCTAAAAACTAAAATAAAATAGGTCACTCGGTGCAAAATATTTTCAATTTTTAACGATTTAGAAGCTTCTCCTAACATGAAACAACCAACGTGTTCCAAATTGGAATTAAGTACCTACTATGAAAAATGAGCTACAAATAACTGAAAAGAGGTTGGATTGGTAAAAACATGTTGAAACAGGAAGAATTTACACCCTGTTTACTTAGTTTAAACACGCAATTTCCAAAATAATTCCCCACCCATAGCTCCAGCGATGATGAAGGAGCCTTAGTCCCATAGGATTACCACAGGCTTTCAGTTAATTAAGCGTACTCAGTTCCCTGTCAAGAGAGATATTCGCTGAGAGAGAAGACGGAAAGAGGAAAGAGAAGAATCCGGCAACCTATTAGAGAGAGAAATAAATAAAAAAAGCCTCTAGAGGAAATCATGAGCTTTTTCCTCAAAAGCCTAACACCTAACTCAAATATTTTCATTAATCTTTTGACTAAAAATTGATTACTGTTGAGGCGAGTATCGATGTATAACACTCTAATAATATAACCGATATATTCGAGTGGGAGAGTGGGGATCCTCGTGGCCTCCATCTCCATTATACCAGTTGCTCTCACACATGAATAGAAGTGTTACATGTACACGTTTTTATTCGAATTCAAAATACACGATTTTAGATCAAAATCGTGGTCTTAATCAAATCGCCCTAACATAAATTTGGTCCATTCGGGTCTAGATCCGTTAATCTATGGTTAAAAACTGTCTACAGCCTACATGTATTGTCAGTCATTAATCGGATTTAATCGTAAACGTCGTGTGCCACATAGCCATTCGAACGTAAAACAATATTCAGATAAAAACTTATCAGTTTGGTAATACAAAATAAAAACAAAAACAATAAGAAATAATGTTTCACACTGATGATCTCATCGAATAGATGAGTAAAGTGGCCGGATAACCCCCGTCCTGTAATGACCTAAGCTGTTGAACGGGACTAAAACCACAAACAAATAAAAATATAATAATAATCAAAGTTAAGTGAGTTAATAGTGCGCCGCGTAGTGTAGTGATTAGTGACAGAAGAGCTCAACGTACTACAGTCTGCTCACAAGGTCACGGAATACAAGGTTCTAACTCCTTGTACCGAACTCAGCCATTGCTGTGAGTGAGTGAAGATCGGCACTTGGTTAAAGTGCATTGAATTATGTTGCAAATAATACAATAGTGACGATTTGTTGTTATCGCCAATTAGAGTGAAATTTAATTCGGTGTGTGAGTGTTTTTATAAGTTAGGAGGGTTGTGAAAATTAATAAATTCTATTTAAACAGTTGAGGTTAAAAAGTTTACTGGTAAAAAAAATCCAAACCGTTAAAAAAGAGCCGATCCGGCTAGTAAAAATCAAGATCAAGATTTTTTCGCATACAAAATAAATAATGTCATACCTTGTATAAACTTCTTTGAAATATGATTCCAACACATACACATAGCTATATCTTCCAATTCTTCGATCTGAAATAAATAATATATGTACATATTACAAATAATAAATAACTTAATTTAATATTTTTAATATTTAATATTTAAGTTTAGGTATAAGGTATAATTACATTCGTAAATATTAATACATTATACTATAATACACATACTTAATTTTAACTGCACGCTTTAAGAGGGATAAACTGTCCAAAATCTTTTTTAATAATTAACTTTGTGAAAACTACTTCACATAAAAATCCATCAAAATCATATTTCCCCTAAATAAAAAAAAAACTTTCCTTTATATAGTTAGTTTATGAGAAAGGAAAAATTATATAAAGAGGGATTAAAAATAGTTTTTCTTGAGAAGTGTATACATTTTGTTGCCAACATAACTTTAAGATACTCTGCTCTTTAAAAAAAGGGATATAGAGTACACATCTGTTTTGTCAGAAAAACTTAATTAATCCCCTATTTATAAAAGATTTATTTTTTAGTTTGAAGTAATTGAACTTTTACTTTTCATTGCATATTATAATGTACACAGTCAGTGAATTAAACTATTTTTTACATAGTAAAATCTCTTATATATAGTCAGTGACTTGAATAAGGAT
The DNA here is from genome assembly GCA_951217055.1 of Gerris lacustris. NCBI lineage: Eukaryota > Metazoa > Arthropoda > Insecta > Hemiptera > Gerridae > Gerris > Gerris lacustris. Next base: position 51,441,873 of record OX578281.1, read on the forward strand.
ATTAGAAAAAAAAATCACATCTGCAATACATAAAGAATCCCCATATAAATTTTACAAATGGAAATATAGCACGCACTCAAGTTACATATTTATTAGTGGGATGTGAAATTTAAGATTTTTGCCGCGGCAAAGTTTTCGATCTACTTTTTTCATCTTAGCATAATATATATAAATAGAAAAAGGATTGTAGAGATAGAATAGAGGAAGTTTTCAGAGACCATCCCAACGCTGTAATGCCACAGGGAAAAGTAAAAGGAAAAGAAAAATAAGAAAGGATTGCGATTCTGAAGGACAGCAATTCGATTTAAGGATCTTAATATAGATTGACACATTTCAAGACATCCTGAGACCATATAAATTTGTTTATTAAAAAATGTCAGTTTTTGGTTTGTGTAGATGTTTGGAGTTTAATTTCCTGCACCGAATGCAACGAAAGTTTGTGTGGAGGGTCATGCCTCGATGCGAAATACATTTTTTCCCATTTTTTTTTTTTTTTTTTTTCAAAAGCGGAGATTCTTTTTCCTTTTCCTCTCCCGATGAAGAGAAGGAAAATAAGCAGAAGGGAAGAAGAAATAAGTAGGTCGAAGTCCAAATCTCTTAAGTAAATAAGCAGGAGTTTCCAAGAGTCTGTGTATCGGCTTCTTGAGCCCTCACTTATATTAATGTATTTAACTCTTAAAGTCTGACTGTCATCCCACCAACCCAAGCAAAGATTTCTGCTCCCTAACGATCTTTTGCCGCTCCTTGTTAGAAAGTTCATTAAGAACTAATTTGCAACTTTAAATGAAAAATAGCCTCGAGAAGCCGACTATTAACAATCGTAATTACAGAAGTTTATCTAGAAAACCCCTCCCCCTCACGGTCGCATCACTCCCCCTCCCCTACTCTCGGACAGTAATTAAATTCGTTTGAGCCATTAATCTGTCCCACTGTCTCAACTTGCCATCCATTAAATTCAATTTAAATAAATACGAATTGTATATAAATAAGAAGTTCTTCACAAAAGTTTGAAATTAAAACAATGAACCAAGAAATGTCAATTCTTTATTTGAACTTCACTATTTATTCAATTTTAAAATGAAATTCACGAAAAGTTGCCAAAGGCTTTTTTCCCCAACGAGATGTCACCAACTCACATAAAGTATTTTTAAAATTAGAATTAAGGAAAAAAATATGTTTCCACACAATCCAATCTCCAGTTAAAATTAGAATACCCACATAGTGCTCTACTATTGTCAACAATTTTCCCCGCATTAGTAAGTAGTAGTATTTGGTCAAATTGTTTATTTAAAACTGGTATTTTAGAGTAGTTTTATTAAATATCTAGAGCGATTTATCTACTCCAACCAAATATTTTTAATACTTACTATAGATGGTCAATACGTATTACATATTGTACTTATAATTCCAAAATTCCAATTCTAATTGTTTGGGGGAATTTCAAGGGGGTAGCTGTTTACCTCAAAGCCAAAGGGTTAAACTGTAAAAAAAAAGAGAAAAAATAGTCTATTTATAAAACGGTACCGACGGTCATGATTTGAAAAACTTCAAATTGCAGTGCATTTAAAATACCAATTTAACCATGAAGTCGCTATTATCCCAGAAAAATCGTAAGTCCGAGATATCAAATTTAATAAATGATTATGATCCCGGAGGAAATTGAAAGAGGTCCATGTAAACAACCATTTTTTAATAACCAGCTCAGGATTCAAATTATTTCTTTAGAAATATGTAATTTTAATAAATAGAATATTTTGAAATTTAACTTTAGTAATGATAAAATAATTATGATAATGATTAAATTAGGTCAACATTTTGAGTTGTAAATGCGTCAATACGCCTTGACTCCAATGCTAAACTTTATCCTAACTTTATGATAGAAATACAATAACAAATTAACTTTCAATAATTCAACTTTAGAAGCAATAACGAAATCCAATAGGAAATTATCAGGCAAGTTAAGTTTATACAAATGAAGAAAGTTTTGAAATGAAATTGAAGACGTATCAGTAAGACATTTTTGAGGTTGTGGTTGGTAGCTAAACCAGATTATTTGACCAAAAACCAGGATATCATTAATCAAAAGTAGATTTGGTTGCCGAATAATTTGCCAGAAAGAGCTCTACCCTTGGTATTTTAGGGTTCCTTGTACAGTAAAGCACTTGAACTAGGGAAAATGACTTTTTGAATACTCGTAAATCACTTCTTGATATATTTCCCTATAGAACATAATAAGTTAAAATAGATTTAATTAAATACCAACAAGAACATTTATCAGTAGCTTAAACAAGGAGGGGGGGGGGGGGGGGGGGTCCAGGGAAGACTCTCTCTTTGTCTCTTAATAAAGCTAAGATGTCATCAGCCACTTCCCCTTTACGGTCAACACTAAGCCATGATACCAAAAGGTAGATCTTCTGCCTTATAAGACCATGTACTCTAACAGTGAGTTAATTGTTATATTCGTTATATTGTATAATTTACATTAGGTATTTAAATATTGCTAACAGCAATAACTTCTCTCCACAGCTCAGAACCATAATGTTCTTAAGTGAAAAGATAAAAGATAACCTTTAAACGCGCTATAATATTTAATCGGTACCACTTATAGAATTATGTAATTTTATGTGTTATATGTATTTTATATTTAAGTAATGTATTAAAAAATAGACTATACGAAGCGTTGCACCGCAAAATCCAAGAAAAATCCAGTGACATTTTTGTCCAAGAAATAAAGCTTGTGAATTATGTTTTTGTAATGTATCACCTTTAATAAAACCTTATTTGTTGCTTTGCAGGGTAAAATATACAATTAATCTAAAGTAATAGACTTTTTGGGGTAAATGAGAGTTTGTCTGAATTGTGCAGAACCACTCCCCCTCATCTATAATCAATAATTTAATCTGCCATTTAAGGTAGGATAAAGTTTTCTCACATCCATCGCTAGAAGAAAGCTTATACAAGTCTAAAATTACGCATCATAAGATTAAGTGGACGACAATGTGCGAAGGTTCTATTTTAATTAACATGGGACAATTTGTGGAATCTGATAAATGGATCAGACTGAAATAGGAGTATTAAATTTCATGAATAGTTATTAAATTGTTGAGCTAAAACAAGTATACCGAATATGGAAAGACAGACAAACATAAAAATGGGCGAACACCAATTGAGAAACAGTCTAAATCGTTTTAAGGGATACCTGAACTAGTAAATCCTTCGAAACCCTGAACTTTTTTATAAAATGAGCGAGAGAGGGAACAACAAAATAGATCGCTTAATTTGCTCTTGCGCAAAGAAAAATATTCTCGACAATATTAAAATATTATTTATCCTAGGAAAAATCAAGGATTTTTAGTGAAGTTGACGGTCTCTATTAGCAAGGAGGACCCTCTGGTATAATATATTACTAAATAATATTATGCATTATTTTTGACTTGGAGAATAATAATGAGTGAATAATTAACAAGCATTTAATTAGTCAGAACATATTCAGTTTGGATGCTGCGTGACACTCGGTATAATGAAATTAGGGACTAAAGAAAAAAAGTACTTGAAGTACATAATTTATGCGTTAAAATGGAGAGGCTTTGAAAATTCTTACACCACGCAACAACAACATATTATTATTTTTATTTATATGTATAAATAATCTAAAACAACGAATTATTTATGCAATATTAATAATAATAATGCTCCTGGAGATAGCGTGCAAAAAAGTGTGTGACAAACATCAAGCTATAAATTTGTGTATAAGTAAATCTTTGTGTGCGCCATTTAAGAATAAGTAGTCGGCTAAGTTCGTCTGCGGAGCATAGCTTGGCAATAGGAATTTAAAAAAAACAAATCGGTGGAGAGACTGAGTACAAAATTAGTTAGTAAACCGAAAATCAAGTTGATGTGAATTTGGCATTTGATAAGTTAGTTATTCAAATATTACTCCAAATCAAAGAGATAACCCATCAAGTGACAAACTAACATCAACTTGATTTTCGGTTTACTAACTAATTTTGTACTCAGGATCATAAAAATCACATTGTCTCCCACATAAAGGGCGGGACATGGCGGCACTCCACCGGTTTGTATTTTTCAAATGCCTATTGCCAAGCTATGTCCAGCAGACGAACTTAGACGACCAAATATTCTTAAAAGGCGCTAAAAGATTAACTTGTATACAAATTTCTAGCTTGATGTTTGTCACACCCTTTTTTTTCACGTTATCTACAGGACTATAATAAGAATTGCGAATCACTCAAAAGTAAACATCAACGTTATGGATTTACCGACGTTCCGGAAAAATGTATTATTTTCTTCAACTTGAAAAAATAAACACATACTTAATATCTATTTAATTCACAGCATATAACCACATAGCTTTAATAATAAAGAACTATTATACCTAATAATAAAAAACTATTATACCTAAAATGTATTAATTTCTGTCTGATATAAATCAGTGGGTAAATCTGCTTTAGATAAAAATTCCATCTTCGTTCTCACTCAAGCAATTTTGACCCGGTAATCGAGATTATGTTTATTACAACTCGTATTTGAACATGATCAGCAGCAGATCACCAACCGAACAATTGTAGCTCTGAAGTATCATCAAAACTTATAAAAACAAAATATTCTGCCAATTTGAGACTCATGACTTCCTTGCGTTTGTTTGGACTAGTTTCGACAAACATATTTATTTCAATATTATGTTCACAGGCAGTTAAAATTAATATGGGATTATCTTTGGGCTATATACTTGTGATAAACCATCAACAGTTTTTTCAATAGCATAAGTACTTTTTATGATGTAAGTAATAATAAAAAAGTGTGCATGCTGAAATAAATGCAATGTGCACAGAAGATTTTGATTAATAATGGACCAACAATGGGCTAATTGTGACCTACCATCTAAATTTCATCGACATAAAATGAGTAGTTTTGCCTTAAAAAGATATGTGATCACTCACTCGGAATGGAAAGTATATGGTTATTTAGATTTTTGTTTCGAAGGTTGAAATTAATAGGGTACCATATTTGGGCTAATTTTGACGTACCATCAAATTCGGAAGTAGTTTTAAAATTATGGTAGTTCACCATAATTCAAAAATTGTGAACGACAGTCCTACCATCACAATGACACGAGAACAAAAATATCCCCCGATGTCTGCAACTAATTTCTGTCCAGGAATTTTTGAAATTGGAGACATAAAAAAACGGTCACAATGCTTACGTAACTTTCGGTAAGCTTCAAAGCAATAAATAAAATGTATATTACATTAAAATAATTGATAAGTCACCAAGAAGTACATCAAATTGAGTTACTAGATTACTTTTTTTATACGTCGAGTTATGGAGAAAAATAAGTAAAGAATTACACTATTTATTATTTAAAAGTCAAAGGATTATCAGGGATTGTTGGTGGGTGGGTGGTCAGGAGAAGGAAGTGAAAGGGAACCGAGAAGATCCACCCTATCTATGTCCTTAATCATCCAGGGAGAGGGGTGGCTAGGCAAGAGGCAGCCTTCCAACCACCCTGGGCTCTGAGCCAAAGATCCAGCTCTTCCAGCTAAACTAAATGGCCGCCTCAGCTAAAGGACCCACCTTTCTCTTTACCTAGACAAATCCCTTAGGCACTAAACACAATATAAACTACAACAACCAACTTACTCTAAGATTTCTCTATCTTACATATAAAACGTTTTTGTGCTTGTCTTACAAAAAAGATAAATGTTACTATGGATCTCACCGACAACATCCTCCTAAATTGAATACTTGAACTAACGTTTTAATTCAACCCAATAGAACTCAAAAATAAATTAATTATACATAAAAGTTTAAACATTGCTAATAAATCCATAGAATATATCAGGCTAAAATACATTTGCTTTTACTATATTGCTTCCAAGCTTTTTTTAACATATGATTTGAAACTACCGTCATAAATCAATAACAATATATTTTCAGCTCTTATTTGCACTCTGTAAAAGAATCATGGGTGGTACGTTTTTACTTTAGCACCCCCCCCCCCCCCCCCCCCCTATATCCTATTGTGTTAATAGTTATTTAGACAAAGAAACATATATACAGAGTAGCATATATTCCCTAGTCCAAATTACTATTAAGGAAAAGGGATATTTATTCCAATGTACCTTGGGACAAAGGAATATCACACTTGTGTATATAATTGTGATCATATTCCTTAGTCTAATTAACTATTAAGATGAAGGAATATCTTAAAGTCTCAATGTCTTGTGGGAGACAAACACACAAACCTTTGAGACTTTTGTAGGGCAGACTATTGTTTAGATCCTAGGGGGGTGCTAAAGTAAATAAGTGCCCTTATTTTTATGTAATTTGGATGGTTTGTCGAAAGAGATTTCAACCGTCCTTCTTTAAATTTTGCTAAATTAATTCTTTTTATTCATGAAAAAAATCAAATTTGACGGATTTGAAAAACGGGGGGGGGGGGGGGGGGGGATTAAATAAATTTGACAATAATACCTTGTAAAAGCAAGGAATAATTAAAATGTTGGAAATTGGACGCGAGTTAGCTATGTGCCACACTAATTGGCCGACTATTTTCATTTCACATATTTCTACTACATTTATTTCGCTATAGTAAAAAAAATGCTTTTACATGATTCTAAAATGATCAATTTCACATCTACAAATTTACCTAGTCTTAGATATAAATATATAGATACTTAATACTTTTTTCCTTTAAATATAATATATAGACAATATTAGTTAATAAATATTAAAAAATGTTTTTAAAATAAAAACGAGAAATGAGAGAAAACAAATTACTCACAAGCAGAGTATGAACGTGATGTAGAAAAATAGTTTGTTAATTAGTTTGACACATAGCTTCCTCGTGTCCGTGTCAAATGAGAATTAGATCTGTTTCGATTCACAGTCAGAAGTATGACCCATACTTCTCTTTATGCAATATTAAATTTCCGCAGAAGGTTTAAATAAATGTGGAACAATCTGAGGGTTACTTTCGACAAACCATTCAAATTTCTTTAAAATCGGATGAGTATTCTTTAACTATGACATTCATCATGATTAACTATTTACTTAATATTCAATATTTATTGCAATAATCTCGCTTCAAAGTTAAAGCCACGTGATGCTTAGTAAGTATTTAAATTAAGACTGTTATACAAAGTTTACTTCATGATTATGAGTAGGGAAGAATAGGTTAGTAGAGTAGGGCTCCCCGCTTAACGTGAGTGAGTATTATTATTTAATTATTGTTTTATTAATTAAGTCAGACCATATAATTAATTAATTAATTTCAAAAAATCTTTTCTGATTTGTATTTATATATTTATTTTAAAAAATTTTTGTGTAAGATAGATGTGATTTTTGGATGTAAATGTAGAAGATTTTTGTTATTCTAATTTTAATAAACAATTTTTCAGGCTTGATAATGTCCCAAAGTGGGGGACGAAATATCGCATAAAACGTAGTTGATGATTTATTATACCCCTGAAGACCCAAGGAAAAAAACTAAATTGAAAATAAATAAAGGGGACTACAACAAAAATGGAGGTGAGTGAGTATCTGGTTTAACAAACTATTATATTGCAGGCTCTATTATATAGAGTAAGAAATAACTTTTTATTTTATTCTTGTTTGTAGGACTGCATACCTAATTTATTTATTTATCTTCTTTATTTACCATACCTTTTAAAAGATTAAGAAAACCGTGAGATTATAAGTGAAAATTAACAATCGAAATAAAAAAACAACAATAACCTCCAAACATGAGGTATGATGTAATCAGCAGTTGTTGAGGAAAACGAGTTTGTCATTACTAGAATAACAACAATATCTCTAATAAGCGGCCAATAGATCATCAAGGTATGATGTAATCAGCAGATGTTGAGGAAAACGAGTTTGTCATTACTAGAATAACAACAATATCTCTAATAAGCGGCCAATAGATCATCAAGGTATGATGTAATCAGCAGATGTTGAGGAAAACGAGTTTGTCATTACTAGAATAACAACAATATCTCTAATAAGCGGCCTATAGATTGTCAACATTGTTATTGGGTGAGGGTGTTGGGTTTAAAATTATAGAAGAATTGTTATACCTCGTTATTATCATGAATTATGTTAAGACGAGACTCGTCCTACATGAAATAATTTTATTTATATTTTACTCTAACCTGTTAACGGACATGAAATATCAACCACCAATCTATCCATTGACTTCAACATGGCTTATGACAACAATGTTGAATCCCAAAGTTAATCGTCTAAAGCGGCCTTTAAACTAATAACAAATCAAAATCATATATAAAAAAAAGCAAGTTACTAAAAGGGGGTTTTCGGTCATAGCACCACCAAATGGCAATATCTTTAAAATGATACCCAACTTCAAATTTTCAAAAAAAAAAATTTTGGGTCTCCATAGTTACGGCCACCTAAAATTTTTAAAAGTTGACTTTTTTATATGGAAATATTATTGGACCATAGAGAAGTATATGTATGTATTTTTAGGACCTGTCCTAGAGGAGGGGGGGGGGGCATTTTTTTGAGTTTTGTTTCAATATTTTGGGGGGTAAAATGGCCGCCAATTTGGAAACGCGATATATATTTGTGAACCCAATTTCAATACCTTTAAAATGATACCCAACTTCACATTTTCAAAAAATATAAAATATTGCGATCGCAATTGATCGCTGATCGCAGAAATTTGGAGTGTTTAAGTTCGCAATATTTATTCTGTTTTAGGGCAAAAAAGTTTAACTTGTAAACTAAATTTCAAATCTGTAGCTTCAGTATGTCGGGAGATATACTTCAAGATGCGACGGACGGACGAACTACCAAAAGCATAAATGTTTCTACGATGACCTCGAAACCCTAAAATGACACTTTCACGTAATATCATAATTATAGTAGTAACATGTTCCTTACAATGAGCTTTTATCACAATAACAGTTTTAGTAACTAGGCAATATCTTCTACTGATAAATTCTCCAGCAACCAGACATCATAATGTATATAATACATACTACTAGTCTCTTTAGCTTCTCCATTGGCCAGAATTCCACAAGTAATCTTTATTTCTTGGTAGTATAACCCAGGTCTTCCCCGGTCTCATTTCTCAGCTCTTTTTACATTATGATGCACGCTTAATTCGAATTTCATCCTCTAATTACAAGTCCCCCTCCATTTTCATTTTCTTGTGTGAAGATTTTTTACAATATCCGGGAAGTCAGTTTGTTTCTGGATCCACTTGTTTCTTTTCCTGTCCTTCTTGGTGAAACCCAAAATGTATCTCTGCACGGCACCGACACACAAAACATCTGTCTTATTTCTGCTTTAGAAATCCAAGTTTCACATCCATAACTCAGGGCAAGTAAAACCGTCCACATCCATAGTCTTTTCAGGTCCGATGGTGATGGACATCTTTTTATTTATTTATAACTGCTTTCAAGTCTAGAGTGATTTTTCTTCTAAATTCACTGTTTTATCCCGAAGTAGTTTGATGTCAGTTGTTCTTCTAAATTCACTGTTTTATCCCGAAGTAGTTTGATGTCAGTTGTAAATGAAGTCTTTTTTATGCAACATTTTGGGGGGAAATCACTGTCAATATTAATAGATATTTGTTTGCATTTATCAAGATTTATTTATAAACCTACATTTCTACTTTACCTTTGTAGTTTCTGAAACGTAATTCTTAATTTTTCAATTGAATGACTTATTAGTACTATTTCGTAAGAAAAAGCTAAGTGGGTCATTCTCATATAAACTGTCACTTTCGAAATCTGAAAATGAAGAAAACGGAAAATTCAAATTTGCGGACTAGCACAAATAAGTGTTATAATACCGGTACCCAAGAGTGCACAGACATGGTTTATGACTTTGATAATTTTCCTTTTTCCTAGGAATTTTCAGAATTTAAAAATCCGCGTTTTGGTGTCACGCGAGTTACGGTCTAAGTTGTTTTTTTATTTTTCTCGAATTATTTTGTGTCAATGCCATGAAGAACTTAATTTTACCATCTTAGCTAGTCAATGTACCTACTTTAGTCTGCTTTTACTTACGTTTGTCAATATTAATACAAACTGATAAAAAAGGCACACGCGTTAAGCGGCTTTCACACTGCGGGCGAGTCCGAACATGGCGAGACCGACGCTGAACGTCCGATCATCCATGAGATGATTTTTTTAATTATAAAATTGTTAAAACTTTGGTTCTACTTTATATTTTTAAGTGAAACCAAGTCTTACATCAGGCGCAACATGTTTGCGCACACCTCTGCGGAAATATTAATCGATTTCCTTTGACCAGTTTTTCGCCTATAAAGTCAGTCTGGTATCGACCACACACCCACACACACACACACACACACACACATATATATATATATATATATATATATATATATATATATATATATATATATATATATATATATATATATATATATATATATATATATATATATATATGTATATATTATTTTTTTGAAACTATTATTTTTAAGTCGCTATATTTTTTAAAATATGTGGGCAGGTACAAGACACGTACATGTCAAATTTCAAAGTGATCGGACGAAAGGTGTAGCCGTGAGAGCACGCGAGAGGACGGACGGACAGACACACGCAGGAAAATATAAGGGTCCTTGGTTTTGCCTACGGACCCTAAAAAACACATGTATAACAAATTTTAACTAGATCAGTCAACTTTTTCACATATTTGAATGTAAGAAGGTCATAGAAGCGAGAGTAATGCAATAAATATATAATACATAATCAGATATCAATCAATCGATAGTTAATCATGACAGATTGATAGTAAGAGAAGATGATTGGAATATATGGAAATAGTGGGGGTACCTCCCTACCCCTAACTCTGAAACTTGGACCTCTAATCTTATACTTTACCATCCAGAGTATTAGATCGGCAAGTAGGTATACTAGACTACCGACGAATATATAAGTTTTAGATGATCTTACTTCAGCAATAATATAGGGAGAAAACGTAGTTACTATAAACTTATAAACAGTAGAAAAATTGTATTTATAGTTAGTACCCAAGATAAAAATAAAATATTTCCAAAACTATTTTATAACCTACATTTTTCGATCTATACAACCAATAACTAACAGAAATTAAGAATATATATGAGCACAAAACTGTGTGAATAATTTGAGACGGTAAAAGGTTCATATTTAAAAGAGTACTAGATACTTGACTTAAAAGAAATAAAATAAAATTTGTTTTAAAAATATAAACTTTAAAAGGAGTTAAATTAAATACATAAAACTTTAAAATTCAAAAAGCAATTGCTAATGAGATTTTATTGTTACAAAAAAAATCGACCAAGCTCAACGTGAAAAAGTCCAGTTAAAAAAGGCAAGTTATTCTAAAGACCATCCAAAGATTAATTTGCCAAAATGGTTCATGAAATATTATTTCAAAAACTCAAAACTTTTAAAACTGGACGAAAAAGGGAAGTTTTTGAAAATTGAATTTTAACAGGTTTTTATTTGAAATAACTAGGAGAAAAGTTAAAAAAGAGGAGCCCTGGAAATCGCCAGGGAAAATACGATAAATTATTAAAACCGTCGCTCAAAAAACTTCTGGATGGGAAAAGGGTTAAGATGATTCCGGTGAAGGACAAGTCCCGTGCGCAGCCCTGCAAACTTTCCACAATAGACAGAGGCGAACAACTAATTTAATCTTACAATTTTTAATCTCGTAATGAAAAGGAAGTCCTTACCGGACCAATTAAACGAAACTTCAAGAAAATCTAATTATTTCAACGCCAAGAAAGAGAAAATAAGGAAACTGACTTTCGGATAATTTTTTTTGGTGTTTAGAAAAACAGTCTTGGAAAACCACCTTTCAAGTTTTAATGATTCTTTCTACCATTTTGATCATAACCATCAAAATGGTTTCCATATTCGGATTATGTTAATGACTAATTAAGCAAGTTAAATTGACAAATCAAAATCTTCATCAGGTAAAGAGATTTCCTCTGAAATTTAATATTAATACATTACGAGTTCTATAAGCATAATTCTGAGAGAGTTGATAAAAATAATTAGCTATTAAAAGTTATTTTATTATAATCTAAATAGTTATTGTTTGTATAATACAAGTCCAAGTCCTAAAAGTAGATAATGATTCAATCATGGGCAGCAAACATATTATCTAATCAAAAGATAGCAGTCAATATGTAATGATCAGTGTACCGCAGCTAAGTAACAGCAATACGTTATACCGAACACTATTTTGTGATATGTTTATTAAAAAAACTTTTATAAAGTAAGCTATATCTGCTGGTTGTTGTGTGTTATCTACCGTAAACGGTTTACACCTTTTCGGTGTATAAGGGCAACGACTCTGAATCACAAATGGCAAACTACGGAAAGGCATTTATCTTCTAACTTGATATAACTCTATTTGAGAATTAATAACTTTATTCGATCTTAACATGATGATTGGAAGCTAGGTATAAAAACAATATGCGATACATTGCTTCACATTAAAACGGTTTCGCTTCATTTTTATTAGAATCCGTAGGCAAAACCAAGGACCCTTATATTTTCCTGCGTGTGTCTGTCCGTCCGTCCTCTCGCGTGCTCTCGCGGCTACACCTTTCGTCCGATCACTTTGAAATTTGGCATGTATGTGTCTTGTACCTGCCCAAATATTTTAAAAATATAGCGACTTAAAAAAAATATTTTTCAAAAAAATTAGGGTAAAAAAACTTAAGGGTTAACATTTTTTTATTTTTTTTCGACACCATCATATGATAGGGTACGTCGAGCTGATTACAAAAATATATAATTCTTTGGTTATAACTTTGATAGGGCGAGCGTAGGAGAGTTTGAAACGTGTCCCCCCCCCCCCTCTGTCTCGCTTATGTGAAGTGCAAAAAATCTGAAAAAAATTCCTGAACATTCTTTGACCAAAAGTAAAGATACCACTTTTTGGAAATTTCGAAAAAAATATTATTTTATTTTTTATTGACACAATACGGGTTTTTATAATTATGGTCTTTTCGATGAATTTATATGGTTGTAGTCCTGTTCAGTGGCAAAAAAATACTTTATCAGAGTGTGTTTTGAGAATATTAGACCCTTAGAATGGTTCAAAGTAAGCTTTTTAGCATTTTAAAAAAACATTGTTTATACACTTTACAGTTAAGCACCATATAGTGTGGCCTACGGACCCTCGCTGTGGGCTGACTAGCACACACTTGACCTGTTTATAGTTTTATTAATTTAAGCATGACACAAAACATCAAGTTTAATGTTATAACTAACTAACATAGATATAAATAAGATGACTTTCCTTACTCAAATGCTTTGGAGATGAAAGAAATGTCATAAATAGGTATTAATATTAAAACCTTTTGCTTTTAGGATACTCAAATGAAGAACATTAATCACCTGGTTGCAACGTCTATAAGTTACTACCGTTTGATAAGACAAAAGACCTCTGGGCTAATTTTAAAAAATTACGTTTCCGCTTTGGTAAGCTAAAAATACAATCGAAAAATGCCGGGATACTAATAAGAATATTACGGAACTTTAGTGCGTAACAACTCGAGCGATAAAATGAAAATGATAAAACGGTCACCTTTTATACTATTATTGAACTACTATAACCACTGTATAAAAATAAACTTTTTGAACTGGACTGAATAAGAATATGAGTTAGCTCTGCAAATGAAAATGAACCCTGATATAATTTCTCCGTAGTTCAACTAAGCTAAGTATCTTAGCTAAGAATTGTTTTAAATTCCGGATATTCGATCTGCTCAACTTCTTTCTAAGGTTTTTTTTTTTCTTACATTTAAAAAAGAAATTTAATTTTTTTCTTAAAGGTTTATACCTAGAAGAGTCCTATTAAAGGAAAATAAAATGCTGGTCCTTTTTCTTCTCTTTTCTTATTTTTATACTCCTCAGAAAGAATTTCCTCTTTTTCGCAAAGTTTACGTGCTTCTCATCCTCAAGGAAAAAAGATCGGGCAAAAAAAATAGCCGGAGAAACTTTTATTTCACATACCTACGAACTCCAGCATACAAGACCCTTTTTTACGCCGAAAAGCCCGAGCGAGATTAAGAAAACCTACAGGCTAAATTTAACCTTTTTCCTTATCCTTTTATTATCTCATTTAAGATAAACCGGATAAAGGGTAATTTATATAAGCTATTCCTGTTTACATATATACACACATAGAAATAAAGTAACGTCCTAACACCTCTATAAAACGAATTAAAATACTCTGCCAATTAATGTGGCACATAGCTTCCTCGCAAAGAAAAGACCAAATTTAGAAAAATACCTCGATAAACATAATCAAAAAGTTGGAACGGCGCGGCACTGTTCCAGTAAATATTTAATAAAGTTGAAGATATTTAAACATTTGTTGGAGTAACAAAGCCTCCAACAAGCACCAAAAGTTAGCGCACATATAATTCATTTAATAAACAAATATAAAACAGCAACCAAATCGTAGAAACCCCTGTATAAACGGTTTTTTTATTTATTTTACCCCCTCAAAACTAAAAATAACGCAAAATAGAATATAACAAAAATGAATCTACTATGCAAGAGCTTTTCAACGATATACATCATATTATAAAAGATTAACTTTAACATTTGTACCCCTGTACTCTGAGGTACCAAAGTTATATTTTTAAAAAACAAACAATACAAAAGGGCATTCATTTAACTAATAAATACATATAAATAAAAAACCTAATATCAAAAAAGTATTTAAACCCTTTAACCTACAACAAAATTATAAATCGGTACAAAAGTATATGTACAACATTTTTAAAAAATCAACAAATAAAATAATTTTAATGTACATATCAAGGCCTTTAAAATGATATACGACACAATATTAAAAACAAAAAGAAGTGGTCACGTGACACGGCGCACGGGAAAAAGTTTACTCTCATGTTCTCAGCAAGTAAGATGAACTAATGAAATAAAATATACTCAATTTAAAGAGCATTAGTGTGAGGTTCAATCGCCGCAATCAGAAATAAAATCGGCCAACTATTATAGAAACTATGGCCATTCAAAGACAAAAATGGAAAAAAATAAAACCAAAAAATAACAAAATTATCACCATCTAGGGTACAACCGATGATGATACGACAAAACTCATAGGACTAAAGTTGTAGATCTTTTAAAATCAGTCACCACTTGTGCTATCCATTTTCTAATACGACTTACCTTTTAGCCGCAATAAGCCCCCAAACCAGCTTAAAAATCAAGTCACCCATTTTTATTTTTTTAAGGGTGGAAGGAGGGGGAAAAGTGAACTTTGTATAATTATTTTGGTCCACAATATGGACGTTGCGCGTCGAATGGCGCAAACCACATGTCTCTAGCTCTTCTGGAAGTGGGTAAACATTAATGTCAGTCAGTGAGACAGTTAGCCATGCGGCTTTATAATACAAGACGTATTAATTTAGCACGATTTAAAGTGCGCAGAAGGTTGAAATTAGGCAGGTGTTATCTGCAGGCTACTTTTGACAAACCATAAAAATTTCATAAAAATCAGATGATTACTCTTAAAGATATGGCTGTTAATAAATGTATGTTTGTGAGCATGTGGATGACAAACAAATAAGCGCAGAAGGTTGAAACTTATATGGGACCAACAATGGGCTAATTATAACCTACCATCCAAATTTCATTAAAATTGGACGTGTAGTTTTTAAGATATCGTGGTTCGCAAAAATTGAACGACAGACCGACAGACCGACAGACCGACAGACAGACACGGAACCAAAAATGTTCCCTGATGTCTGAAACGGATTTCTGTCTTGGAATTTTTGAAATCGGAGACCTAAAATTTTTTCGTCCTTCAGAACGATCACATAGCTTCCGTTACCTTCGGTAAGCTCGGAAGCAAAAATTTCAAAGGGAAAATATAAGTGAAGACATATTATATGAATAAGAAAAAAAATATTTTAATCAAGTTAGATATAGGGTGTTCCAAAAGTAGCGACGAATTTCAAGTTTTCACTATGGTTTCCTGTGAAGGTTGGTAGCCAGGGTTTTATCATTTTTGTTATCTATTATCATTCCGATTTGTGTTACCGACCCACCCTTTCGTTGCTTAGTTTGTGTTGTTTATGCGATTTTGTAACCATAGAACAACTCTCTACAGAACACCGAATTTTGGTGTTGAAAACTTTTTTTTTTTAATTTTTTTCTTGTGTTCATAAAGTCAAAGGTTTACTCAAATACACCTCACACGATTGACCATTTCAAGCAGGAAATCAGGAGAGTCATTGCCACCATCGATCCGGAGACCTGCCGGCGCGAGTGATCGAAAATGTTAATGACCGGTTGATTCAGTGTAGGGCAAGTGTGGGTGGACATATGCCCGAAGTTATTTTTCACACTTAAATCGGAGTTCATGTACAACGATTTTCAATCGAAAGTTTTCAAATTGAGCGGAAATTGAGTTTTTTTATTGCAGTTTAAAATTCGGCGCTACTTTTGGAACACCCAATATAATATATTGGGTGTTCCTCAAGGTTATTTTATAGTTTTTCATCCCCTTTCCCCTCCTTATTTTATAGTTTTTTAATTAAAAATTATTCCACGATTTCGCCTAGAGTTATGACCGTTGTGTTCACCGAATTTAATTGAAATAGATTCAGAAGATTTGACAACACGCTTCTTCGCCACATTGATGAAAGATTGTTATAGAAAGAAACACTTTTTTACATAAATATAATAGTGATGCTCCCCAAATAGAATAGGTTGCTAAACACACAGCGTACTTCTCTATCGTATGACATTACTTTCAACAGTAATAATAATATTACAAACAATTAATTAAATAACATGGTCCAAAACAATTCAATAAAAATAACAATTAAGTTGCCATTTAACAAAGAAAAAATACTAAAAAAATCAATGCACTTCTAAAAATATATGATTTATAACAAATTAAAGAGATAAATTAAAACTAATAAGGCTGAATTTCAGGAAAATTCAAAATACCCACCCGAAATTCAGGGATAATACTCGTGCTAGTGTAAAAGATTTAAATATATTTTTTCATTGTTATTTAGGTATTTTTTATTTACATTTAGAAGGTATTTATTATATAACCCTCCTGGAGCCATATGACGCTTTAAAATGAATCCATTAGAATAATTCTTAGAAGTGGTAAGAGGTGCGAGCCAATAGAGGACAAAAATAAAATAAAAATAGTTCTCGGTAGTTAGGCCGCGGTATTTTAAAAAGTTAAAATCAAAGGTAGGTATTACATAATTTCCGAAAAAAAAAAATGTTTTAATTTATTCTGTTTAATTTACAATAAAATGAGTCGTGCTCAAAATTTATAAATATTATGTAATTCAATGTAAATTTGATTATTAAAACACAATAATTATTTAAGCGGCTTCATTGATTACTTAAGAGTAAAATAACACGTAGACACAAGATTGAAGCACATGTATCGAAGCAAGTAGCCGTATCAAGGTTATTTTCCAGTCACCTCAAATCAGTAGGTTATTGTTTTCACCCCTATTTAAGAAGTGAAAATGAGGTAAAAATTGTGCTTATTATACTCGAGATTTTACGATAGAACAATAATTTCAAGGTTTTTCCCTCTTACATTTCCTAAATAGTTTATATTAAAATACATATTAAATTAAAATCTAAAAGCTTGTTCAGGAAAAAAACAACTCTCATAATAGATCTTAGAATAGTTTTAAACTACAAGCGCTTGTAGTTTGACTTTTGCTTTAAGCACAAGCAAACAAATGTACTCGAAGCTAAGCTCAAAGGGTTTGACAAGTCTAGCAGACGCTCCAGTGTGGTTCGACATAGGAGGCAATTAGAACTGATTGGGAGGCTTGGGATGTCAAAACCTAGGGCCTTGGTAAGCGAGCCTTAGCATAAGCAAGCAAGCCTTGGAGAAACACTCAAACCAGGCACCGCGCCCGTCGAGGATGAAGCCACTCCACTACTTCCAAACCTTTGATGCCAAACACAGTGGATTTGCATAAGCAATTTAAGCCTCGCAGGAATAACAAGTTTCTACTCCTCAAGACTTGACGAGGACTTAGCCTTCATAACAGAACCCATTAGCCTTCTTACTTTGTACTTCCCTTTACCTAATTATTTCACTGATAGAATCAGATTTTTAAAACAATGAACTCTGATTGATTGAAATTGTAGACTAAGAATTTCAAGGATATTATCGACTTAAAGAAGATAGAGTTTTTCATACTCCTTTCTAAAGCAAAAACTTGTTAGGGATCGAAGGGTAAAATTATTATTACAAAATTATAACAAAATGTAGTGAAAGTAATTATTAACATGGTATATGATAAGAATGTTTTAATCAATAACTAATTGACGTACCTAGCACATAACTTTCTCATACATCATACATCTTTCTGGAAATATATTTAGTTATCAACTATAGGTTGTTTGCGTTTTAAAAAATCAAAGTATATTCTGTAGCGATCCTTTCAATGGTTTTTTAATGTTAGGCTAAAAATGAAATCTGCCAACTTTCTAATGAAAACCTACAAAATAAAACAAATTCTACAAAATCTTTATTGGACTAAAGGATCTTAAGTTATCGAGCCATCAAAAAGTGAACCAAGTGTTGTCAGATGAGCGTCAATTTGACAACTACCTTCCTTGTAAAACCAATCGTATATAGCACCTTAAAATTGATAAATAGAAACCAAACTGGAAATATTCAAATAATGAAATTAGTAATTTTAAAAGAAAACCAAAAGTTTCAGACTTTCTAACTTGACAATATTATAAGGGAATTTATCTCTTTGCCACAGTAGCGCAACCAAAAGTTGTCATATTGAAGAACTGTGACACATGAGTACATACAAATTATATTTCAGAGACATATTCAGGTACTCTAAGCCAATCAGGCGTTCAGGGATTTAATTTTCCAGCTTACCGGGATTTCCAAGAACTCATCCATAAAGGAATAATAAATAGTTTTGGAAACCATTTACCTATAGATACTAATCATCATAGCGAAGTCATTAACCTTTAGGAAATAATTCTTAAACGCTAAAACCGGGAGGACCAAATATGTACGTAATAATAAACATTAAAAAAAAAAATTGCTGAAACACTTCGACCATTCACATCAATTTCAAACACAAACTAGCTAGGCAATTCCTCAATAAATTGGGATTATTTGGAACTTCAAGCAAAAGCAATTGTGTTATCAACAAGGCTTCAGGAGGAACATATCGACGATAGACAATCTAAAAGTGTAGTTTAACCTCTTTAGACGAAATGTAGAAGAGGTAAAATCATATTTTAACATATAAGAATATCATGTACCTGAAGGAGTTATAACTACAGAAAAGGCACAATTTTAAATACTAATATATATTACAATAAAAAATAGTAAAAAAGAAACGTTACTACTACAACTGTAACAAAGAGGTTTCCTAGTCTCGATAAATAGCGCCGGTATTGTAATAGTTTGTTAAACCATCTACACGCTTACGACAGACGGGTTTAACAAACCCTTCATTAGCAAAACTGAGGACAATTATTATACATTCCTGCATTTGTCTGTGTGTCGTTAACGCACCTGATCTCCCAAATTACTAAACACAAAAATTTGAAACCGAGCAGTTATTTCATGAGAAAGAACTCAAACACAGAAAAAATATAGGGAAGCTCCAAAAAATCATGCCTCAGAATCAAGGGGTTGAATTGATTTTTTTTTGTTTTTTTTTTTTTTGGAAATGCACCATGTGGGATGTGGGGTGATAAATGAAAGAGGTGAGCCCTCAGAACAAATATATACTTTTTTTTACTAATTCATCATTTCGCCTTGTGCCCTTGAAAATTCCGTTTTTCATGTCCCCCTCCCCTCTTTTTCTTTTTACCAAATCAATGAAAAAACCTAAAAATGCTCTAAGATATTATTTGCCAAAAAATAAAAATAGTTGGTGGAATATTCCATAAGTAGCATTTTGCAAAAAGTCCCCCCCCCCTAAAGTCTTGAAAATAGAATATATTAAGTTCAGATTCAATGCATTTGGACAATATTAATAAGCATGCATTTAACAGCTTTTGTTTCACATCATTTAATAATTTTTTTCTTAGAGTTTCTTTATTGTCATAACTTCAACTACATACATTATGTAACAAGAAGTCTTGATAATGAATTACAATTTATATTAACATTATGGTATTGACTTGATTCGGGTGGTCACCCAGTGGTGGCACTCCGTAACATGTTTTATTATATTCATGCATATTTTTTATTTATTATTTCATATATATTTACATATAGACTTAAATGTTAGGTTACAATGTCTAGAAGGTCCCTAGGCCATTCTCTTTTTAGTCTCCGGCGAGGAGCGGTTGGGATAGTTATAATTATAATAAAACAATTTTAAAGTAATAAAGTTAGTTGTTCAAACAAACTTTTAAATGGCCACTATCTTAAAAGGGCTGGACCAATTATAATGGTTGACGAACTCATCTAAATTATTCAGATTTAAAAGGCCTGACTGAGCCAAATTTCATTAATATCACACAATACACACACATTAGCATAGATTCACAGGCCTGCAAATAGTTGCCATTGGACCATTTATACAATATTAAATTAAATAATCAGAATTTAAATTCACACATTTTGACAAAATAAATCTAAAAGATAATTCTTGATATACACTATAATTAAAGAAGTAATATAATACATAAATAAATTATACACAAATAAACAGGTCAAGTGTGTGCTAGTCTAGTCAGCACACAGCGAGGGTCCGTAGGCCACACTGTATAGTTTAAGTAGTACCCTATTGATGGTGTTTTTTTAAAATGCTAAAAAGCTAACTTTGAACTATCCTATGGGTCTCAAAACTTATTATGATATTCTCAAAACACATAAACAAACTTCTGAAGTATTTTTTTGCCACTGAACCGGACTATAACCATATAAATACGTCGAAAAGACCTTAGTTATAGAAAAATGTATTTTGACAATAAAAAATAAAATATTTTTTTCGAAATTTCCAAAAAGTGGAATTATCTTTACTTTTGGTCGAAGAATGTTCAGCAATTTTTTCAGATTTTTTGCACTTCACATAAGTGAGAGAGAGAGGGGGGGGGGGACACGTTTCACACCCACTTCCAACTTGCCTACACTCGCCCTATCAAAGTTATAACCAAAGGATTATATATTTTTGTAATCAGCTCGATGTACTCTTTCATATGATACCCCTCACGGTGTCAAAAAAAAAATTGAAACATTTTTTTTTTAAGTCGCTATATTTTTAAAAAATATGTGGGTAGGTACAAGACCCATACATGTCAAATTTCAAAGTGATCGGACGAAAGGTGTAGCCGTGAGAGCATGCGACAGGACGGACGGATAGACACAGCAGGAAAATATAAGGGTCCTTGGTTTTGCCTACGGACCCTAATAAAAAACAAAATGTTATCCATATTTCATAAGTGAAGAATTAATAGTGAAGATAATAGAAGAATTATCTATATTTATGAAAAATTAATTTATAGAATTTGTGGATATTTTTTAGCATTATTAAAATTAAAATATGATAATTAGTAAGTAATCAACATCTTGGGAATAATTCAAGAAAGCTTCTTACATTAAACTAAATATACACTGTAAGTTAGAAATTCAGTAATGTTTAAGAGTAGGATGCTAACTTGAGTAAAGGTCCACTGATTTAGGTACTTGAAATTTAGGTTATTAATTTGTGTTCCTTTTATCAATGCTCAGTGCTCAGGCTATTTGTTGGACCGCGTTATCTTGTCAAGCGTGCCTGTAAATGTAAGCCTGTAATCGTGTGCTTCAAATTGGAATTTTAGGATGAGAAAAGATTTTACTTGCTTCTATTAGATGAGACTAACATTTTTTAAAAATACTTTTTTTTAGTTATAACAACCAACAAAATTGCTATGAGGTGATAAAGATCGCTAAAACAATTAAATTTGATTGTTGAGAAGAAAGAAAATAACAAACTAAGGCGAAGGTGTTTATTGGAATAAAAGTCCTGTTTTTTGAAGAAAGATTTTCTATTTCATCAGGGAACCTGAGCATCATCAGTGATAATCTACAAATACATAAAAAAATATAAAGAGTTATAGAAAATGTTAAGACTAAAAATTAGGAAACAACAAAAATAATTCGAACTGAAAATGCAAAAAAGTGAGACATAGGTTCTTACCATCAGTGAAAGTAAAAAATCTTTCTTAAAAAAAAACAGGACTTTTATTCCAATAAACAACTTCACCTTAGTCAGGGCCGATTTAACTATAGGGGCACGTGCCCAGGGGCGCAACTCAAAACGTTAGAGGGGGAGGGGGGCACGGCTAAACTTTGCAAGGGCAAAAAATTTAAAATGGGAATGTGTTTAAAGTAAACCAAATATCCCTAAATTATTAAAATCCTTTTAGCTGAAACAATTATGATCAGATTATCAATTATGATTAGTGGATATACTTAACTCTCCCAGTAACCAACTGCTTGGCGAAGAGGAGCCTTTTAGCTCTAAACAGAATAAAATCAGTGAATAGGTCTACAATTCGAAATGACAAGCTGAATAGTTAACAGATATTATTATTATGCACCCAAAGCGACATAACGCTAGAAATTAACTATACCGATTTAATCAACGATTTTGCCAAAGCAAAACCAAGAAAAATCGGTCCGAGAGAACTCAGACTAACTTTCTCATATAATCTCGGCCTTGGCCCCAGATCCCAAAAAAATTAATATATTGTTATCTATACAGACAGATACGCATGTCGATTTGCTAGATGTCACTGTAAACCAACCTTTAGCAGGGTTACTATAGAACCTTCCAAGTGAGGTGAGAGTCCCGAGCTCGGCCCTAAAGTCTACTCCATTCATCCTTTTAAACTATAAATCCATCATGATTAACGATTAATTTGCTTAATATTAAATATTTATTTCATTAAGCTCGCTTAAATGATAAACCTATGCTAAATTAATATTATATTATTTAAAATGCATTCAACAGGTGGTTGTATTTCAGAGTTTTGGGGGGATAGCGCCCGATAGCGCATGGTTACGAGGTGACAGGGTGCAGTGAACGTCTAAAACGGGCCTGGCCTTAGTTTGATATTCTAAAGAAGTCCACTATACATCTCTACAAAGAAAATAACGTTTTAAACTATATATTAAGTTCTAACGTATCAATTTTAATAAAACATCTTAAGTGCTATTAAAAAATGCATGTAAAATCACAAGATTCAAGCAGAATTTTTGTATAATGGTGTGATACATTTATAATAACAGTTAAAAGATATGGGTGATTTAGTTCAAGGGGTGCAGTTAATTAAGCAGTAATGTAGAAAGGTTATGCAGAGGCAACCGGCACTCCCATTCCACTACCCTCAATTCCTTTTAATCATCTTTAACTATGGCACTCATCGTGATTAACTATTTTCTTAATATTAAATGTTTATTGCAATAAGCTCACTTTAATGATAAAAAAAATGTAAAGTTTTCCTTACTCTGTATAAAAGAGCCTGCAATGTAATTGTTCGTTAAACCAGTACAACACTCACGTTTAGCGGGTTTACAAACCCGTATATTTGTTGAATTTCTGATCATAATTGTTTCAGCTAAAAGGATTTTAATAATTTAATTGAATATTCCTATTCCTATGTATTTAAACCAAAGTTTATATAACACATTATGTATCCATTGGATCATAAAGAAACAGGTTACGGTGATAATTATAGCCTAATTTTTTTTGTAACTAAATAAAATCCTATAACTTAAAGCAGGGGTGCCCAACCTTTTTTAATCAAGGGCCACATTGTCAACATTCAAAGGGAAGGCGAGCCTGGGGGCCGGTGGTGTACCGGTGGGGGGGGGGGGGGGGGGGGGTCCCCCAGAAAATTTCAGAATTTTTACCCTCATAAAACACGTTTTTATGCTTCCTATAGAAGGTTAATTTTCCGTTTTGGTTTTAGCTGAAACACCATGTTAATAAAGTTTTTTTCTGTTACTAGCCTAGTTTTACTTTGTAGAAAATAAAACACTCAAATATATATTAGAATGATTGTAATTAACCACACAAGTATAAAAATACAACAATAACAGTATGAATTACAAAAAATTTAGTCTTTCATTTTAAAAAGTTATTAATCAAAATATAAAGTTTGTATGTAACTTAGCGTCAGTGAGATGGTTGAAACTGTTTGCACTTGTACTTAAAATGTCTTTCCACTTAGGCTCAAACATGATTGTACCAATTATTAATAATGATTTTAAGTGCTCATCTGTGAGGGAAGACCGGAATTTTGATTTAATGTAATTCATTTTTGAAAATGTTTGTTCGCAAACATAGGTCGAGCCAAACACTGAGAACATGGTACGAGCAAACATTTTTAAGTTTTTGAAATCTTCATTGGGCAAGGCGCTGTAGAATGGCAACAGATCTCTGTTTTCCCCATTCTCCAATGTTGCTGGGCAAAATCAGCTGGGCTGTTCGGCATTAGAAAATTAATATATTTTAGATTCTCTGAATGCTTGTAAATTCTTTGTTTTTATGGCAACACAGCGGGCCACATAAAATCGGCTCGCGGGCCGGGTTTGGCCCGCGGGCCGTAGGTTGGGCACCCCTGACTTAAAGTATTAATTAATTCTGCATAAGAGATATTTATGAATACAAAAAATACATATATGTATAAAAGAAAATGGCTCGTTTTAAGTAAGTAAAAACTTAGTCAGAAATGTTTAGTAAAATAAAATTGAGGGAAAATTTTGTGAAGTCTAGATTGTTTACATATATTTATACATTTTTTCATGGACTATTATTTTAAAAAGTATTCTCATCTATTCTAAATACATTTCCCTAGTGTTTTTGTTTTTTAATAATTAGTGCATTTGAAATAAACAAAATCCTCACAATAAAAAAAAAATTCTAACTATGTTAGTTAAATATTATAATAATGATTTTTATTTTTAAATGGGGTTTTTTGGTCACCTTACAAAAAAGACACCACAAAAAAATTACCCATAGTTATATTATTACATTACAGTTTTTTGGTCACCTAAAATATCCATAAAAACCGGTCAAACCAATTTCTAAAGATAAATAAGGAAATATATAAAATAAAATATTGAATAAACTGGATAACCCAAATATTACCTAAAATTCCAATTTTAAATTTGAAGTTTACACATTCCGCGGGAACGCTTGGGCGGATAACATTGTACAACAAACTCGTCCTGGGCATTGGTAAAATGATCATGTCTACCAAATTTATCAAGTTATCGCCACACGTTTCAGGGAAAGCGGACACACAGACCGACAGACAGACAGAAACAAGACATTCCCTGATGTCTGAAACGGATTTCTGTCTTAGAATTTTTAAAATCGGAATTTTGTTTTATTCAATTCATAAAACTATCAATTTAGCAATTGAAATTAATATAGGACCATTTGTAGGCCACTTTTGACAGACCATTCAAATTTCTGAATCGCCAGTATTTTTGAAGATATATAGGTGTTAAATACAGGTGAAATATATGGGGCCAACAATAGACTAATTATAACCTGCCACCCAAATTTCATTAAAATAAGATGAGTAGTTTCTTTAAAGATATATTGGTTCGCAACATTTTTGGACAGATACAGGACCAAAAATAATTCCCTTATGTCTAAAACGGATTTCTGTTTTGAAATGTTAGAATTCAGATGCAAAAAAGGAAAATTCACTAACAATCAAGATGCTTTTGTTACGTTTGGTAAGCATGAAAGTAGAAAGGCCTAAAATTTGAAACACTAGCAAAATGTATTTGAGTGAAAAAGCCGGCCAAATAGTAGTTTAGCTCAAAAAATGTAATAAAAAACTTTTTTTTAAAAAAATGTATGTTAAAACAAAACTAAAAAAAAATTAAACATGCATGCAACCTACAATACCTATTCTAAAATATATTATACTACCCTTCACCACGTGTGGGGTTCATGCTATTTATTAGTGGCTATGTTTCCTGTTATCATGTAGGCCTAGCAATTAAATGATATGCCTAAATAGTTTTGTTCCCAAAGCCTTCTAGGAATAAAATCAGGACTATATTATACATCATTCATTTCATTACTAAGAATACAATACTCTACAAATTGTAGTTTGGAGTCAATTTATACATAAAAAAAATAGCCAGTCGAAACTAAGTAATAAACCGAACAATCATCAACCATTGGTGCATTAATTTAATTACCAGTTTCTTCTCTCAATATGGCAGTTGCACCAGTAAATATTTAATAACTCTAGTTCTAGGCCAAATTAATAAAATAATAAATATGTACTCAATTTAAAGAGCATTAGTGTGAGATTTAAGCACCTCAATCAGAAATTAAATCGGACAACAATGATGGACGCCATAAGAGCTAAAAGTAAATAAAATTAAAAAAGAATCAAATTTAGCTCTATTTAAGGGATGGAGGTACGACAAAGAAAACTTTGCAAAACTTTAATTTTATAGATGTATATAGATTTAGGAGGGTTTCTACATTAACATCCTTTTTACCTCTATGACTAAAAGCATTTTAACTTACACATTAGTTGAAATAAGATAATATTTTCAAGACAACAAGTTAATTTTGCAACTAAACATAATAAAATGTATAATACAATAATTACTAATTAAAAGAAACTAAAAAAAGAAAAAAGTAATATTAAACTGACACTATAACTACAATACAAAAAAGTTGCATGAGCAAATGCAAATTTAATATATTTCCTCCTCATTTATTAAATTTTACCTTTTTTTCTCTCTTTCTTTTTGATCTCCACATTACATAAGATAAACACAAATAAGACTTGGATTGCATGTTCAAAATTAATTTTACAAATGTTAAATTTGTTCAAACAGAAAATGTTACATTTTCATGTTTTAAGAATAGCTTGGACATATTATATCAAACATATTCAAATTATTGTACTAAATTATTAATTATTCAAAGCTCACTCCCTGGACCTTAAGTCCAAACAATAACATAAAGCGGGTGTTTCACATTAACATGAGTGTTGAATGATCAATTGAAGGGGTGTATAAATGTAGGAGTTGTTCAACTTTTTTTGTATATAAGTAATCAATGTTCAAAGTTTTCATACTGAATTTTGTCCTAATTAGGGACTCCCCTCCCCCCCCCCCCCCCTCCATTTAGGGAATTAATGAAAATCTTCGATCATTTAAAGACATCACAAAAAAAATGTCACATGACCAGATTCTTCTACTCACGCCTTTCAATTACAATAAGGGATTTTTAAACTAGATAAAAAACTAAAATGATAATTCTTATTAGGTAGTAGTCCCCTATTAGTTTGATGCTTGGTGGGGTAAAAAGTGCTGGGGCTTATTAAATTAAATTGGCTATATTTCGTCCCTTGAGGGACATCATCAGGCCTGTTATATGATTTAGTTATAGTTTCCTTAGGTTGGTAAAATTTAACACTTGCTTTAAAGTCAAATAAAGTTAATCAATAATATATTTACAACAGTTTAATAATTTTTGTATTTAAAAAAATAAAAGTATAAAAGAAGTTAATGAATTTAATCTAGATCTAAATACTGACAAATCTCAGAGGTGATTATCAGAGATGAGTTAATTAGCCAGATTCCCCATCTAGTAATAACCTAATAGGTGTTGATAAAAAAAAAAAAAAAAAAAATAGACTGCCATTCGGTGTGGCACATAGCTTCCTCGCATCCTATCACATATACTTAATTGATTATATACTTTTAGAAGCCATTAATGTCTAATTTGTTTAATTGTTTCCCCCTTTTTTTAATCTGCCAAAATTGTTTTAATTTACATGAATTAAAGTATGAATTTAGCAAAAGTTAAAGAGTGCAGACGGTTCAAATTGATCTGGGGCTATCTGCGGGTTACTTTCTAAAAACTATAAAAGTTTCATACATAAATAAGAGACTTAGAAGCTATATATGTAATTATATGTATGTTTGTGCGCATGTGGAAGAGAAACAAATGAGAGCAGAAAGTTGAAACTTATATGGGACCAACAATGGGCTAATTATGACCTACCATAAAAATTTCATTAAAATCGGGCGTGTAGTTTTTAAGATATGTTGGAACGCAAAAATTGAACGACAGACAGACACGGAACCAAAAATGTTCCCTGATGGCTGAAACGGATATCTGTCTTGGAATTTTTGAAATCTGAGACATAAAATATTTTTCGTTCTTCAGAACGATCACATAGCTTCCGTTACCTTCGGTAAGCTCGGAAGCAATAAATAATAATAATAAAATAAAGATAACATTCCACTACAAAAATGGTTTATACATTTTTTACCCTTACAAGACCCTAAACTTAAGAGGATAAAATGATTAACTTAGACCTAAACACGGAAAGCTAGAATCCCAGGGAGAAGAGATCATGTTTCACACTGATGGTCACATCAAATAGATTTGTAAAAGATCCGATCCCTGTTACAATAACTGGATGCTGTATTGATCAGGCCCGGAAGAAACAAGGCCGGGGGGAGGATTTTTGACAAGGCAAACAATTTTCTTCATATGAATAAACAGGCATAATATCCTGAAGTGGGCCATAAGGTAGGAGTCAGTATGAATAAATTCCAGTCTTAAGAATCCAAATTAGAGTCTTTACTCGCTAATTAAATCTTAGGTTGGTTTCTGCAATAGTTTGTTGACGGTGCATCCTTTCTACAGTAAAGTGTAGGTAGGAGCAGTGACATTTTCTTTTTTAAAAAGTAAATATATTAAAAAAAACCTATTCAAGATTAAATGTTTTTAATTTTTTTCTAGTAGTAATATAACATGGGAAGTTTGCAATGTATGTAGTTTTGAAAATTATAACTTAAGTGACAACTGTTAATGCAGTGATTTAACCGATTTTTGAAGTTTCTGACAATTCTTTCCAGAATAGCAACCAGTGTATGCTTGCTAACTCACCAATATAGTTTTTTAAGGCTTCCAAGGTTGTAGATTTCTATAAAAATAAAACCTACCAACAACCGCCCACAACAATAATATTCCAATGACAATATTTGTGATGAATTAGCCTGGATACACTGGCTGCTATGCTGAAGAGAGTATACAGAAACTTCACAAATCGGTTAAATCACTGCACCAACATCAATGGTTATCACTAGCAAGATACTATTTTTAAAACTGCTTCATTTGTAATTTCCCATGTTATAATACTACAAGCAAAAAATAAAAAAATGTATCTTAATTTTTTTTTATTATTGAAGCAAGCGTAAGCGAGCTTTTTACATTCAACAAAAAGGTACACCCTGTCTGGTAGCAAAGTTTATGCATGTGACGATAACTTGAGCAAAAGTTGACTGATTTAAAATTTGTTATAATGTTCCTATTACTAATGCTCAGTCTAAGTTCATTGGACATCATTACTGTCCAAGCTTTAGCCCACAATACTTGTGTAAACGCCAGCTTCAAATTTAAAATTAGAATTTTAGGGCAGGAAAAGATTCTACATTAATCTTTTTCTTTTTTTTTTTTAGTAAAACCAACTACGACACTGCAATGACTTTACAAATGTTGCTAAATCCTTTGAATCATATCTTAAGTAGATCTAAATGATTTTAAGGGAGAAAATAATGTATATGGGTCGTTTTCAAATAAATTGGGCATTTCATGTCCCCGACCTTTGAAGACATGTGACTCAGATAGTATACGGAAATTTTTAATTTTAATTAATGTGTACGTTTAAGGAGAATGAAAGGAACATTTTTCTGCTTTTAAATGCAACAATCAATAACATTTTTTATCAATTTAAAAAAAATAAAATGTCGCGTACGTTACTGTCCCTGGGTATATTTTCTAATTTTCACAAAGATTTAACTATATGTTATAGTTGTTAGATTAAAATGATACTCGGTTCAATTTTTTATAGTAGCCTTGGCTACGAGAGTCTATAACAGAGTTCCTTCTATTTTAAAAGAAGGTATTGTTATAAGTCAGAATATAGCTGTCCCCAACTTTGGTGTGAAAAACTACTTACCGAATAAACTGCATATGGTGTGGGGGGAACAAGGGGGTTGGAACTTATGGATGACGTTTTTAGATCCGTTGATGAATACAGTTGTACATTAAGTTGGCATGTTGCTGTCCTTTTATCAGGAGTGACCCTACATCACGTCAACTACAAAAACATGGCGCGTATTTTAATTCAATGTCACAGACGTTACCACCTTCTCACTATGAAATGCTATTAATATTAAATTTAATTGTTGTTACGTGATAGGTTTTTAGATTCTTATCTTAACGAGTCAAATTATTTTAGCTTATAATGTTTTATCATAGATATATTTTAAAATAGATTTTGATTGTCCCGTACAATACCTGTCACGGACATTACTTTTTAGTATGTGACTAATTTATAATTTTATTTTCAAATGTGTTTCTTGTCACGAGTTATCAACATTTCAATTAATTGTGATACAAATAATTGTTACTCATGTTATACGATCATTGTTTTAACTTTTTTCCTATGTCGCGTACTTTACTCAAATATATGAATTTCTTTTTCTTCAGAAAATTACTTTTGGGAATAATTTAAGCAAGGAAGTATATTGTTTTGTTTAAAATATGTTTTTATAACAATAACAGCTCATTACTTTAAAATTATCAGCTTTGAAACTAAAAATATTGGAACTTTTCTAATATTGTATGTAACGTATGTGACACATGTTGGTAATATTTTTACATTTTACGAATAAAGTTAAATAAGGGTAATGAGCCTCTTACATGTTAAGTGATTAAATTCCTCATTTAGAACGATTATTACTGCAGGAAAACTGAGGTAAGTATTAAATAGTGCAGTTTTCAATGGTAACGTTTGTGACATAAAAATTACGACTTTAAATAAAAAAAATAAAAATATTAAAAAATCAGGATGCATAGAACTCGCATATAATTGCCCGAAAACATAATTAGGATAGTTAAGGGGCCAGGGTGAATCAAAAATGAACAAATTTTCTAACTTTTATTCTTTTTATTTTTCGGCATTTAGAAAAAGCCAAATGTCCAATTTATTTGAAAATAACCCATATACCTATATCTTACATTCTAACGTATTGATTTTTATGAAACACAGATGTAAAATTTCAACTAGATAGTTTTTGTGTAGCGAAGTGATACATTTTATAAAGTTGAAAAGGAGATGTCCAGGGAGTATAAATTAGTGAAATGGGGTAGGAAGGCACACAGCTCCCCCACTGCATGTGACTCTCTACTGCAATCATCTTTAATTGTCAACTAATCATGATTAACTATTTTTTTAAATATTAAATATTTATTGCATTACACTCGCATCAATGGTAGAGCCATGAGTGATGACTAGTTTGCCTTTGAAAAAGAAAAGTTTAACTATCATACATTTGTCAAAAGCAAGTATTAAAAGATACAATTATAGTAACAATTTATTATTTAGGAGGGATTTGGAAGTCCAAGAGGCTAAAGAGTCTAAGAGGCTAAGAGCCACCAACTCTCCGGTCCAATTTACAAAATATGTTCTAGTGGCCTGCAACTAAATACTTCTACAGATTAGCAGGGACTGAATACGGTTGTAAAATGGACAATACATTAATCGCCAAAAAAGTAAATAATAGTTTTATAAAAAATAATTCTACAACCCTGCCCATAATACTAAAGCAATAATAAGTTATACAACACTTTAGAATAGTATCACAATAAATTATTAAATAAAATATCTCTCTCTAATCTGAATAGACATATTATTAAGGAAGTTAATAATTTACAGTACAAATAGTGTCTTGCTAGGGATAACCATTGATATTGGATAAAGTGATTTAACAGATTTCTGAAGTTTCTGTCAACTCTTTTCAGTATATAGTCTTTTAGCAGCAACAATGGAGGTTAATTACTCTAACTAATATATACTTCTCTTATAGTTTGAATTATATCAGGATTTATTGATTACACATTTGTGAGTAAAATATCTATTTATTTAGTGTTTTGAGGTCTACCAACAGGATACTACCGACTTAACACACATAGAGAAATAACGAGACTAATAGATTTACAATCTCTGTAGGTTCAGCCAAAAAAAGAGACTCCATTGAAACTAATTGGTCCAATATAAATGCATGTCTGCATAACTGAAATGATAAGCCAGTGTCAAATAAATACTCTAAGCTTCTTATACTGTAGGAAGAAATAAAATAGTTTACAAACTAATACAGACACTATCCATTAATATCTTCAGATAAGTTTATAGAAAAAAGATTATGATAATCTTTAGGACTGAACACAAATACACATCCTAAGATGTAGAAACTTTCTGTGCTATGAGGCCAACTATTGTCCTAGGCCAAGTGGCACTTTTTGCGTTAAGGTATGTACCGTGCACCTAATAATAATAATAACTGAATGTGTAATCTGATGCAACCAAGTGTCCCTAGGGAGCTGGGTCAAGTTAAAATTCATGTTTGTAATATAAAATGCATCTAATTAATCCTTCACCTGAATAAGAAAAACAGCGCCTGCAATCTTATATCCTAACCTTTGATTTTGACTTTTATCCAGTAGTATTAGGGGTCATAGAGGATAAGCCTAGCAAAAGAACATTCTTGGATTCATTTTGCCAATCCCAGTATCACATATACTCCACTAAACCCCTAGCAATTTTATAATAATAGGCTTAAATTTAATATTGACTAAACATCTGTTTCTCTTTTCAAATAGTATCTTACCGATTATTATTTAAAGTTAATGATATATTTTATACTACACATTTTTTTCCTATCACCTTTAAACATGTGAAGAATTCCTCTTACAATTCAGTTTGGCCCCACACCCGAAGACGTAGTAGCAAACTTTTAGTCTCAAGGTCGGAGATAACATTGTTTCTATGAGCCACGGCAAACCAAAAGTGACACTTGTCACAAGGTGACTTATGTCAAGAAGAGTGAAAAAATAATGTCTTAATTCCGATATAATATAATAGAGAAATTGTTTAGAGGAACATTGAAGAAGAATAATTTTGATATTCATCTAGAATCTTGGACATATGTTTCACAAGAAAGATTTATAGAGAACCAGAAAACTTAATTCAAAATTACAAAAATGTTAACTTACTTTTTTTAATACAGGGTGGGGCATGGGAAACGGTCATTTTTCAAATAATCAGAACTTCGGCAATTTGGTATATAAAATTTATTAAAATATAGAAACAGATAGTTTAATCAGCACTTCTTTACATTGTTACTCCCCTTATAAAAAAAACAGGGGAGTAACAATCTAAAGAAGGTGTACAGAATGTTCTTCTTTAGACTGTTACTCCCCTTATCAAAATGGAAGTGGGATATTCCTTTGTCCCAAAGTACATTGGATTAAATATTCCTTTGTCGTTATAGTTATTTAGTCAAAGTAATTTTAATACTAAAACAACATAGGGGAGTAACAATCTAAAGAAGTACCGCTTAAACAATGCCTAAAACAGTGGGTCTTGTACGAAAAATAACATATTTCAAGTGATGACCATTTTCATTAATGCAATGGTGGAGGTGTTCACGAAAATTTCCCTCTACTCTCTCCAACATTTATCTGTCAATTCCAGCGGTCTTCTGACGAATTTCATTCTTCAATGCATCCAGGGTCCGAGGTTTTGATTCATACACATATGCATTTAAATATCCCCACAAAAATAAATCACATTTAGATAAATCTGGTGACCCGGGTGGCCACGGGACATCACCATGTCGTGAGATAAGGTGGGCAGGGAACATGGCCCTAAGAACAGCAATTGAAGTTCTGGCCGCATGAGCTGTAGCCCCTTCTTGTTAGAACCACACGTTTCGTAGATTGATTCTCCTTCGAAGCTCAGGTAGAAAAACTCCTCTTTCATTTTTATGTAATGCTCTGACCTCACTGTGACAGTTGCACCATCCTCTTCAAAGAAATGCGGCCCAATTATAAAAGTGGGACCGATCGCACACCAGACCGTCACTCTGGGACTATGAAGCGGTCTTTGATGTTGAATTCACGACAAAATCCTTGTAAAGTCGCGAAAACAGATTCACCCCTACGAACATAGTAGTAGTACTCTAGTACTTCCTACTAGAATGGGTTGGACGAACCACTTGTTCGAACCTAGCAATTAGGCCATCATTTAGGCCCTTTTTATGCCCCATGGTGGAGAGTTCCAGCTACTTCACACATCATATATTTGTACATTGTACTGCCGAAGCGAGTATGGTGTGGTCATTAGTAAGCTATATTAGCGTGGGGGAAGAGTGCCCCATAGGGTGTGTCTTTCCTCTGCTCTGTCCTCGAACCATAGATACAAATCACATCATCATGACACAGATCGAACCCACATCAATCGGACCACATCAAAGAGTGCCCCCATAGGGGGTCCCTCGCCTTGCACCGTCCGCGATTCATAGATGTAATTCTGAATATCATGGCACGGGATCAAACCCACGAACTCGAGCCGCCTTGACTTATTGATAGCTGGGCGAGCGCCATAAGACCCTCGGCCACGCTGGCTCCCTTACTACGAACATATGTATCATATGCGAATACCCGGTGTTGCCGAATGAGTCTTTAAGGGCAACACCTGCTGCGTTGAATGACACCACTATCTCATCCCCACTACCATGGTGGACGTCCCACCACGTAAGAATATGTTCGTTTCCCACGCCCCACCCTGAACTTGATAACATTAATTTATACAACAAATAAATAAAATAAAAAAACATGTGTGTATAAAGTTGGGGGTTAGAAATTTCTCAGATATTTGTAGCTTGCCAAGTTATATGAGAAAAAAGAAATTCTTTTCCAGTAAATGAAGAATGGAATTCTATAGCAGGCATATGAAAATAAATGAAAGTTAGTATCTCTTCTGCTGATGCTGAGAGGAAAATATTTAGATTATACTTATATTTTTTATATTTTTAAAATATAAAAATTATTTTTGTATGCATCCAGTAGTATGACTGTTATTATTCTTTTGTCACAGGGCTGGTGAGAATAATACTGTTATCTATTTATATAATAGGGAAACATTTATATTTACCTTGCAGTGAGTCTGAAATAAATGTAAATAATCTAAAATTTTACATTTTTAATGGCAATCTTTAATTTAGACAAAATATTTTTCATTCTTTTTGTGCTAAGACGTCTTTGGGGTTTCTCGATTTTTTTTTTTAAATATATAAAATAAAATAAAAACTAAATTAGGGATGATATTTCAACATTAAATTATAAATGATTTAAATATTGAAAAAGTAAAAAACGCAGTGTTTTTCTTATTCAAGTGAAGGATTAATTAGATGCATTTTATATTACAAACATAAATTTTAACTTGACCAAAATCCCTAGGGACACTTGGTGGCATCAGATTACACATTCAGCTATTATTATTAGGTGCACGGTACATACATTAACGCAAAAAGTGCCACTTGGCCTAGGACAATAGTTGGCCTTATAGCATAGAAAGTTTCTACATCTTAGGATGTGTATTTGTGTTTAGTCCTAAAGATTATCATAATCTTTTTTCTATAAACTTATCTGAAGATATTAATGGATAGTGTCTGTATTAGTTTGTAAACTATTTTATTTCTTCCTACAGTATGGAAAAATATTTACTAAAACATTAGAACTGGCCTTAAGGATGATGGATTGGGACGGGTATGGAATAAGGGTGAACGGCAAATGGCTTAACAGGTTGGAGTTCATGGACGATATTGTCATAAAAAGTAAAGAAGAAGCTGAAATAATGCTAAACGGAGTCGTCGGGAAGACAAGATCAATCGGACTAGAGCTGAATAGGTCAAAAACAACAGCACTGACGGTCAATGTAGAGGAAAGTGATAACGCAATCAGAATAGGAACGGAACATATTGAATATGTGGAAGAGTTTGTCTATTTAGGAAGCTTGATAAGCTAGAAAAAAAGAAGGACAAGAGAAAGAGGTCAGCAGACGAATATCAATCAGCTGGAGGGTATTTAATAAGTTTAGATATCTATTTAGATCAGAGGTGAGCATCGCACTGAAAAAGAAGCTTTGGAATACATGCGTAATGCCTGTAATGACGTACGGGACGGAGACATGGACACTAACAGAGGAAACCGTGAAAAGAATGAGGGTTCAGCAAAGAACCATGGAGAGGTCAATGCTTAAAATTACAAGGAAAGACAGGAGGAGAAATACTTGGGTACGTCAGCAGACAGGGTTAGAAGATATAGGAAAGGTCATATTGGAAAGAAAATGGCGACATATAGCCGGACATATAGCTAGGACGAAAGATGAGAGATGGACCAAAGTTTTAATTAATTGGTACCCCATGGACCTAAAAAGAGGCAGAGGAAGACCAAGACAAAGATGGGACGAGGAAATAAGGAAGGTGTGTGGGGAAGTGACTTGGCAGAGAGTGGCCAACGAAAGAAAGGAATGGTCCAGAATGCAGCAAATTTATGCAGACGTCTGGCTCTATAAAAACTAATTACAAATAAAGGAAAAATAAAAGTATAATTTGGTTAGAGAAAAATATGTAATCCAAAATTAAACAGTAGAAAGGTGAAGGCTCTGTTTTTTGTTTAAAAAAAGAGGAAAAAAATTGAAGTTTTATTTTTAAATAAATAGGGGAAAAAATTAGTACGATGTAATTTATTAATTTATTATACTAAACTATAAAAGAAGTATATTATTTAAGTAGACAGTATAGAAGTAATGTTTTATTTTAACTAATGTGATAAAGGGAAAAAGAAATTTTAATTGCAAGGATGCTATTTTTATTATTTATTATTAATGTATTAATTCATTTTTACAAATGTTAAGAGGTGCAACTCAAAACCTCATATGGTTCCACGGCCTTTGCCGATTTGTTTTTATAACAATAAATGGATTATTATTATTATTACAGTATAAGAAGCGTAGTGTATTTATTTGACACTGGCTTATCATTTCAGTTATGCATACATGCATTTATATTGGTATTATTTAAATAAATTATGATTTCAGCTTGGTAATGACACAAGCAAGGAGTTGAAATAACATAAAAGTGACCTGCTTTAATTCCTTAATAGACCAAAACACTCAAGACTCGTACAGAGTAAACAAGACAAGCCACACCTGGGACGTTTACAGTACTCATGCAATGGAAATTTTCTCATCTTAAGAATTGTATAGTCCTAAAGGAGTTGATAATTGAATAAAGGATTTCAAACAATGATATATTTGTTGATGTCAAGTTGTTGACAGTTCATTTTTGACAGAATGTCAAGTTTGTTTTTGAAGTAATGTGTTCCAAAATTTGTTATATTGAATGTTTTAATCTAAATGATGTAAATATTACAAAGTGTTCTTTATAGAAAGTTTATTGGTGTTTTCTATTTAACTTATAGCTTCCTAAAGTACATTTAACTGTGCGCACGTTTAATAACATTAGTGTCTCCCTTTATTTCAGAAAACAAAATTAACTTGATAGATTAAATATATTTGAATAAATTAATCCCCCATTATAGGTCTATCAGAAATTTTGAGGAAAACACATCTCACAAGTGTCTACCTTATCTGTCTTAGTCATTCAGTAATTTAACCAGAGCCAAACTCTAGTTTAACCTGCATATATAGTTTATCCCATTTTGACCTATTTGATTCATAGTAGGGGAGATTTAAGAACACATTAACACTCTATGCCAGGTCTATGGACTAGACTAGATGTTGTACGAATGTAACTTGCAGGTTAATTCAATAGTTTCAGCCACATTAACTCAGATTAAGGAATGGCAGGCACAAAGTGTAATAAACCTTAAGATATTCACAGATCTTAATGGGAGTAATGAGGAGATAATGGTCTGATAAATCATAAACTCCACCCTTGATGACATCCTCTAATAATACAACTAGACCACAACCATGAATAGTAAAATTAATAATAACTATTCCTCCAATAAATTATAATGGTGATCCAAAAGTGTTAGGTAACCAAATGTCATACTATAAAACAGATGTATACTTACTTACAACCTTGAATATATACTTTTAGAAGTATATCAAGAAGTTTTAGCCTGCAACAGATGATACTCCATTTAATTCTTAATCCTGAATCCTATTCATACTGAATTTTATCAATTATAACACTTTAAACAATGACAAATGATACTTATATTAACAATGAAGAAAAAATTGGCATTATACAGGTTGTCCAAATATTTCCGGAATAGTACATTATGTCAGTATATATATGTCCAAGAGTTTAAAATTAGGTGGTAGCAACTAAGTGACCTTGGAATGCACTATGAAGAGCATCTTTAAATGTGATTGCCCTTTTTTTTTTTATGACAGAATCGTGTAACTGAAGTCAAATATTAAAAATGTTGATATCAATGAACAATTGAACCAAGTTATGGGCTTTAAAAGTTCGGATATACTTCTCTCCTCTTTACAATAGATACATTTGCCAAAACTAATAGATTATAACATCACATATTTAACTAGACCTGTCAAACTTAGCTCAACTTAAGCTAAATGACCTAATGTCCATGGTTTAGGTTAATGTACCAATTTCAAAGATCAGCGAGCACATTCTTGTTTCATATTTTGAAGCCATTGGACTATCTTTAAGTTCTGCTAATTCCAGAAATAATCCACC
Source organism: Gerris lacustris (assembly GCA_951217055.1). Taxonomy (NCBI): domain Eukaryota; kingdom Metazoa; phylum Arthropoda; class Insecta; order Hemiptera; family Gerridae; genus Gerris; species Gerris lacustris. Next base: position 51,480,528 of record OX578281.1, read on the forward strand.
TTTGAAACCCAACAACTTGGTAAGGCTACGGCCACACCGGAGCTACCTCGCTCGGAGCCTAGCGGCTTGGAGAGTCGCCATGTAGAACAGAATGGACTGTTCGTCTAGCGACTCGCTAGGTGCCTCCCCTAGTAACCAAGCGCGCGGTGTGGCCGGTCTCGTATGTTCTAGAAGGTTGGTTCACATGGATTACACGCCTAGCGACTCACCTAGCCACTAGGCTCCAAGCGAGGTAGCTCCGGTGTGGCCGCTATCAATCCAGGCGCCTAGTGGCCTGGCGACTCGCCAAGCCACTAGGCTCCAAGCGAGGTAGCTTCGGGTGGCCGCAGCCTAAGAGTTAGACAATGCTGTTCTTTTTTTTTTTCAAAAAAGAAATTGACATAAAAAAATTAAGAATTCCCTCTCAAGGATTTCAAGGGCATTCCAAGGTCACATAGTTGTTACCATTCATGATTTTTTTTTTTTCTAACACTCAAAATTAATTGAGCATTCCAGAACTTTTAGGACTCCCTGTTTACGATTCTAGATTAATAATCCTATATCAAAATAGACAGGCAAGTACTGATGGATTACCTATATAATTATGAAATCATTTAAGGGTAAAATAGGAGATTAAAGAACGAGACATTTGTCCATTCATGAAACTTGATATATGACATTGTCTTCTAGGCAATAAAATTGACTATCTGATATTAGTATCCAACATTTTAGGGGTGGAACTTTTTAGAGGAGGGGAGAGGGGGTAATTAATAAAATGTTAAATGGAAGTTAAAACGTTTCACATATTTTATCAACCTGAATCAAATACAACTGCTTTCAATTTTGATGAATCATTCCAAAATCATAAATGAATTTATACACCTATTTTATTCTATTTTACCCGTTCTAAATTATAAGATTTTATCAATATTTAGTACAATATAAATATTTAGTTGCATTAAAAATAACATATTATATAGAAACAATATAATACTAATAAAAAAATAATACACCTTTAAAACATAAAGGGAACATAAAACATACGTTTATAGCTTTAGATAGTAATAATATAATATACATTTTTATCAGGTACATCAACAGTCAGGTAGATGGTGCAACACGCTACCTTGTGTCACCCATTACATATTATATGAGGAGCCTAGTATCAAAGACGGACATTCAAATTTTTTTTCCGAATTTCAGTTATCGATTGTTTCTTATAGATTTTTGCCTGCTGCATCAGATTCTGCTATCCATTTGCATCAAAAACGACCAGAAAAGGGGTAAAAATGCAATAATATTTGTAGATTAGTTTCAAATACGGACAAGTCAACACTCGTTTTGCTTCAAAAGTGGACATAACCGAAACAGCCAATCAGGAGGCTGCATTTTACTAACTCGTTCCTATGATGCACTGCGGGCTTTAGCATCTGAATACCTACTCTACTCTTTGTCATACATGTTTAGAAAAATGATACCCCGAGGGGAAATCGAGAAATCAATTTTAGCTCTAAATTTGGGGGCACTACCCCCTAAGAACTCTGAAAAACGTGAAACAAAAATTATTTCTCCAATATTATTATTCTAACCATTATTTTCAACGTCATTTTGCTTCAAAAACGGACAACTCCACTTTTTAACTCCATTTAGCAGCTAAAATATCAAAGAAATTCACGTTTTCAGTACTTCTAACTAGTTTTGAGTCTATTAAGAATCTACAGAAAACAAAATCATTAGCACCTGTAGAATTAGAGCTACAGTTTTTCGGCTCTCCTGTAAAATTTTGAAAAGTGCTCTTGTCCGTCTTTGATACTAAGCTCCTCATATACTTGTATGAGACCTTTGGCAGGCCTACATATATAAATGTATATAATACATATTTAGTTAAATTATTGATATATCTAGAATCAAAAGAATACTAATTTTATATAAATTTCATGTAAGTGCACATGAAACATAATTAGTGTTACAAATTTAGAATACATGAACTGTATATTACATAGATCAAGTAATTACAGCCACTTATTTGTTCAGAAATATTAAATGTACTTACTTGTTATTTGAGGGCATAGCAAGTGGGAGGAGGATGGAAGGCAGAAGAGATAGAAAGACGCACCGGTAAATGGTCAAACGAAGTTTTAGTAGGAGGAGAGAAAAGAAAGAAAGATGCATAACAGCTAAAAAAGACACAAGGATCCGATGAAGGATTAGATCTAACACAAGACTATCTAGCTAAAGACCTGTCTCCTATAATTAACTAAACATGAATTACACGAGAAAAGCCTCCTACTTGAGAATTCCATCTCAGGACAGGGTAGGTCAGAAACAGACTAATACGAGAGTTTAAATAATATATATCCTATGTTTTAAATCAGTCTCTTTTCAAAGTTATCAAACTATTAATATTCACAACCATTTGTAAGCAATAGAGCCTTAGACTGAGAGGATTTAGGAAGCAGGCAAGAGCCCTCCATGGGCTGTAGCTGTAGCATCATCAAAAAGATAATATAGTGAATTTGTAGTATTCAACATGTTTATGCAATTTCCACTCACGATCTTACAGGAAATGTTGGCTTAGGGTTAACTATTAAGACAGTTACAGAAGTATAAATATCCCTTTGTAGGATTTTTGTGGGTCGTTGAAGGGTTTTGAATAATTTTTCATTTACACTTTTGTTATTAACATTTGGCTATATTTCGCCCCTCTCCGAGGCAGGCATAGACGTGCCTGAAAACATCAAGGGGAATACAAAAGGGATAAATAAAACAGACCACATAATACCCCTTTGGTGACACTTTTACGTTGTTTTTTTTTTTCAAAAAAAACTATTGAATTTACCGAGATGGTACAACCGGAATCGTTTTAAATATATAAAAAAGAACAATTTAAAAAAAAAAATTGCAAGTAAATCGGACATTGGTGGGCCAAATAGTGCAGATTTACCAGATTTTGACATCTGACCTTGTAGATGTCAAACTCTTGAGCTCTCAACTCTCATTGGCTCTTCTCTTCTATTTTCCTGAGCTAAAAGGGTCGAGAATCGCTTGGCGGTACAACTTTGCATAATTTATACACTTGAAAGATAATATTCCTTTGTCAAACAGTACATTTGTATGATTTAAACATTTGAGAAATTATACATGTATGATTTGTTCATAGGAGGGTTTATATCCCTTTGTCAAAAAAATACGTTAAGAGTTAAAATACGTTAGAGTCCGCCATCTTTTCTATAAACCGTATCATATTCTTCAGTTTTACCGCTTAAAGTATCAGTTCTAATTTTACTACTACTATAATCTAATCACATATTTATATATACTTCAAATATGAAAAATATAATCGAATCTAGGCTCAAATTATGAAATAAAATAGAGCAACAAAAGGGTACACATTATAAATATTGTAAGGATAATTACTTTGATGCGTAGAAGCTAACCTGTAAAAAAAATTACCTTTTCATGTTTTTCCAAATCCTCTTGATACTTCGCTCACAAAAACCGACAGTACACGGTTGTACTGTGTATTTAACGGTAAACGGGCCCGACACGGAATAATATCGATAAAATACGTTTAAAAAGAGCGATTCTGGTTCTTCATAATTGATCATCTTAAAATCCATAAAATATTCCTTAAAATCCTCAGCATCCAAACCCAATGAAATCCGACGCAAAAACTAAACTAAACCACCTCAGGCCGTCCCAGGAGTTCTCTTTGTCGACGCATTGACTCCGCCCCCCAAATGTAGAGCTGCCATAACAATAAAATTAATTTTAAACAAAAAATTTATCAAATTCAAAATTTATTTAATCTGTGAACATCTAATTAGCTAAAAAATATTTAAAGTATTAAAATTAAAAATATTTTATTTGAAATTATCAAATTAATAATAAATATACTACTTTTATCTACACAAAATTAAAATACATATGCTTAATAATTAAAAATATAAATTACCAAATGTAACAAAAATCAATAATTAAAATAAAATAAAATTAATTCATAAAATAAAATATATTATGAATAAATTTTTATAACGAAATTTGAATTTAATTAATGATTTTTTTTTGTTACGTTGTATCCTTTGCAGAATCAGACGCTGACCGAGATCATCGGGGATGATCTCACATGAAACAAAAGAAGTATGGCGTCAAGCGAGTTCTCTTAATTACTAATTAGGGAATACAAAAGTAAAAGAACAATTAATTTCAAGAGGTAGTTGCTCCCTAACAAATGAGGGAAATTATTTTATGGAAAAATCTACTTAAAATTTCAGGTATGTTAAACAATTCATTTAGTTTATTGTTAATAGTAGATTGGATGTAAGTGTTCAGCAAATATATGGAGGTAAAACAATATAGCAAATATGGATATTATGGGTTTTATTCTTCCAAGAGCCTTCAATAATTTTCAAATTTTTGAGATTTATATATTTAAAAAAGAAAAAGTAATATTTCTGACTGTATATATATATTAGTTACCGTTGTAAATTTTTATCCCAATAATTTACTTAGAAAATTGTAGTTGTTACTGTTATGTTTTTTCGTACTTGTTTTCGCGGTCTCCCCTATGTTATAATCCTATAACTTTATATACTTACCGCCTTCCCAAACCTTACATATTAATCTCTTTTCCCTTCTTACCTGCTTGCCCCTTTTTGAGTTAATATTGTCAATCCTTTTCAACCCTGGAAAACCCTAAAAGTGATGAAATGACCTATACTATTTGGGTATTTACCTATAATTTATTCCACGGATTTTTTTAAAAATTATCATTCTTCTATTACACCTTGAAGAGTAAGGAACTATAGTTTTCAGGTTTAAAAGTCATATTTGTTTATTTTTTTGTTTTGTATCTATATTTTCTTTTAATAATGAAACGGAAACGTGTAACTTAATTGTACACCCAAATTAAGAAGATACAGTTTTTACCACTTAGAGTTAATAAAAAAATCACAGGGAAATACTTGCATCTAAGTACTTATTAGGGTTTCGTAGATGATTAAGCATACCCGTTAAATAATTATGATTTTTTTTCTTCGACCTCGGAAGTCCCTGGTTCGAACTCCCGGGGGGTCACAATGTTTTTTATCGGTAATAACGACAAAATAAATTACATTTTTCAGGAAATTTTCATCGCCCCATCATAAGGTATAACCATGAATTATTTCAAAATTTTAGGGCCAGCCCTTATATAGTGGCTAGGGGGGGGGGATTATTTTGACCCGGAAAAGCAATAAAGAATGAATAATATAAAAAAGCATATATACAGGGTGGTCCAAAAGTCTCCCCCCCCCCCCCCCCCCCCCTCTTAACTTTTGAACGGTTTGAGATAAATTAATGAAACTTGGGGGATCTCTACCATGCAAAGGGAAGTTTGTTTTCATGCAATCACCCACTAGGGGCAACCACCCACTTTGCCCCCAGGCCACCCAACTTCAAAATTTTTAAATTGGAGCGTATATTTTTGATAGCATATTTGGATTCTACGGTAAAAAATAATAAACTTTTACTAGAAACTATTTTTTCTATCTCCAATATTTTGCCCCCTACAGGGGGGCAAAGATAGCAAAATAACCCTTCCGAAATAGTAAAAAAATAACACTTAGATCGTTATAAAATTTAAACGGTTTGAAATAAAGTCATGGAACTTGGGAGATCTGTACCATGTAAAGGGAAGTGTTTAATCGTCCACTCGCGTACTAGGGGCAACCTCCATTTTGCCCCCAGGCGCTGAAATCTACTATTTTTATACCTTTGCCCCCCCTATAGGGGTCAAAATATTAGAGGTAGAAAAAAAAGTTTGAAGTAAAATATTTTTATTTTTTGCCGTAGAATCTAAATATGCTATCAAAAATATACATTCTAGGACAACATTTTGAAGTTAGGTGGTCTGGGGGCAAAATAAGAGGTTGCCCCTACAGCGCGGTTGCATGAAAACAAACTTACCTTTGCATGGTAGAGATCCCCCAAGTTTTATTAATTTATCTCAAACCGTTCAAAAGTTAAGAGGGGGGGGGGGAGACTTTTGGACCACCCTGTATATATTTGTACCCTACTCTTTAGCAGCTTTCATTTGATACCCCTTACTTCACATTTTCGACCACAAACTGGGCAAATTTTAAAAGATTGGGAATGCCCTCCCGGAATGTTCATGGCCCCACAATAAGGTAATACCATAGACCCTTATATTTTCCTGCGTGTGTCTGTCCGTCCGTCCTCTCGCGTGCTCTCACGGCTACACCTTCCGTTCGATCCCTTTGAAATTTGGCATGTATGTGTCTTGTACCTACCCACATATTTTAAAAATATAGCGACTTGAAAAAAATATTTTTCAAAAAAATTAGGGTAAAAAAACTTAAGGGTTAAATTTTTTTTTTTTTTTGACACCGTAAGGGGTATCATATAAAAGGGTACGTCGAGCTGATTACAAAATTATATAATTCTTTGGATATAACTTTGATAGGGCGAGCGTAGGCAACTTTGAAGTGGGTGTGAAACGTGTCCCCCCCTTCTATCTCGCTTATGTGAAGTGCAAAAAATCTGAAAAAATTCCTGAACATTCTTCGACCAAAAGTAAAGATACCACTTTTTTGAAATTTCGAAAAAAATATTATTTTATTTTTTATTGACAAAATACGTTTTTTTTTATAATTATGGTCTTTTCGATGTATTTATATCGTTGTAGTCCGGTTCAGTGGCAAACATATACTTTATCAGAGTGTGTTTTGAGAATATCAGACCCTTAGAATGGTTCAAAGTAAGCTTTTTAGCATTTTTAAAAAACACTGTTTATACACTTTACAGTTAAACACTATATAGTGTGGCCTACGGACCCTCGCTGTGTGCTGACTAGCACACACTTGACCTGTTTATTTTTTCTTTGGCCCATCAGACCGCACTTTTTTTTATATTTTTTTTATATTTTTAGGGTCAGCGGAAATATAGTTTTAGGTGGATAGTCCAGTCAAATGGTAGTTTGAAGTGGAAACAGTGGCGTATCCAGGGGGGGGGGGGGGGGGGGCACAGAAGGCACGTGCCAGTTATTGTTACTCGGGCGCGGAGTTTTTTTTTTTTGGGAGGGGGGGGGGGGGTGGCAGTTGCTTTGTTGAATAAGTACTTCCCTTTTCTTGTCCCCCCCCCCCCCAATCTAAACTGACTTAGAATGTGCCCCCTCCAGACCTAGCCGCTGGATATGCCACTGAGTGGAAAGTTCTGGTGTAATTGTTGTTAGTGACTTACATTATGTTTTTTGGGGTGCTGAACACGAATTTGAAGTTGTCCAACAAAATTTCCCTCGGCAAATATGAGAAATCATCATAAATCACTTTTTACTTTTATTTTTTTAGTGGATTTCTCCTTATAACTTACAAAGCAAGCTATTTACGAAAAAAGTGGAAGAGTAGTAAAATAAAGAGGAGAAAATAACCTACAAATTATTTCTTTACCATTTTTTGTAAGTCGAATGGTTTCTATGCAAAAGAGGAGTTGAAATAACCGGGAAATCAGTAATTTTTGAAAAACAACAAGTAACACCATTAATATTTATTCTTTATTTCATGTAGGTAAACATTGTTATTTCAACCCCTCTTTTGCATAGAAACCATTCGACTTACAAAAAAATGGTAAAGAAATAATTTGTAGGTTATTTTCTCCTCTTTATTTTACTACTCTTCCACTTTCTGCGTAAATAGCTTGCTTTGTAAGTTATAAGGAGAAATCCACTAAAAAAATAAAAGTAAAAAGTGATTTATGATGATTTCTCATATTTTCGTGTAAAATTTTTGTTGGACAACTTTAGATTCGTGTTCAGCACACCCAAAAACATAAAATTAACTGCCAGCGCAGTCTGGCAGTCTGGCCACCAACCGTTTAACCCTTCAGCCTGAACCCTCCACCCGCCACCTCTTCCAAATATTTCAACTCCCATTTGCGTGAAAACCATACGACGTACAAATAAATGTTACAGACATAAATTGTAGATTATTTTCTCCTTTTTATTTTACTACTAGACCACTTTTTGCGTGAGTAGATTACTTTGCAAGTTATAAGCTGAAAACCAATAAAAAACATTTTTTTATGACATGTTTTTCGATGATTTCTCATATTTGCCGAGGTAAATTTTGTTGGACAACTTCAAATTCGTGTTCAGCACCCCAAAAAACATAAATTAAGCCACTAACAACAATTACACCAGAACTTTCCACTTTGAGCTCTTTTCATGCACCATTTGACTGGACTAGGAGGGGGGACATTTTTTTTTTTTTTTTTTTTTTTTTTTTTTTTTTTTGACGATTGAAAATGGCATATCGCTAGTATAGGCTCCGTGCGTAGGTTGTAAAATCACTACCAGCGCTCACCACGGCAAATACTGGAAATAGTGAGGGTAGGAAGACATCAAATCTAGAATCATAACAACCTGCGTTTGCGTGGTTCTACACTTGTTTTTGCGTCTTTTCCTTTAAGTAAATTTTAGTTTAATAATTTTTGCGAATCATTATGGCTTCAAGTATAATTTTAAGGGGTGGCTTTAAGTTTATTGTTTGTAAATTTCGTCCGAATGGGGATAAAAACGGAAAAATGTGAGAAGAAATTGGTCACGTTTTTGACGTGCAAGAATTACAAGATCATCAGGCTGGGACATATCTTTTAACAGGATTTGTCATAGTCATAAGAAAAACTTCTGTTTCTGTTAACCCTTTGACTGCGGATAGAAAAGAAAAAATCGGTCCGAGACAACTCATCAAACTTTCTCATATACGAGTTCATAATTACTTAGCCAAGTGTTTTCTATTTATTAGTTTTCTTTTGTAAATTTAATTATTATTAAACATTTCATTAAACTTTATCATAAAAATAAGAACTCCTGGGTGGGGAATCGAACCCGGGCTCTCTCCGTCCGCGTTTTAAGCTATTTTCTCTGGAACTAAATTTTCCAGGGAAAACGGCTTATGTCGTTAAATTCGTATTTAAATGGACTACATTTTAGAATTTCTCGGAACCGGTTTCGAGAAATAATTTTTTTTTTCATGTTTTTCAGAGTTTTTGGGGGGTCAAATTTTGAGCTAAAATTAAATTCTCGATTTCGCCTCAGGGTATGATTTTTCTGAACATTTATTCCAAATTGAAAGTTTTCTTATGTGGAGTTAGGTGTTGGTTGGAATGAAAGTCCTTTTTAATTTTTATATTTATTTATTTATTTTTATTTAACAAAGCTTTCGCCTAGGGAACCTGGGCTTCTTCAGTGTTATGGTAGAATACTGTAAATTTAGAGAGAATGGTCAAATGGAAAAAAGCATTTACGAAATTAGGAAATGAAAGTCTTACCAAGTTAGTCAAAATTTTGATTGTTTTTAGCTGTTTTTTGAAAAGAATTTTTATATTTTTTTATAACCGACATACCTAATCAAAATTTTGAATTATTTATTTTTATTTGTATTATATATAATATTTGTGTAAATGTTGCTTAATTTATTGGTGTCTTGTTTCAAGTTTATGTAGTTTGTATTTGATTTTATGTATAACATTTCCTTTATATTCCTAAATATTCCGCGCCATCACAATACTTTCTCTTTATATGAGAAAGTAAAAGTACTTTATTGGAAAAGATTTTATTTTCCATTTATTTGTTAGTCTGGACTCAGATATTCATGAAATAGCATCAAAATCGTTTTTCTAATGTTTATTGTTTATAAACATAAAATAAATTAATTGTGCGTGAAGTGATTAAGTGGCGCAAAATTTTAATGTTTTTGACGAAAAGGCATGAAAAATTAAACACTAGTCACAAGTTTTATATATTTTTGTAATCTACTCTTCAATACCTTTCATTTGATACCCCACTCAAAATTTGAAAAAAAAAATGTTTCCCTTGGCAGGAATTATCCGCCATTTTGGATTTGAACAGCTGATAATTTTGAGTTCGCTATATTTTTCTTGTGTGCGCGTCTAATCTTTAATACTGGAAAGTTTTATGTTTTTTATCTCTTTTGATAAAATAGTTATTGGAAACGTACAGAGTGATAGACAGACACAGGAACGAAACTATAAGGGTTTCTTTTTTTGGTTTACCAACAAACCCCTAAAAACATTATGACGCACCGTATGCGTCATGCAGCCACAGAAAGGACAATTACCAGAAATGACAATATGACATGACGCACCGTGTGCGTATGGCGGTTTACTGCAATATTATAAATATTATTATTCTGTAAGTAAAAAATCGAATAACTCTTGATAATTATTATTGTCAGACTAAGATAAAATGAGTTTACACTCTGATAACTGATAACTATTGAGCTTTTAAGATTTATAAACTGGAGTCTCATAATATAAAACCTCCAATTGTTTAACAACTTACAGCTAATTTCGTATAGTAAATAAGTTAAGAATTTGAATGGCTGATGGCCAAGCTGGTTTTATTTGTACAAAATTAGTTGTAAGTAGATGTGTATTTTAAGTAGGATAGGACAATCTTGTTCTTAATAACAAAATTGATCAAATAACAGAATAAGTATACCTTCACCTTCACATTTTGAAATGAGTAAGATAATTATAAGCTCGATTTAGTTTAATTAAGTTTTGTTGATTAAAAAAAAGAGGCTTTTGTCAAAATTGATTGATTAAAAAAAGGGGTTATGGAGTAAAAAGAAGGGAGGAAACACAAAAATAGAAGCGAGTTAGTATGTTATGGTTATGAGTATGAGATATGAGCATATGAGAGATGAGCCATTACCCTCAGTACTTACGAAACAGCCACTAGGTAAGCGCTAGTGTCGCCCACGCACGGAGCCTTATACTCGTAAAAACGCATGCTATGAACCCACCTTTTGGTAGGCCTAATTAGTTAGTTCTTTCAAATTTTACACCTTTCTAAACAGCAAGGCTTGCTTAAAATTTGTTACGAAAAAAATTTTTAATGCGAATCTTCTTATTATCACTCTTGCTCTTATTATCTTTATCGAATAACTACCTCTAATTTATAAAGAATATATTGCGATGGTGAAAAAATCGCATACTTACATTATTTACATGTTTCATTATTTTTTTGGTCCTCTAAGCTGAAAAAGTGGTTTTTCGATGTCTGACGGATTTTGAACTCGTAAAACCTAATCTATGCACTGAATCGATTTCGGTGAAATTTGATATGCATATTCAGTAGGGCCATCCTGGTACTACATTGAGGGATGGATGTTTGCTTTTTAGGGGTTCTGTCCCCCAAAAATACAAAATTACAATACAAATTACAAGAAAAATGTTGTATGCATGAGGAAGTTTGTAACCAGGATGTACTGAACCGAAGTAACACAATATAAGTAGAAAAAGAAAAATAAATGTATTAAATAATATCAGTATAAGTCAACAATCAATACATTTTATTCAAGTCATGCTTAATAAAACTAGTATTTTTTTTCTGGGAATTCTAAAAGTAAAGAAGCACTACTTCATAAAAGAATACAATATAAAAAAAAGTAAAGTAAAAAAATAAATAAAAGAACCTTCTCAATAATACTGGAAGGAAAAAGGGTGGATATATGTCAGACGTAAGAGAAGGAAAACGAGGCCAAGAGAGATCACTAGGTCTCTAGTTAGATTTCCCAATTGGCCCCCACTGACAAGATATTAATGGTTCTCTTCCTTGAAAATCCGCACCGCTTTACCTCGTACCTCAATAAAATATGACGGTAGAAGTTATCCGTGGCCTGAATAAACGGCAAGCCCCGAAAAATGACAACAATATCATGCTGAGCTCCTCTTTCCCTTGACACCTGAGTAAATTCTATTTCTCAAAAAGATGGACTGAATAAGAGGTGAAATAAAATAGGAAAAAAGTGAAGTACACAAGGTTATATTTAAATAATAGGTTGTCGTTTAGAAGACACGAGAATTTACCAGAGTAAAATTGGTATTAAAGCGCATCCCTTTCCATGTGTCAGCCTTAGCCAAACAAATAAAATATTACTTTATATTTCATTTACAAGACGTCAAATTGCTGAACAATAAAAGAAAACTCGTATAAATTGTTTTTGAATTACCTTGCTATATCCCACACTCCTATTTAATAATCATAGAAAAAATGGATCAGCTTTTTACACTTATCTATTCGTTATGATCGTTAATGTGAAACCTGTGTCTCCTCCACGGGGATCAATCATCAAACCAGACACATATTTAATCACCAACATTGATATGTGTGGTAACATATTTGTTGGACGAGCACCTTTACCTTTTCGGACAAAATGATTCACCAGACAATTATTATAATAATTCCAATTATATTAGCTATCGCGTCTATATATATATACTCACAGTTATTGTAATAGTTTTTTTCTGTTTTGAGGACATCGCCGATTCTCATTCCAAGAGTTGTACTGCTTTCAAAATGGAATATCAAATTGAATGCAAACCTACATGTTCAAACTGAATCGAGTAGTTGGGTCTTGTGCACGACGGGCTATTAGGAAACAGAATACAAGTCAGTATCGTTACTTACAGTCAGCACTAGCCTGATTGTAATGCGTTTCTACATAGATAGAGCTAGCCGCAGACTGTGATTAACTTAGAGAACTCTGTTTGTCACAAGCCCCTAAACATGTCTTCTACTATTAATTACTGACGACAATGGTCGAATTAGCTCTGCAACATTTGTAATCAGGGAGTCATTGTTTGGAGGGCAAGTTACGCACGCTATATCGGCTTCCCGTTCTCATTGTTATTCTACGAGTCCAACATGCTCCAGCAGACTCCGATTCAAATATTTAATACGAAAATGCTATCTTGACTGTTTTGCCTTAACCTCATAAAAAATGTTTAACTTTATTATTACCTACTCTTAACTTACCTTGAGTGGAAATATTCAAGAATAAGTTAAACCAATTCATAATATGAACAGTAATAAAAATGAGCTGTATAGAAAAAACGTAAATTTTCTTAGAGTTATACTTTTAAATTTTTAACTTCATGTAAAATAAAATATAATTTTTCACATTCTTATACAATGTACAAATTATATTTTATCAATACTGTGCATATCTAATTAATCGGATCAATAATAATGATCCCTGATGTGTAGACAAAATTAGGGATTTATACAATATCAGAAAAGTCTACTCCGGAAATTGTAATAGAATAATTAATTTATTACAGTTTATTTATTTGTAATGATAATTTGATATATTTTTAAAATATCGTCATTTAAAAACAACTAAAATCACACAGACAGTTAATCAATCTTAAATTAAGTTTACTGCTCTACTTAAGCATTCGGTACATAGAAGGTAATCCAATTTACTAAGGAAATGTTGAATCAGATCTTGAGTTGCGGCAGTCTCAAGACGAAGTTCTGGTCCTTCTTTCTTCTCAGATAAATCAAGATCATGATCTCGGGTCCAACACAAGTAAGCCTTAAGTTTACTTTTGAACTACCACTCCATTGAGAGTTACCCTAGCTGTCTAAATCCTTCAGGGTATTGTAACCACCACTTGTTTCCCTTCCTTTTCACCACTGGTCAATCTAATGATAGTAAGCTAAGCCTGGAGTCGAGCATAATCTCCTTATTAAAACATGGTAAAGGCTCCATGTTTTAATCAGACTTCTAAAACCAAATTTTTCTTAATCTAGGAAACCATTTTTTCCGCATCGCAAGAACTTCAATAGTTTTAAAAGATTATGTAAATCTCCCTTCATCGTTGCTTTTTAGGGTAAGGCAAAAACGAGGACCCTTGTACTTAGGGTGGGCCTTCATCATAGGGGTGAAAAAAAAAGTATTGCAATTTTGTGCTCCCAACATACAATTAATACATACATAAATACATTAAATGGTACTACAGGTTATCTACTTCATATTAATACGTATTTTAACACGTATTAACAATGCATACCTATCATAGTTTTTTTAAACTTGAAGCATACATACTAGTGGAGTGAATGAAGCTATAACATAAGCCACATTTTGAACAAAAAGACCGTCTTTTGAGTTTGAATATCTTTTATGCATGATTTTTTATTTTGGATTGCAAACAAGGAATAAGGGTTTTGGGGGTCGCTAATTACGAATTTGAAGTCAAAAATATAAAATTAAAAAAAATGGCAGCCCTAGGATGACGGGAAAAATATTCCGTTTTATACGAAATTCGTTAAAATTATACATAAATTAAGAACTAAACATCTAACCAAAGTTTTTTTGGGGGTCGCTGATTATGAATTTAAGGTAACAATAAAAAATAGTAGAAAAAATGTTTGATTTTATTAAAATATTCATAAAGCAATAACGTGCATTGTATAACATACATAATAAAATAGCAAAAATAGTGAATATAAAAAAAAATTGTAATTATTCCGTTATATTTCAACGGATGATAAAAATCAAACATTTTTTCCACTATTTTGTATTGTTACCTTAAATTCATAATCAGCGACCCCCAAAAAAACTTTGGTTAGATGTTTAGTTCTTAATTTATGTATAATTATCACGAATTTCGTATAAAACAGAAGATTTTTCCCGTCATCCTAGGGCCGCCATTTTTTTTAATTTTTAATTTTTGACTTCAAATTCGTAATCAGCGACCCCCAAAACCCTTATTCCTTGTTTGCAATCCAAAATAAAAAATCATGCATAAAAGATATTCAAACTCAAAAGACGGTCTTTTTCGTTCAAAATGTGGCTTATGTTATAGCTTCATTCACTCCACTAGTATGTATGTTACTAGTTTAAAAAAAAACTATGATAGTTATGCATTGTTAATACGTATTAATATGAAGTACATAACCTGTAGTACCATTTAATGTATGTTAAAGCATTAAATATTGTTCATATGATTAAAATAATTACGAAATTCATACGAAAAACAAAATTTTTCACTATTTAGCTATGTATGTATATCTCTAAAAAATGTATCTCTTTACTTATTGCCTTACTTTTGATTTATATTAGTTAATAAAAGTACCTATATCATTTTTGTAAAAAATAAAAAATCACGGATAATATTGCATTATAAAAGTGATATTTTGAAATTTTCTAGAAAAAGTCGCCATTTTATTGATTTTTTTATATACCAATTTTCAAATAAAAAGCGGCACCATTTAAAATTTTCCGATTGACCTGAAACTTTTCGAAAATCATTTTTTCATGTATTCGCACTAAGTTAGGGGTTGGGAGCTAAAATTAAAAAATGTTCATTATTAAGGCCCACCCTATTGTACATTCCTGCGCTTGTCTGTCTGTCTGTAATGCACACCTAAATCTCCAAAAGAGGTCAGCACAAAAATTTTAAGTGTTGCAGTTTGCAGTTATGTGAAATAACCCAAAATCAAATAATGTTATTCTTAGAAATAGTTCACAAAGCTACTATTTTTGGTAATCAAAAAATGTATTAACGTTTTAACAAAATAAATTGAATTGACATTTTTTTCTTTTAAAAAAATATTAAGACCTGCGTTATTTTTTCTTGTTTAAACCTGTGTAAATTAAAATTTGTGCCTTCGGGAGTGTAGAGACCCATCAAGTTCTTGAACTTCTATACAGTTTAACTCTTCCAAGTCCCTTAGTAAAGACATCCGCCGGCATATCTTCAGTTTTTAAATACCTCACATCGACGTCGCCGTTCCTTAGGGCTTCTCGAAAGAAGTGGTGTCGAACGTCAATGTGTTTGGTACGATTGTGGTTACCCTCGTTTCGAACCAAGCTTTGAGCACTTTGACTGTCGCTAAAAATTGTGGTTGGCTCTTCAATAAGCTCCCCAGCTCCTAGGACTTGTAGGAGTTGCCGGAGATACGTAGCCTCCTTGGTTGCATTCGCTAGGGCGATGTATTCCGCTTCTGTGCTTGAGAGTGCGACGACAGTCTGTTTTTTCGACTCCCAAGACACAGCAGCTCCAGCCAAGGTAAATACGTTGCCACCGTAGGATTTTCTGTCCGTAAGACTGCCCAGCCCAGTCGGAGTCGGCCATTCCTTCAAAGGGCTTCCCAGTTTTCCTGTAGTGGATACCTACATCTCTTGAGTACTTGAGGTAATGGAGAACACGCTTCGCCGCATTCCAGTGATGCTTTTTAGGACAGCAATTAAACAGGCTGAGCATACTGACTGTGAGGTGATATCTGGGCGGGTACAGGTAGCCAAATATAGGAGAGACCCGATCAATTGCTGAAAGGTGGTTGAATCAAACTCTTCCCCTTCTTCTATATTCTTTGATGCCTGTTTTATTTTGGAATTTTGGTCTAATGGTGTTGAAATTGGTTTTGCGTTTTGCATGTTATATTTTGTTAATAATTCTGTGAAGTATTTTTTATGAAAATTGAATTTTTATTATGTTCAACTTCTATACCCAACAAATATTTTAGCTTTCCTAACGCTTTTATCTTAAAATTTTCGGCTAATTTGGATTTAACTGTTTTGATTAATTTGAGGTCGGAACTAGCTAAAATTATATCATCTACATATACTGATAGTAGTAATGTTTGTTTTGGTTTGGTTTTATATTTATAAATACAGTTTTCATTATCTAATTTTTCGATGTTAAGAGATTGTAATACTGAATTTAATTTTTGATACCATTCTCTACCGGATTGTTTCAGGCCGTTGGTGGATATTTAATGATGAGAGTTTGGTAGATATGATAATCACTAGGCTTACGCCTCCGTGTAAAAACGCGGCCCTTACGTTAGAGGAAGGGAGTTCACCGCTTACCGCCAGCAACCAGTTGTATCAAGACCGAGTGGCGAAACGACGTCTCTGCGCAGCTCAAGGTCACCCCGCTACCGCCACCGCCACCGCTATAACCTGCCGCCTCAACTCACCATTCCTCAGGTAAGTCTAGTAATTAGTTTTCTTAGAAATTTCTTAATCACTAGATATACCACCAAGCCCCCCCCCCCCCCGCTGCTACCCGCTAAGATAACAGTCCACAACCCCCGTCATTCTCTATTCTCCAGCCCTAAACCAGCTCCGCCTAGTGGTATGATTAAATCCATATTACTTGGCCATAATTCTCCACCAGCCGTAAAGTGACTTTTTTAGTCTACAGACTTTACCGTCATTCGTAGAAAATAATTCATGTTGTTTCATGTTAATGGTTTCCGATAGTTCGCCGTTTAAATAAACTGTCGTGACATCTAAGTGTTCTAGATAATATCCACGTTCAGCTGCTAGAGCCAAAAGTAATCTTATTGAACTATGTCGAACTACTGGTGCAAAAGTTGCGTCATAGTCGATACCACACTTTTGTGCGTAACCTTTTGCTACTAATCTAGCCTTATAGCAGTCAATTTCTCCTTTTGAGTTTAATTTTGTTTTGAACAACCATCTACAACCTATTGCTTTACGATCTTTTGGTATATTTACTAATTCCCATGTACCGTTTTCTATTAATGAGTCATACTCTAACTGCATGGCTTGTTTCCATTCCAAACATTTCTCACTGCTTAACGCTTGCTTGACAGATGTTGGATCGGAATTTGATGTTCGAGGGTTTTTAATATTATATATCTTTTTAGGACGACCTGGTTTTCCAGTTTTTAATAATTTAGGTCTACCAGGACCTCTTTTATTTTGTATTAAGTTAAATAAATTGTCCTCAATGTCTGAACATTCAGAATTGTATGTGTCATCGTCATCACAATCTGATTCAGAACTGTACATTATTTGATCATTTACATCTATTTTTTTCTAAATTAGGGGAAATATTTTTAGTATTGTTATTTACAAGAAAATTATTGTTAACAAGTTCTCCAAAATCTAATCTATTATTTTCAGGGTTTTCAAACAAGTCTAATTCATTAGAATTTTCAATTTTGGAATTTGATTTTTCGAATATTTTTACGTTCCTACTTTTTAATATTTTCTTTGTTCCTTGTTCCCATAATTTATAGGCTTTCGATTCTTCCGAATAGTCCACTAGGATGTATTCTTTTGTTTTATCGTGGAACTTACCCCTTTTTGGTGAAAGATATAATGCCAAATCTTTACTACCAATTATTTTAAAATGTGCCACTGTCGGTTTTCTACCTGACCAAGCTTCTTCAGGTGTCAAACCTTGAAGAGATGCTGTTGGACGGCGGTTTCTTACGAGTATATAGGCTGATGCTAATATTAACTCTGCCCATAAACTTTCAGGTAGGTTTTTCGACATTAGGAGGCATCTAGTAATTTCGACTAAGGTTCAGTTGGCGCTTTCGGCCACACCGTTTTGTTCTGGAGAATATTCGACAGTAAGTTGTCGTTTGATACCAAAATCTGAAAGATAATTTTTAAATTCGTTGCTTAAATATTCTTTCGCGTTATCAGAACGGATACTTTTTATTTTTCTCCTGTAGATGTCTCGACTTCATTTTTATATTTTTTAAACGCGGAGAGTACTTCAGATTTGCATTTCAGAAAATAACAGTTAATTTTTCTGGATTTATCATCGATAAAAGTGACAAAATATCTTGCCCCACCTATAGACTGAGTTTTCATAGGACAAGCAATATTACTGTGAATTAAATCTAATATATTTTTTCAGACCTATTATTAGAACTTTTAGGAAAAAGTGTTCTAGTTAGCTTCCCCTTAATTAATACAAACTTCGCATGGCTCATTGGATTTATTAACTTTGTTAAGTTTTATACCATGTACCATATTTTTATTTGCTAGTTTGTTTAAGTCTGTGTAGTTTAAATGTCCTAATCTTTGGTGCCATAGTGAGGTATTGTCAACTAGGTTAGTTTGATGAATTTTTAATATATTGTTTTTATTATTTTTATTTTTATATAGTAAACACATTATACTTTTTAACACTGACAGCTTAGGAAAATCGAGACAAAAAATGGGAGGAGAGTGTATGAGAGCTTGAGATTTTGGCTGGTAATAGGTCGGGCAATGACCTATTACCCGCCAAAATCTCAAGCTCTCATTCACTCTCCTCCCACTTTTGGTTAAAGTATTATATCATACCCACCCGGGGAAAAAATAATAAAATTTCCCTACAAAACTAAACAAATGTCAATAGGTGGTTAACAAAACAAAAAATAAATAGGTGGTTTGATATCATACTTTATACAATGGGGTTGAAGTATTATATTAAACCCACCCAAAATAAAAAAAATAAGAGTGTAAAAAAGTCTCCTTGAGAGAGTCTCCTTGAGTGTGTAAAAAAAGGAAGTACAACAATGCATACAATTATTTGCATACGCTCTTATTCGGGAATGTTAAAAGGCATGGGGCTTTGTGTAGGGCAAAATAAAGGGGGAAATGAGGGTGGGTATGATATAATAATATATACCATGGCGTAAGAGTATTATATTGAACCCACCCAAGATTCATATTCGCACTTTTTTGGGTAGGTCTGATATAATACTATATACCATGGCGTAAGAGTATTATATTGAATCCACCCAAAACTTCATTACATATGCTCTAATTCGGGAATGTTGAAAGGCATGGGGCTTTGTGTAGGGCAAAATAAAGGGAAACATGAGGGTGGGTATGATATAATACTATATACCATGGCGTAAGAGTATTATATTGAACCCACCCAAACTTCATTACATACGCTCTTATTCGGGAATGTTGAAAGGCATGGGGCTTTGTGTAGGGCAAAATAAAGGGGGAAATGAGGGTGGGTATGATATAATACTATATACCATGGCGTAAGAGTATTATATTGAACCCACCCAAAACTTCATTACATATGCTCTAATTCGGGAATGTTAAAAGGCATGGGGCTTTGTGTAGGGCAAAATAAAGGGAAACATGAGGTTGGGTATGTTATAATACTATATACCATGGCGTAAGAGTATTATATTGAACCCACCCAACCTTTTGTGACACCTTGTCAAAATAAATCAAATTTATTTGTTTCAAATTTGACATTATTATAGTATATTTGTGCAAATTAGTAAGTAACGTAGTGTTTCTTTAAACTTGTCTCCAACATGGAAGAAATGCCTGAAGAATTAAAAACTCAACCCATGTTTGGCTTCTTGGACATCTTGCGAGATGAAGACAGATGCATATCTTTAAGCAAGAAATGGGGATTGTTACCAGGCAATGTGGTAAATATGTCGTATCTAACTACGATAAAGGAGGAGTCTTAACAACTACGATAAAGGAATATTTAGTCTAATGTACATTGGGACAAAGGAATATCACACTTTTATATACGAAAGTGGGATTGATATTCCTTTGTCTCAATGTACATTAGACTATATATCCCTTTTTCCTAATAGTTATGTATTTAGTCAAAGTGGGCCAAATACGACATAATATATAATGTATATAGTATTACATCAAACCCACCCGATTTTTAAATCTTTTTACAATATTGACATTGACATGTCTTGATGTGTGGGAATTTTTTTGTTTTGATGTAGGAAATTTCTTTTGTTTTGATTTTGTGGGTGGGTTTAATATAATACTTCAACCCCACTTTTTTCTCGATTTTCCCAAGCTGTCAGAGTTAAAAAGTATAATGTGTTTACTACAGTTATTATTTTTAAAGTTATGTTTAATATTGTCATCATATTTGAATTTTACTTGATAAAGACTATTTTTTAGTTTGGCTTAAAATAGAGTTTTTTCCGTTAAGTGTTTGAGCTTTAGCCTCATATTTATTGAAGGTCGTTATTTTATTTTTATTTGTTAGTTTACTAATAGATAGTAAGTTAAATTGTAATTTAGGAATGTATAATACATCCAGGTGTCATAGTTCGTTTGATTTAATTTTTCAATATTGTATATGTTACTACTCATATTGAATTATTTTTATTTTATTAAATACATAATGTTAGTTTGTTACCTTAGTGTTGGAATCCTTGTAAGTATCGGCCCTCTTAGAAATAGTTCACAAAGCTTCGCACACAACTATTTTTGGAAATCAAAAAATGTATTAACGTTTTAACAAAATAAATTGAACTAAATTGAATTGACATTTTTTTATTTTTTTAAAAAAATTAAGACCTGAGTTATTTTTTCTTGTTTAAACCTGTGTAAATTAAAATGTTACCAGATTTTAACAGTTATTGAAACCTTTACCATTCGACAACAGAAACACCATAACCTGTCACCGTCATATAATATTAGATAAGCATTTCTAATAATTGAAATTTGTTTATAAAAAATAGTATTTTACTTGAATAATAATGATTGTTATACTGTATTAAAAATAAAGATAAGTATAATTTTCATAATTTTAGTATGTATCAGAACTATCTTAGAGTTCTGAGTCTTCCGATGTTCACCGCGTCATAATAGACGAAGGCTCCTTTTATCAGGGCATAGCATGTACCACCCTGAAGATGCCTCTAGCGCAAGAGGTGAAACGTCCGACCTTTCATCCATTATGTTAGGGTCACCACCGAAAGACCTAGAGCTCCATTGTTGCATGATTATTATTAATCATGCAACAATTTTAGATTGCTGGCTTGGCAGTGAGCAAGCTATTACTATAAATAAAGGCTTTCTGAGTTCTAATTGAGTAAATGTAAAAAATAAAATTGCTTTTCATTCAAAGCGAGACAATAGAATATATAACTTAATTGAATTGACATAACAGAACAATCCGGTGACCGGAGAAAAGAAATTACGATCATTTATCGTACGATAAATTGTCTAGATGGCGCCCATGCCTCTTTCTTGTCATGGTGTGTGTTTAAGCTATATCTCCGGACCTTTATCATATATTAGGATTTAATAGCGATTAAAAATAACACTGTCCTTTTAAATCAGCCTTTTATCCATATAAATCAACAAAGCCAGTTAACACTGGCCTATCACTCCACTGGCTTGGTGCCTATTGAACTAACACAGAAATAATCAAAATTAATTTGTAATAAATTTCTAAACTTGTCCAGTTCTAAAAGTTAAGCTGTTAGTTAAAAAGTAATAATTTTAGTGCTTTCGTGATTTTTGTTTTACTATAGCCTAATTAAAAAAAAAAACTTCGGGCACTGGCATCATTTGGCTCAAATATCAGATCATCAACTTTACAAATTTAATATCTCACAATGTCCGTTTTATCATTTTCATTCTGGAAATGAAACTTTTGTTAGTATCCCTACTACCTATTCATATTCAGTGAGATATCATTCATCTAACATTCATTTTTTTAATTATTAAAAAGTCTATTTACAAAAAATGTTTGAAAAAAAGTTTCTCTCGGGATTTAGAGATTTAGAGATTTCTATCTGTTGAGTAAAGAGGTGGGGTTTTAGTGAATAACCGTACTTAGTGCCCGAAGAGCACCCCTGGAGTCGAGTTTGAAGCCAACAAAGTTAGCTCTTATTCCCCCCCCCCTTCCTCAAATTGCTGATCCTCTCCACCCATTGCAGTCCTCAGTTTTGGGGATATTAGGACAGGGAATGATTTTTTTTTCAACTTTTTTTCTCCTCTCTTTTTTGGGTGCAAAAATTATCGTCATTAATTTCGGGTTGTTTTCTACAAGTTTTTGGCTTAGGATTGCGGGTTGGAATGGGGAAATTGAATTTTTTTTCTTGTTGATAATAGTCGGAGAAATTAGAGCAAATATTCGTGAGGCCACTCTATATATACATGAGTGCAAGCTTAACATTTTTAATGTACTTAAACATGCTTAAGCATTTATAAACATACAACAACAGTTACTATGTAACAAAGCCTACGTGATACGTGTTTAATACTCTGTTGCATTGTAATCGGTACTGCGTACTGCCAACAATAAACCTGCTAGGTAATTAACCATCAGTATATAATTATTAATTTTATGACTAAGCATACGTGCTCAGATAATAGTGACCTTCTGTAATGACCTAATGAACTGTTCAAACAGGACTAAAACTACAACCAAAAAAAAAAAAAAAAAAAAAAAAAGTGACCTTACGTAAACAGATGTAAAAATGACCATATTGCAGTTTTCTTTTAAAACATTTTTAAATGCACTGAACCAATACTACATAAAACAGTTAAAAATTACTATAATAATAAGACTAAATTATTACTTGTACCGAGGTACAAGAATTCGTTCAAGCTTCCTTTCTTTATTAAAAGAAAGGATTTTACATAATACACATTAAACAGCTGAATGAAGAATTGGGTTTTATTTAATTTTTTTTTTTTTTATAAATAAAAATTCCGCATTGACAACCAATTTTAAACGTTTATTACAGATATTTTAACTCATAAATTTGTGCATAGTACAAAAGAGAATATATTGTATTCCGAAATTAAAATTATGATAACATAATGTTAGCGCGCCAAGGTTGCCAAGAATTGGCACACCGATTGTCGACACTATGAGTAGAGTAGAAAGCTCAGGAATTTCGTGGTCGAATTTTTAAAAATCCTAATTTTCAAATGTGGTAATTAATTTTAATCAAAAGTGGTAATTAATTTTAAAAGATCTACAACTTTAGTCCTATGAGTTTTTGTCGTATCATCATCGGTTGTACCTTAGATGGTGATAGTTTTGGTATTTTTTGGTTTTATTTTTTTCCATTTTTGTCTTTGAATGGCCATAGTTTCTATAATAGTTGGCCGATTTTATTTCTGCTTGCGGCGATTGAATCTCACACTAATGCTCTTGAAAATTGAGTATATTTTAATTCATTAGTTCATCCTACTTGCTGAGAACATGCGAGTAAACTTTTTTCCGTGCGCCGTGTCACGTGACCACTTTTTTTGGTTTTTAATATTGTGTCGTATATCATTTTAGAGGCCTTGATATGTACATTAAAGCTATTTTATTTGTTGATTTTTTTGAAAATTTTGTATATGTACTTTTGTACCGATTTATAATTTTGTTGTAGGTTAAAGGTTAAATACTTTTTTGATATTAGGTTTTTTATTTATATGTATTTATTAGTTAAATGAATGCCCTTTTGAATTGTTTGTATTTTAAAAATATAATTTTGGTACCTCAGAGTACAGGGGTAGAAATGTTAAAGTTAATCTTTTATAATATTATGTATATCGTTGAAAAGCTCTTGCATAGTAGATTAATTTTTGTTATATTCTATTTTGTGTTATTTATAGTTTTGAGGGGGGTAAAATAAAAAAAAACTGTTTATACAGCGGTTTCTATGATTTGGTTTCAGTTTTATATTTGTTTTATTAAATTAATTTTATTTGCGCTAACTTTTGGTGCTTGTTGGAGGCTTTGTTTCTCCAACAAATGTTTAAATTTCTTCAACTTTATTAAATATTGACTGGAACAGTGCCGCACCGCGCCGTTCCAACTTTTTGATTATTTTAATCGAGGTATTTTTCTTAATTTGGTCTTTTCTTTGCGAGGAAGCTATGTGCCACATTAATTGGCAGAGTATTTTTAATTTCTTCTAATCAACTCAAGTTTAGATTTTTAAATGGATAAATGTTAGTCTCTCCCTGTGAGTCATACAGGGAGGATTCGTTTTAGGTTTAAATTATCTCAATCCATAGTATGGAATTCATGTTTTTATGTGCTGTGTATTGACGAGGTTTTTTAATTGATGAAAATTGTGGGGTTTTTTTATTCTAAATAAGACAATGCCATAGGAAATATTACCAGGTATTAATTTTTAATTTTATTGTTGCTATGTTAAAACTGTTTTTTTTTTTTAAATCAATTTATTCACCATTTCATTTATATAAACAAAAAAATGTATACGAAAATTTGGTTTGATTTTTTATGTTATAGCCTGAAGAAGCTCTTAGTTAGGGCGAAATATAGCTGTTGTTCTTAGAGAAAAGAAAAGGAGGAATTAGCTAATTTTATTTAATCCTAAACGACCCAAAGAAAATATATAATTATATATAGTTTTCTATACACAAATCAATCTCATTTAGTTTTTGAAATATTAGGCATATTCTGAAAATCCGTAAAAAACTTAAAAAGAAGATATAGGTAAATTCATATGTCGAGAACTATTGAGAAATGGGCATGGGCTTACTTGATATTTTTTGTTCCATTTGACCCATAAAATCCGCCATTTTGTTATGACTTTTTATCGCGGGTCACCCTGTATATATGCATTAAGAACACAATATAATCAAAAAATACTCTACCAATTTGTGTGGCACATAGCTTCCTCGCATCCTATTTTGTAAAAATTAGTGATTGCATACTTTTACAACCTATTATCGACTAACTTATTTAATTTCCTACCCGTTATTTATACCTGCCAAAATTGTTTTTATTTTTCACTTGAATTAAAGTATCAATTTAGCAAAACTTAAAGAATGTAGACGGTTGAAATTAATCCGGAGCTATCTCCAGGCTACTTTCAACAAACTATAAAAAAATGCATAAAAATCAATTGTGTACTTCTGAAGATATAGGAGTAAATAAATGTATGTTTTTGTGCATATGTGGAAGAGAAACAAATGAGCACTGAAGGTTGAAACTTATATGGGACCAACAATGGGCTAATTATGACCTACCATCCAATTTTCAATAAAATCGGATGAGTAGTTTTTAAGATATGTTGGTTCGCAAATATTGAGCGACAGATAGACTGATCAACAGAAAGACACGGAACCAAAAATGTTCCCTGATATCTGAAACGGATTTCAGTCTTGGAATTTTGCAATCTGAGACCTAAAAATGTTTTTTTTCTTCGGAACATAGCTTCCATTCCTTCGGTAAGCTCGGAAGTAAAATCAAAATTATTTTGACATACATATTTAAAAAGCAGGGCAAACGAATAAATTAGACAATTATGGCATATAATTGCATAATGTAAATACATAGCGTGGAAATAACTAAATTAAAAAAAAAAAAACGCTCCAACACTCCAACACTCGACGAGGGATATTTTTTATGGTGAAAAAAGGAAAAAATAACTTTACAGGGGGGGGGGGGGGGGGGGGGGGCCATAAAATATAGGGGGCAACACTAGCTTTGTTTGCCCCGCCAAAATAAAATACTTGTGTACGCCACTGTTCCCTACTTAGAAATGTCTGCTTGTATAAAGTTGAAATTTTACATGCCTGTTTCAATTGTACTTTATTGAACTTAAAGAAGTTTTATTGAATTAAAATGGTTACGTTAGAACGTAAGATATCGATAAAAAGTTGTTTCCTTTATTTTAAACGTTTAGGTCCGCTTTAATAAATTTAGCGATCTTTATCACTTATAGCAGTGTCGGTGTTGGTTTTACTAAAAATATATTTATATAAAGTTGTTTTTCTCATTAAATAGATGAAGTTAGAATTTTTTTCCCCTCCTAAAATTCCAATTTTAAATTTGAAGCTTACGTTTACGCGAGCGTTGAGCGTGCAAGCTTTGGCGGATAATGTCGTCCAACGAACTCAGCCTGGGCATTGGTAAAATGAACATGTGCACCAAATTTCAACTAACTCAGTCATCTTTTACTCAAGTTATCGTCGTCGGTAGATTTCGTAAAGGTGATTTTGGTCGTTTTGTTGGATTCACTCTCGGTCGGGCTCCAGAACCATAAGAAACTTCGTTCCAAAAATTAAGCAGAGTACATATAACAACTTTCTTTAAGCCAAATTAATCTTAGGTGATACAACTTATTTTGTTTTTAACTATGTACTAGATAAATAAAACAAAGATGCTTTTTGCATAAACGTGGTTGATTATTTTTACATCTTACCTTTTAATTTTTTGACTTTTATTGATGCGGGATGTAACAGAGCAGAAGGTGTTGTAGTCTTCTGTAGAGACAGTATTAAAGTTAAAAGTATAATTAATAAACCTATTTCTGGCTGTAACAGTCTGTTACTTAAACTAAAATTTTATAATAAAGAATATACAGTCACCTCTATTTATAGATCACCGGAAATTTATGTCGAAGTATTTATGAATAACCTTAATGAATTCCTTGATAGTAATAAATAACGCAGTGAATCATATTCTAATAGGAGATATTAACATAAATCTTAAAAACTATTCTAACTTTAAAACTAATTATCTTAACATATTAAGTGAGTACGGATTTGTAAGCTATATAAACTGTACAACTAGACAAGAGAGAGATGCCGACTTGTGTCTAGATCATATCATGGTCAAATGCAACCCTGAAAATAGATGTCATTTAAAATCCTTCATTTTGCACAGTAAAATCTCCGATCACTACCCTACAGGACTGATCATTAACACAAATAACATTAAAACGGATCAAAAGCATTTTAATATAACAAAAACAGACACTGATAAACTGAAAGACTTATTACGAACTGACTGGACTGACTTATATAATATAAAGGACCCACAGAATGCCACAGAAACATTTATTAAAACAATGCAGAACAATATTAACATATGTACAGTAACGAAAAATGTAAAAATTACATGCAAAAACAAAAGACTGAAGCCCTGGATCACGAGTGGATTAGTTACCTCCATTAGAATGCGTGACAAGATGCGTAAGACTCTTGATAAACAACTTTTTAACTTAACACTTAGAGACAAATATATTAAGTATAAAAATCAAGTAAAAAAATTGATTAGAAAAGCCAAGAACCAGTATTTCATGGATAAACTCCCAAAAGACTCTAAAGACTCAAATCAAATTTGGAAAACAGTGAACGAGTGTCTAAACAGGAAAAAATCGGCCAGCACGGACATATCGGAAATCAAACATAACGGCTTAACTTATACATCCAACCATGACATAGCAACCCAATTAAATCGTTACTTTGGTAACATAGGTGAGGAGTTAGCTAGACAGATAGATGACAAACTAATCCAGGACATAAACGACAATTACATTACAGAAAATACTGACACACTTTTAAATGAATTCAGCCAAGTAACAGAAAAAGAAATCGACAAATACATTACGGAATTAAAATCCGATACAGCTCCTGGTGTAGACAATATTAAATCTCAATACTTAAAAACTGCCAAAGAAAATTTAATAAAACCGATCTGTTACATTAGTAATGTCTGTCTGAAACAAGGTGTTTTTCCTAATGTATTGTGGTATCCCACTTGATTATAAAGTATTTATGATGAACCTTAAGTAATAATTAATCATGTTAATTGCAGTTAATTACTTTGTTTAGTTAGTTGATTTTTTTTAGGGGCTGTTAGGAATTTTGCCCTAGATTTTGAAATGTATAATTGTAAATCTTTGTTTAATTATTTATTAGGTTGGTTAACCTGCGTAATTATGTTCGCGTTCTGACGTCATACTAGAGAAGGGGTAATAGCCTAGGTACCTCGTGGTTTACGAAGGAAAATTCACTGATCCGGCTGTTCTCATAGGCGATAGAGGGGCACTGGGAAGTCCGTCTGGAGAGACGATAATAACTTTGTAAATTCGCCATTTATGTAGTTTTTAGTAAAACAAGATTTTCTTGTTATTTTATCAAGTCATGTTAGTGTACAAGTTTGTACTACTTTATCTTCATCCAAATTTAATTTACTACGACTAGAGCTTCACTTTGCTGATTTTTATCGTAAGTATTTAAAAAACTTAAATTTTAACTTCATTAAATTTTTTGAGTAGAGATTTCTTTTAAAGTAATATGAGGAAGTAATTAAAGGAAAACTAATTTTGATCATTTGATTTTTGTAGAGCCAAAGCTTACTGCCACAAAACTTACTGCTACAAATCTTCCTAGCATAAATCTTCGGGACACGAGTCTCACCATTAATCCACCATGTCGGTGCGAACTTAGAATTTTGATCCAAGGTGATCATATCTCTACTCATCTTAATCTTACTTCAGCGAGCATAAGATTTTCTCCAGTTAAAACAGTATCTACGATTTTCAGAGAATATTAATTTTAAATATTAATTATTTGCATAGTTTGGTTCATGTACGCCATATTTTTGAACATATATCAAAGTTCAACTAAGAGTCCTTACCTCGTGGAAACTCTCAGTAGGAATTTATTAATTTTAAACATTCAGGACATGTACAATGGGATATAGGATATATATATAATAAAGATGTAAAAAGGTTCACATAAAAATTTTGTGTATTTAAAAAAAAAATATAAAATTTGTATAAAAAATAAAAAGATAATTTTGCCTAATGTTCTACCGCAGTATTAAAGTATTAATTGTATTTAAAGATAAAAAAGATTTTTTTATCAATTTGAAATTTTAAATAAACTTAAAAAATTATTTATTTAAAAATTTTGTTAGTATTTCTTTTATTTTAATTTTAATATGTTTTCCCTTCACAATTTTAAGTTGAGGAATGAGATTTTTAATTAGAAAAGAAAAAGAGCTTAACTCAGAGGTAATTAATGTTAAATTATATTTTAACTCCTTTTTTTTTATAAGCGATTCAAGCGAGAAACCGCATTTTGGTTTTCGGACAGTTGACGTGAAACCGCATTTTGGAGCCCGGACAGGGACTTGATAAGGCCGATTCAAAGAGTTAATTATTATATTATTCGTTCATTTACTGCTTTTAGCGTATGCTTTCTAAATTAAAAATTTAATTTATAATTTTATGTGAACCTTAAATTTTATTTAAAAAATAATTTTTGTTTAATGGTTATTACTAGATTTATGTCAAAGAATTTAAATATGGATAATTCTAATCCTAATGCGAGTTTGGAAATCGAAGAAATAGACGTAAATCCCGTTATCGAGCAAAACTATAATCCAAATCAGAATCTAAGTAATGAGTTAATTTTGAGTCTAATCGAAAAAGTGAATAGATTAACTGACACGAATTTAGTCGAACAAATTAATAAGTTAAATAGTAAAATTGCGGAATTAGAAAATAAAGAATTAAGTCAAATAAAAGAGAGAAATAGAGAGGATCATAGCGAAATTAGTAGTATAGCCAGACACAGCAACAACATTAATGAAAAATTTTTAATGAAATTTGAGGGAGAGAGCTCTGAATTAATTAGTCCTTTATTATTCTTAAATAAATTAGAAAAGTATATTAACAGGCAAGGATTAGAGAATGATTATAGATACGTAGTAGAAAATGTGTTTACAGGTCCGGCAGAATATTGGCTTAACACGCTTGACGATGAAATGCCGTGGTGTGAATTTGTAGTGCGTTTTAAAAAAAGATATTGGAATGAGAATGTGAGAGAGAAAATACGTGAGAAAATTTTGACTAGTAAATTCAACGGTCAATTAAATCCTACGACATATCTACATAAAACATACAAGGAGGCCAAGTATGCTTTTACGGACGAGTATACTATATCAAATAAGAAAATATTGACACAAATAGCCAAAAGTTATGGAAATTATTTCTATTACGTATTTAAATGTTCAAGAGTAGAAACTCTTGAAGGTTTTGAAGAATTGTTAACTGAATTTACGACAGAAGAGTTGTGTAGAAGTGATCGCGGAAATGGGTATTATGAAGGGAATAGAGAGCAATATAGACGCGACGAAAGACAATTTTCAAATAATAATAATTTTAATAATGATTTTAATTTTAATAATAATTTAAGTGATATTATTTATGACCATATAGCCAATGTTGAATTGAACGTAGTATATAATAACAGAGAATCAAATCGATTTCGTTATAAAACTAAAATGATAAAAATTGACAAGATTGATAAGAGATATGGAACGCGTAAAGTTACAGATGAATCAACCTTAGACAAGCGCTTAGATGAATTAAGAAACGTGAAGAAGGTTTTGAAACAGGACAAGTATAACCGTGATAAAGACTCCCAATTATTCGAGTGTGATATTGACGATTTTTGTTTAGCACTTTTATTTGAAAATAATCATAATGAAAAGATTAGTTTAAATAATATCTTCGAAGAATTCATTTTGAGTGAGGAAATAATAAATGAACGCGAAATATGTGTGAAAGAGTTGCCAGTTGTAGGGGATTGTGTTGAGAATGAAGCTGTTGAAATTCTGTTGGATAGTGAAGCAGAAACATATGGCGTAAGTAATAGTTTGTTTAAAACGAATAAAAATAATGATAATGATAATAATATCGAATATTTTGAATGTAAATTAGATGAGTGTCATTTCGGTAATTTATTTGCTGAAAATATTAAAGCTTATGTGAATGAAAATGAAAAAGAAAAGATACAGATCATGTCATATCAACCATGTCATAAAAGAGAAGATTATTGTAATTCTGACATGTTATGTTTAAATACTGTGAAAGTAACAGAAAATGTTAATGACAAATTAGAACCTAATATGTGTTCAATTGTTAATTCGAATAAAATAGTACGAAATGTTAGTTCAAATAAGATTTTCAATAACTTCAAGTATAAAAGAAAATGGACAAATTGATTGTCGCCGATATTGTTTTTTTTTGTTACATTGAAATTGTATAAAAAAAAAAAAAATGTATGTAGTAATTAATTTTTTTTTTACCATGTTGAAGGATTACAATGTAAGGAAATATAAATTTCCAACTGAATTTTAATTGTTTTTTTTAATTATTAATTTAATGAACTTTATTTGTTGACTTGTGATAATTTAAGTTATTCACTAATTTATGTTAATGATTTTAATCTGTGTTTACAGTTTCTATTTTAATTATTTAATTTAAAATATTTATTTTAACGTTTTTAAAAAAAAAAAAACTTAGAATTTGTTTTAAAAAAAAAAAAAAATTTTCTTTAAATTTTTAAAATTTTTTTTGATGATTGATGTCAATTGATTTTAGAGGACTAACAAGTCAAGTTTGTTATGACTAATTTTCTATGTAAGAAAATTTTTGTAGACAACAAAAATTTTACCAAATTAACAAGGGGGTAAATGTGGTATCCCACTTGATTATAAAGTATTTATGATGAACCTTAAGTAATAATTAATCATGTTAATTGCAGTTAATTACTTTGTTTAGTTAGTTGATTTTTTTTAGGGGCTGTTAGGAATTTTGCCCTAGATTTTGAAATGTATAATTGTAAATCTTTGTTTAATTATTTATTAGGTTGGTTAACCTGCGTAATTATGTTCGCGTTCTGACGTCATACTAGAGAAGGGGTAATAGCCTAGGTACCTCGTGGTTTACGAAGGAAAATTCACTGATCCGGCTGTTCTCATAGGCGATAGAGGGGCACTGGGAAGTCCGTCTGGAGAGACGATAATAACTTTGTAAATTCGCCATTTATGTAGTTTTTAGTAAAACAAGATTTTCTTGTTATTTTATCAAGTCATGTTAGTGTACAAGTTTGTACTACTTTATCTTCATCCAAATTTAATTTACTACGACTAGAGCTTCACTTTGCTGATTTTTATCGTAAGTATTTAAAAAACTTAAATTTTAACTTCATTAAATTTTTTGAGTAGAGATTTCTTTTAAAGTAATATGAGGAAGTAATTAAAGGAAAACTAATTTTGATCATTTGATTTTTGTAGAGCCAAAGCTTACTGCCACAAAACTTACTGCTACAAATCTTCCTAGCATAAATCTTCGGGACACGAGTCTCACCATTAATCCACCATGTCGGTGCGAACTTAGAATTTTGATCCAAGGTGATCATATCTCTACTCATCTTAATCTTACTTCAGCGAGCATAAGATTTTCTCCAGTTAAAACAGTATCTACGATTTTCAGAGAATATTAATTTTAAATATTAATTATTTGCATAGTTTGGTTCATGTACGCCATATTTTTGAACATATATCAAAGTTCAACTAAGAGTCCTTACCTCGTGGAAACTCTCAGTAGGAATTTATTAATTTTAAACATTCAGGACATGTACAATGGGATATAGGATATATATATAATAAAGATGTAAAAAGGTTCACATAAAAATTTTGTGTATTTAAAAAAAAAATATAAAATTTGTATAAAAAATAAAAAGATAATTTTGCCTAATGTTCTACCGCAGTATTAAAGTATTAATTGTATTTAAAGATAAAAAAGATTTTTTTATCAATTTGAAATTTTAAATAAACTTAAAAAATTATTTATTTAAAAATTTTGTTAGTATTTCTTTTATTTTAATTTTAATATGTTTTCCCTTCACAATTTTAAGTTGAGGAATGAGATTTTTAATTAGAAAAGAAAAAGAGCTTAACTCAGAGGTAATTAATGTTAAATTATATTTTAACTCCTTTTTTTTTATAAGCGATTCAAGCGAGAAACCGCATTTTGGTTTTCGGACAGTTGACGTGAAACCGCAGTATTAAAACAAGCTGTGATAACCCCTCTTCATAAGCAAGGGGATAAGACTGACCCATCAAACTACAGGCCCAAATCTATAGTATCAAATATATCAAAAATTATCGAGAAATGTGTAAAAAACAGACTGGTACAATATCTAGAAACTAATAAAATTATATCGAATAAGCAGTATGGTTATATTAAAAATAAGAACACCTCGCACGCTGTATATAAACTGACATACCTAGTTACCGATGATTTGGAGAGGGGAATGAAATGTTTAGCTGTTTTCATTGATTTGAAAAAAGCGTTCGACACTGTGTCACATAAAATATTGCTAGAAAAACTTTATGACCTCGGAATAAGAGGAACGTGTCATAATTTATTTCGAAGCTATTTAAGTAACAGAAGCCAGCAAGTTAAACTTAACGGTATTCTGAGTGATCCGGTAAATGTGACCTTTGGAACGCCTCAGGGAACTGTGACAGCACCATGGTTGTTTTTGGTATATGTAAACAGTATGCTCAAATTGACGGATACTTACACAGACGTAATATGCTTTGTAGACGATACGCTATTATACTTTAGAGGCAAGACTTGGAGCGAGGTCTTTTTAAAAGCATCCACTGGTCTTTCTAAAATTAAATCCTGGTTTGATAAGAACTTATTAACTTTGAATTTACAAAAAACGAAGTACATGTGTTTTTCACACGATAAAAGAGGACAACCGCGCACAACCGAACCACTAAAAATACACGAAACAAGTTGTTCATTATATAATTTAACATCACTGAGTACTTTTACCAACTCCGACACAGATACTAACACCGACACTGGCTCCTGTAACTGTAATTCAATTGACCAAGTTAACAAAATAAAATATTTAGGTGTCATTGTGGACAATCATTTAAAATGGAAAGAACACATTGTTTGGATTACATCCAGAATAAGAAAAACCTTGTACACATTTATTCGAATCCGAGAGTTTGCGAATAAAACGGTTCTGAAACTGCTTTACCACGCATTCATTATTATTATTATTATTATTATTACTAGCAGGAGTTACAAAGAAATACACTAATACTTCGACTTGTGTTCCCTTGTCAAATTAGAAAGTTCCAATTAAGAGACTAGCATAAAAAAATCTTTCACATCGCAGGGCGAAATATCGATTAATAATAATTTCAATTCTTTAACAAAGCTTTTTTGTCTGAGAGATCTCATTTTATCAGGCAAGTCATTGATATATATAAGGAATAACAAGGGACCAAGTTTGGATCCTTGTGGAACTCCATGGTTCATTTTACAAAACGTTGAGTCACCATGCGGCCCTCTAACTACTTGGTAACGATTTTCAAGATATGACTCTATCAAAGCACAAGCTATTTCATCTAGACTGTAAAGAGCTAATTTGGCTATAAGTAGCTAATGGTAGACACAGTCAAAAGCTTTTGTCAAATCACATAGAGTGGCAGTACAGTGTTCGGCCTCTTCAAAAGCCTCGTATATTATACATACCAGCTCCAATAAAAGACTACACGTGTTTTTCCCAGATCTAAAGCCGAACTGATTCATGGTAAACAACTGGTTAACTTCAAAGTAATTCATGAGCTGAGTTTTTAGTAGCTCTTCGAATATCTTGCTGATCACAGGAATCAATGATATTGGTCTATAATTCCCAATATTGTCTTCCGCCCCTTTTTTAAACAAGGGTATAACAACAGAGAGTTTCGTAGGCTCAGGGAATTCTCCTTTTTCGATGCAGTTATTATAGACGGCTGTTAATGGTATCAAGATCTCGTCACAAGCTACTTTAACTGTACTGTGGTTAATACCATAATAATCTCTTGACTTAGAATTGCCAAGTGACAGAATAGCTTTCTTTACTTCTTCGATAGATACTTTTCTGAACGAAAACTTGCTGGACAGACTCCCAGACTTCATAATATGGTTTAGTGGATTGAGGTTGACAGAGGGCATCTCTTTTATGAGATTGCCTGCTATGGAACTGAAATAACTATTAAAATCATCAGCTGTAAACATCTCAGGCCATTTTGAGATCTTATTTTTGCCAGTTTCTTTTTTGACTATACCCCATAGTGTTTTTTGTTTATTGTCACTTCACTCAATTTTATCAAAGAGCATTTTTGATTTAGTTGTCCTTAAGTGGGTGCGAAATTTTTTCCTTTTGTATTTAAGTCTTGTTCTAAGTAGATCTGAGTCTAGTTTCTTTGTGATGTCTGATAGTGTGATCAGTTCTTCACGCATCCTTTTAGTTATAACATCATCAATTTTGCTAGACTGATGTTTCTTATTTTTATTAACAACATATGGACATGATATGTCCAAACAGTATAAAAATTTACTCCAGAAGTTGTCAAAAAGTGATGATGCGCTATCAAAACCATATTGGTCCCAATTTACTTTGCTTAGTCTATGTTTAAGTTCAGTAAGGTTATCTGGGCCCAACTGCCTCGACCTTGCTCTTCTTATAGATGGAGATGACCTGAGTCTTTGCTGTAGAGTGACGTCACTTAAGATGCTTGAGTGGTCAGAAAACCAAGTTGGATGGACTTAACTGTGAATATACTCATTAGATATTACATTATCAAGGCACTTTTTACTGGAAGGTCTAGTAGCCTCTCTGACTGACGTTTCTAGTCCATAGCTTTGTATAAGGTGTTCACAAATATCACTCTCTTTGTCATTGAGGAAATCTAAGTTAAAGTCCCCCCCCCAATTATGACTTGTTTGGACGCATCAGATGTAATTTTATCCAAATAAGATTCCAAATAAAACAAGAAATCTTCAATTGAGGAATTTGGAGTTCTGTAGATAGAGGATATAATAGAGTTGAAATCTAGCAGTCCAACCGCACATTCTTCAAAGACTGATTTACATGCCATGGAGCATAAGTCCTCTCTTTTTTTAAAAGCCAACCCATTTCTTATGAAAATAATTACACCTCCGTATCCACCTGGATCACTAACTTGTGCATCTCTACAAAAAACATTTGCCAGCTGATATCCATCAAAGTTATATAGCTCCACTTCGTCATGTGTCAACCAATGTTCACAGAAACTAAGGATTTCTGGAAACTTGTGTTCAGTTATAAGCTGTTCTACTTCAAGTTTCTTGTTTCTCAGTGATCTTAAATTACATTGCAGCAATTTTATCTGGCCCGTATCTTTTTTCTGATTTGTCACGTTACATTTTTTTCCTCCCGGCGCTTGGGAAAAAAATATTCCCCTAGGATGAGATTACTAGGCCAAAAATCCGGATCATTGATAACAGCAAAGTCTGACTGTTCAACTGTGATTCTATAGGCTAGGTGGTGAGGTGAATGGATTGTAATTTGGAGAGAAGAATTTACAGAGTCCATCCTAAACTATTGTATATTAGCCTGGGGAAGTGCCTCACAGACATACTTAGAACAAGTAAGTGTTATAACACTTACTACTTTTAACACTTTAGTTATAACACTTACTAATTTTAGATCTGACTTTAGGCAACTCAGCCGAAAAAGACAAAGAAGAAGACTTAAATAAATAAAAACAGAAGACATTAAACAAACCGTATCCGATCAGAAACTTCTCACCGAGTTTTAATGGTCACAATGACTTCAGATAAAAAAGAAATCAAAGGAATTATTGGGAAAATAATAAAGAAAACTACAACAGATATGGAGGAAGAGCTTATATAGATCCCAGTCAGACTGAAAAAACGTATAGTAGTGTTCTAGGATCCCAAAAGGAACCAATATTATCAACTGGTCAAGACGATATAAATGGAAAAATTAAGTCGGCACCTACGACAAGATCGATCTTCACTTCATTACAAAATTGGATAAAGAAACAAATGAAGAAGATATCACAAACTATCTTATAAATAAACAAGTAAGCCAAACAGCAGTAAAAGAAATTCGAAACATACCAGTAAAATCAGGGGACTATAACGCATTTATGCTGAAAATTAATGCAGAAGAAGCAATAAGGGTTATGGATAAAAACTTTTGGCCAAAAGGAATAATTATAAGAAACTACCTTTTTCGGAAAGAAGCGCCTATGAGAATTCAAAGATAAGAGAGACAAAACATTTAACAAACACAAGTTTAAAAGGTATGTATGTAAACATACAAAGTATAAGAGGAAAAGTAGATGAATTAACAATAAAATTAGATGAATTGGATATTGATGTTTTCGTAGTTACAGAACATTGGCTTAATGAAATGAAGCAAACCTTTATATACCGAATGGTTTTAATAAACCAGTAGCATTTTTTAGGGAAAATATAAAGCACGGTGGTGCTGCAATATATGTGAAGCAAGGTATAAGCTATAAACCATTAAGTAAAGTTACGAAACATGCAAAAGAAAGAGACTGTGAGCTGGCTGCAGTTGAACTGGATAATTTAAACACATTTATTATTGCAGTGTACAGAACACCAACAAGTAACATCGAAATCTTCAAAAATCAAATGGAACTTGTACTAAAAGAGATAACAAGAACAAATAAACAAATAATTATCGCAGGAGATTTCAATGAAAATTTTAAAATAAAAAGTAAACCAGCAATAGAAATTTTAAACATTTTTAAGTCATATGGATTAAAAGATCAAGTGAAAGAAAATACAAGGAAAGATAACATAATAGACAATATTTTCTCGTCAAGAAAATCGACAATAACGACACAGGTGGGAACAAGTGAATTCTCCGATCATAATTATATATTATGGACAGCAAATAATAATAAAAACAGTAAAGGAAGAAATGAAATTGTTATTAGACCACTTACTCAATCAGGAATTGAGGATTTCAAGTCAAAGCTTCAAATCACAGACTGGGATTTTATGAAATCACATAAATCGACATCGACAAATGAAATGTTTAAAGATTTCATTGTTAAAATCAGCCAACTTTTTATTTCATCCTTTCCTCAAAAAACAAAGAAAAATAATGTAAAACGCAGAAAAGAAAAAGAAGCATGGTTCACAGAGAAAGAAAAAAAGAAAAAAGAAATGGTAGAACTATTATATGAACTTGGCAAAGATGATAGAGAAGGGAAACAATGGAAGAAATACAAGATAGAAAAGAAAAACTATAGAAATATGCTAAAATCTGCAAGATATAAATATAATGAAATGAAGATTACTCAATCAGAAAATATTACAAAAACAGCCTGGAACTTAGTAAAAGAAGAAACAGGGAAGTATAAAGAAATAGTTAACACCAGATGAGTTCAATGAATGTTTCACTAAGGTAACTAAAAACAACTCTAAAGTAGATAAAGGGAAAGCTACTGCTATAGCTAAAGAATGCTATCAAGAGAAAATAAAAAACATTATTTTCTTTTTGTCACCAATAAGAGAAGAGCAAGTTGATAAGATTATGAAGAGAATGAGCAACTCTAAAGCAATGGATTGTTACGGCTTATCTAATTATTTAATCAAAGAAATCAGTAAAGAGGTATTAAAACCATTAACGCACTTAATAAACAATTGTTTAACAAACGGATGCTTCCCAGATTGTCTGAAAATAAGTAAAATTACTCTATTATTCAAAAAAGGAAATATTGATAACCCTGAAGACTGCAGACCAGTAAGTATAACACCAGTGTTTGGCAAAATACTAGAGATAGCAGTAAGAGACCAACTAGTCAAATATCTAGAAGAAAATAACATACTTTCAGATTCTCAGTACGCATATAGGAAAGGCAGATCTGCTGTTCAAGCAGTATCCAAAATGATTGATCATACAATCGAAAGCTTTGAGAAAAGTAAACAAGTACTAATAACAAGCTGTGACTAATCAAAAGCCTTTGACAAAGTACCACCTCAAATACTTAGGAAAAAATGCAGAATAATTAATATACAAGGGAATGCTCTAA
Source organism: Gerris lacustris (assembly GCA_951217055.1). Taxonomy (NCBI): domain Eukaryota; kingdom Metazoa; phylum Arthropoda; class Insecta; order Hemiptera; family Gerridae; genus Gerris; species Gerris lacustris. The sequence goes on from OX578281.1 coordinate 51,519,357, forward strand.
AGTGGATCGAGGAATTCACTACGGGAAGGAAACAGTTTGTTGTTTTTAACGGTCAGGCATCAAGAATGGAAGATGTTGAAGGAAGTTCAGTACAAGGATCAAATATAGGCGCAATACTTTATGCAATAGACAGTAATGATCTCAACTTGTATCTAAAAAAAGAAGCTGAACGAAAATGTGATGATGTTGAGCAAGATGAAATAGCTTACGCAGATGATGAAAATCTAGTACATATTCACAGAGATAGTCAAGTACTATATGATACAGCAAGAGCAAGCATAATGAAGATTGAAGAATGGATGGAAGCAAACAATTTCACGTTGAATCAAGAAAAAACACAGCAATTAATGATGAGTTTGAAAAAACTACAAGAAAACGAAAGTATAAATTTACTAGGAATTAATATAGACTCAAAAATGTCATGGAAAAAACATGTTGAATCCGTTGAAAAAAAGTTATCCTCTCATATTTTTGCTTTTAGAAAGTTAAAAAAGTATTTTTTTTTTTTTATTTATTTTTTTTTTTTATCTATTTATTTCCACCAAAACATAAAATGATACAAAAATAAATAAATTAATAAAATATAAAAGTATAAATAACAAAATAAACAATTTGTGATAAGTTCAGTAAAATTAGTTGTTATACTGATGATAAATCATTAGTTATAATATTAAGTAATTGGTGAGGACCCTCAGTAAGTGTCAAAGCACTTAGAGCGAGGGCCCTGTCTCGAGTTTTATATTATTAGCAAATTAACTGTGTTTAATCATAAGAAACATGTTATCATAAAAAAAAAAAAAATAATAAATAAATAAAAAAAAATAAAACAAATTAAAAGAAAGACACTATACTATTTATTAATTAAGGTATAGAAATATTTTTTAACCTCTTTTTTAAAATGTTTGAAATTATCAATATTTTTAAGTGATTTTGGTAGGAGACTGTAGAAAACAGGCCCTAAATAAGACGGATGTCTTTGTTTTCTCTCTGTTCGACAACAAGGTGTGGGTACATATCCAGAAGTTTGTGATCTTGTTTTATAATTATGTTGTACAGTCAGTCTTGTCTGGTTTTGGAAGAAATTAAGTAAAACTGCATTTTTATATAATAAATCTAGAGGTAAAACATTGAATTCATCAAAGGTCAAAACTGAAGGATATACTCTTGGTTTTTTTAAACATATTTTTATAATTCGTTTTTGAATTATTCTTACTTGTTCTAGATCAGATTGAGCAGAACTTCCCCACGCTATTATACAGTAATTTAAAATAGATTCTGTAAAAGCATGGTAAAGTAGTTTTAAAACAGATTTATTAGCAAACTGTCTTACTGTAATGAAAGTATGTATTGTCATTCTTACTCTTTTAAGTACCCAGTCAATCTGTTCTTTCCAGTTCAAGTGACAGTCTATTATAACTCCTAAGTATTTAGTACTCCGTATTCTGTCAATCGTTGTGTTACATGAGCAATTGTCTAATTGTTTTGTATTATCACTTACAGTACGACCAGTAATTGAAAGTAAATTGTATGTTAATATGGTTTTACAGTCAGTGTCATGTATTTTCAAATTTCTAAAATCTAGTGGCTGTCCTCGTATGTCATGTGACAAAACACATGTATTTAGTTTTTGTCAAGTTCAAAGTCAGTAAGTTACAGTCAAACCATGCTTTTACTCTTGAGATTCCTATTTCTGCTTTTTCTAAGACCTCTTCCCATGTTTCACCCCTAAAGTATAAGAGTGTGTCGTCAACAAAAGATATAATATCAGAGTATGTGTCTGTTAGTTCTAGTAAGTCATTGATGTAGGTTAGAAAAATCCATGGTGCAGTCACTGTCCCTTGTGGTGTTCCAAAAGTTACATCAGTAAATTCACTAATAAGTCCATTAAGTTTAACTTGTTGTGTTCTGTTCTGTAGGTAACTTATAAACAATTTGTGGCACGTGCCCCGTATACCTAAAGCGTAAAGTTTTTTTAATAATAAATCATGTGACACTGTGTCGAATGCTTTTTTTAAGTCTATAAATACAGCTATACTTTTACTCCCCACGTCTAAGTCATCAGTAATGAGTTGAGTCAGTTTATACACAGCGTCTGCGGTATTCTTGTTTTTAATATATCCATACTGTTTTGGTGAGATGATGTGATGAGTTTGTAAATAGTCAACAAGTCTATTTTTAACGCATTTCTCTATTATTTTAGATATATTTGATACTATTGATATGGGTCTGTAGTTGGCAGGGTCTGTCTTGTCACCTTGTTTATGTAATGGCGTTACTATGGTACGTTTCAGTATGTCTGGAAATACACCTCGTTTAAGAGAAAGATTACATATAAATGTTATAGGTTTTATTAAATTGCACATAGAATTCTTTAAATATTGTGCTTTTATTCCATCTACTCCAGGAGCTGTGTCTGTTTTGAGTTCTACAATGTATTTTTCAATCTCCTCCTCTGTCACTGTAGTGAATGCATTAAAACTATTTCTATTAAGATTTACAGGCATATTATAATTTTGTGGATAATTTTTTTGATTCAACACTATTTCTTTTGCTAAATCTTCTCCCACTTTTCCAAAGTATTTATTTAGTTCATTTACGATTTCTCTACTGTTAGTATAAGTAGTAGTAGTAGTTTCCTAGTACTTCCTACTAGACGGGTAGGACGAACCACTTGTTCGAACCTAGCAATCAGGCCTTATAGTAGACCCATTTTACTTGCCCCGTGGTGGAGAGTTCCAGCTACTTCACACATCATACATTTGTACATTGTACCGCCGAAGCGAGTATGATGTGGTCATTAGTAAGCTATATGAGCGTGCTTCAAAGTGTGGGGGAAGAGGACCCCTCAGGGGGTCCCCTACTCCGACCTCGAACCATAAATACAGATCACATTTCATGACTCGGATCGAACCCACTAGACGACGTGGGGGAAGAGAACCCCTCAGGGGGTGTCCCTCGCCCTGCTCCGTCCGCAATTCATAGATGCATTCAGTGTATCACGGCCCGGGATCGAACCCACGACCTCGAGTTGCTTCGACTCAGTGATAGCTGAGCTCGGTGTCTTTACGACCTCGGCCACCCTGGCTCCCCACTGTTAGTATAAACTACATTATTACATTTTAGTTGTGTTATTGAATTTTGTGAGTATTTTTTTCTTATTAAGACATTCATTGACAGTTTTCCAAATTTGAGCTGAATCTGTAGAAGTTTTTGGTAACTTATCTGAAAAAAAATTATTTTTTGTTTTTTTTAATTAGTTTTGTCAATAAATTTTTGTATTTTATGTACTTTTCTTTTAATTTGATGTTAAACGGTTGTTTTTCCAAAGTTTTCCTCATTTTATCGTGCATTCTGACTGAGTTCACCAAACAGCTCGTGATCCAAGGCTTTAATCGTTTGTTCTTGCATGTTATGTGAACTGTTTTTTTGTTTGTACATTTTTGTATAGATTCTTGTATAGTGTTTATTAGTAACTGTGTTGCCTGTTGTACGTTTGTCTCTGTATACAATATTGTCCAGTCTATTAGATCTAATTTTTCTTTAAGCCTATTTGTGTCTGTTTCTGATAATGTGAAATGTTTTTGATTATTATCATTTAATTTTTTATTTAAGATAATAGATAATCCTGTTGGGTAGTGGTCGGTTATTTTATTGTGTAGTATAAAAGATTTCAAGCGCTGCTTATCACCATATTTGATCATGATATGATCAATGCAAGAAACGGAATCTTTTTCCTGTCTTGTTGTACTATTAACACAACTAATAAAGCCGTGTGAACTTAATACATTTAAATAATTGGTTTTATAAGATGAATGTTCAAGTAAATCCAGATTAATATCACCGATTAGTAGATGATTCACAATATTATTACAACTGAGAAACATTTCTAAATTATTAATGTAGTTTTCTATATTTATTTCAGCAGATCGATATATAGCTGTAACAGAAAAATCTGTATTATTGATATTTAATTTAAGTAATACACTGTTACACCCTGTTATCGGCCTATTAATAACTTTTTTAACACTAATATTGTTTTTACAAAATATTACAATACCTTCTGCCCGATTTTTCCCGCCATCAAAAAAAGCATTGTAACTCTCTATATTAAAATATGTATCATATTGTTGGAGCCAGACTTCAGTTAGAATTATTAAATCAAATTTTTTGTTCAGATTTTCCAACAGTAAGAGCAAAGAATCATAGTTCTTCCTTAGCGATCTAATATTCGAATGAAAGATATTAAAAGAATTGTATCCAAGTTCATTTAAATTGTAATCTTTTATAATTATCTCTCTAACTATATCATGATCATCTAAGTTGTTAAAGAAATCACAGTTCATTTTTTAAAACCTAAAACCGTAGATAGTGTCATTCTATTCATCTGTTCAGCAAACGTCTTAAACATGATTATTTGACCATGCAAAGCTGGTTTACAATGATTTATCAAACTATAATTAGGTTTCAAAAATAATAAAGTGAAATACATAATAAAAATGATACAATTTACTGTATTTATAAAATAAGATAATTTAACTTCTTTCCAAATGTTATAATAAAAAAAATAAAAATAAATAATAATAGAAGATAACAAAATGATTTATAAGATGTTATACTTACAAATATGAAATTATAAATTAATCTTATTGTATAACAAAAATAAGTCAAAGTAAAGGAAACAACTTGATAATCGATATTATATATATAAAAAAAAAGTTTAACAGAAAAGAAGAGGAAGTGATATTAAATTTATAATAGTTATTACTATCGCCCTTTATATACATGGCTGACATTTCAAAAATCATTGACGTTAAGGAGGTTAATATTATAATTAAAATTAATACTTTCACATAATCTAATAATAATAAATAATAATAAAAACTTAATTGCTCTTTTAGATATTTGAAAAAAATTATGGAAAAAAATATTTGTTTTGAGATCATTTTCAAATAATATTATTTATTGTTATTTTTTTGTTCATAAACTAAAAATTTTAATTTAAAGATTTTCTAAATCATAAAATTTTTTTATTTGAATTACTTTGGCTCCATCCTCTTTTCTCACTAATATTTTATTAGAACTAAACCAGGTGTAGCGATATCCTTTATCTCTGGCAGCCAGTCTTGTTTTGTAGAGAAGTTCTTTATTCCATTGAGTTAGATGATTTGACATGAAAAATCTGCTGTTCTGGAATGAAGCTGAAATCAGTTTTGTTGAGATGCCAGGTTGTCCATCTTGTCTACTTGCAGATCTGAAGGCAGCTAACCATTGTTCTTTTTTAACTCGTCTTACAAATTTAATTATATTATAATTGTTTACCAATAGAGGCTTTAATAATGGTATATCGTGCAATGGTAGAGAGCAGAATAAGATACGGCCTAATCATTTGGGGTCATGTTAATGTAGAAAATTTATTGATTCAACAGAAAAAAATATTAAGAATTATAACAGGAGCAGGTCAGAGTAAAGATATATTTAAGAAATTACAAATAATGTCAATTGTAAATTTATATATATATGTAGTGTTAATTTATGTAAAAAAAAAATATTCATCTGTACAATGTAAGTGGGCATAAGTATGAAACTAAAAATTAGAATAGGTTATATGTACCGAAGCATAGATTAAACAAGTCTGTTGTTGGGAATAAAGTCTTAGGCATTAAGCTGTATAATAAACTTAAAACTGAAACTAAAACCTTGCCGTTAAATAAGTTTCAAAAAGAAATTAAAATATTATTAACAGAAAATGTATTTTACAACATAAACAAATATTTTGAACTTAAATTAAATTAACTTTAGTCTTTGTATTTAATAATTGACGAAAACAATATCACAGGAGTGTGATTTCTGTTTAATTTAATTCATTTATCATTTATCACTAGATTTATGGGAAAAAAAAATTATAATTAAAAAAAAAATGTATTTTATGTTTAAAGGTTATTATGGTACAATATTTACAATTCATATTAAATAAGTCGAGACAGGGTCCTCTCTCTAGGTAAAAACTACACCTACTGAGGGCCCTCACCATGTAATTTATTTATTTATTTTTTATATTTGTTCTGTCTTTTTGGTGGAAATAAATATTATTATTATTATTATTATAATTTTTTAGTGAGTTTTGATTATCCGAACCACCCCAAAAAACATTAGTTCGGATAATCGACGCTCTACTGTATAATATCTTCATTAATACGGCCCCCTGCTAGCTCATTCATCTGCCTTAGTAGGTGTGACGGCTTATTGTCACCTAACTGTAAATCGTTCAGCAAACGATGAAACTTTTTTTTATAGCTTTGTGAAAAGGCGCAAATTAAAGCCATTTTTATTGCACCATATTTATCTGTAGATGGAGGTTGTGCGACCAAATCGAAAACATATTCTAGAACAGTGTTTCCCAAACTTTTAACATCTGTGTACCCTTTCTATAATTTTCGTAACACTAAGTACCCCTCGTTAAAAATCGTTTCTATTTTGGTTGCCTTTAATTATTTAATTCTATTTTTTCTAATCAGGGTATTGTTCTTAAAAAAAATGAAATATTATAAATATAAACTATGTACTTTCTTTCTATAAAACGGTTATAATTCGTTCCCGCTTATATTGGAACATTTTCAACCCTTTAGGTTTAATCCTTTTAAACACTTTCTATTTGTGAAATATTTACATATTATTACTATTAAAAAGTAATTTGTCCAAAACTAAAACCAAGGAGTTAGGTCTAATAATGTGAGTCACTTCACTCTGGGATTTGTCCCACGACTCTATAGTCGTCATGGAACAAATCTAACAATAAATAGGATGAATAAAAAAATAAAAATAAAAATAGAATATAACAATATATATACAGGGTGTTCCGCATAAGTACCTACACAGAGAAACCTATGAATCAACATCAAATTTCTGACCAAAAATGTCATGTAACCTTAGGTCCTATCGACCTTCGTTTTCGAGATATATCGATATATCGATTTTTTATTTAGGTCATGTTCTTAGCCATAAACTACGTAATAAATAAAAATCTAAATAAGATAGAAAGATGCAGTTTGCAGCATCGAAAAGAACATTAAATTTACTTTAAAAAATCACTAATTTTAGTACATAATATGTTTATTAGCTTAGTGATAATGCAAGAGAAACATTAAAATTGGAAATTATATCAAATGTTTATACAACTTTAAGCTTCCATGACTTTTATATCTTTATGCCTAATGTAATGTTTAAATTGCTTAAAAAACTGCGTAATTTTGTAAGCTTTAATTCGATGTAGCATTGTCTACAGTTTAAGTAAGTTTTCATAGAGAAATAGTAAAAAAAACTATAAGGAAATCAACTTATTCACATTAATATTTATTTACAAGTTTTCGAAATAACCACTATTTTCATATAAACAACGTCAACACCTTCAAATGCTCTGTGTTGCCCTCCTTATATTCAACTTCTGCCTTAATTGCTCAACTGCAGAAATAATTCTATCCATTAGCTCTCCCCTAGTATACACAATTTTTCTGTATACAATACTTTTCACTAGGCCCCACTGATAAAAGTCTACTGGTGTAAGGTCTGAGCGTGGAGGCCAGTGGACTGGTCATTCAGTCAGTGCCTAACATTTCTGGCAAAGTGGGCGGGACATCCATCCAACTGTAGGTACATGCTGATTCTTAAATCAAGTGGTAAGTCCTCAATTAATCCAATAAAAATAATTTAATAAAAAGAAAAATCCATAAATTTCACCAGCAAGTCGTCCTTGAAGAAAATGAGGTCCCACTATTCTGTGACCAATAATACTAGCCCACACATTTACAGAGAACTGGTGCAGCAAATGGTGAGGCTTCGGCCCATGCGGATTTGCAATAGACCATGTATGAGTGTTGTGAAAATTAACAGCACCAGCTCTTGTAAAAGTGGACTCGTCGGTCCACAATATTAAATGTGAAACATTTCTTCGTAATATCCAATTGCAGAATTATACCCTCGCAGCAATAATGTCAGCTAGGGTCAGCTCCTGGACGGGAGTGTCATAAAGGCACAGTTGATTTCTTTTTCAAAATTCTAAAAATGCGTCCCTGGAATTCCCAATATAGCCGAAGCCCTTCTAATACTGGTCCTAGAATCAGTATGAAAATAATTCAGAACTAATACTTCGTTGAGACCTCCAGCAGCCAAAGGTCGTTCATGATGACGAGGATGTGCAATAGAGCCTGTTTTTCGGCATCTACTTTCGACAACTTAAAAAATTTGATAGGACGAATGTTGTCTGTTAGGGAAATGCCTGGCATATTCATGAGCAGCGTCACTGCTATTCTTCAGAAACAACCGCGCTAGCATAAGAAAAGAAAACAATCATATTTTAATTTTAAAATTGCAGGAAAATGCATAGAGCTGTTATTTAATAAGTTGATTTCCTTATAGTTTTTTTACTATTTCTCTATGAACACTTACTTAAACTGTAGACAATGCTATATCGAATTAAAGCTTACAAAATTGCGCAGTTTTTTAAGCATTTTAAACATTACGTTAGGTATAAAAATATAGAAGTTATGGAAGATCTAAGTTGTATAGACATTTGATATAATTTCCAATTTTAGTGTTTTTCTTGCATTATCACTAAGTTGATAAACGTATTAAGTACTAAAAGTAGTAATTTCTTAAAGCAAATTTAATGTTCTTTTCGATGCTGCAAACTGCATCTTTCTATCTTATTCAGATTTTTATTTATTACGTAGATTATGGCTAAAAACAAGACCTAAATAAAAAATCGATATATCTCGAAAACGAAGGTCCGTAGGTCCTAAGGTTACATGACATTTTTGGTCAGAAATTTGATTTAAATTCATAGGTTTTTCTCTGTAGGTACTTATGCGGAACACCCTGTATATTTTTTTTAGTACATAAACGAGAACAAATATCCAATTTAAGAACAAAATTAACAGGGAACCAAATTATGATGACTCGTTGCCTCAACATAAACAATTTTATCTTTTTCAGGATAAAATTGACGGCACAGTCAATGCCCGGTGCAGAGCGTACCCCCACCAAACTCTTCCCATACCCCCAGGGGTACGCGTACACTTTGCGGTTAGGTGATAAAATCCCGCATATTAAATTAAAAACCTTAATTTTGTGTACCCTTGAATTTTTTATAGCCGCTCCGCACCGCTTCGCGGTGCTCCGCTCATTTTCTGAAGAAAAACAACCCTCCTGTGTATAAACCAGGTAGAGGTCCAACTCGAAGAAATTTCCAGGGCACGTACAATCCGATTTAGCCCACTTTGGGAAACACTGTTGTTAAGGACTCATAGGAGCGGTAGGGCTCTGATATGAGAAACCTAATAATAATAGGCGAAGTTATTAGCTTAACTTGTAGAGGATAGGTTTTGGACTGTAAATAGTGAATAATAAAATACGTGAGTAGTATAAAGGGTGTACTCTGTAATGTAATGAAGTGAATAGTAACATGCAAATGCAAATGGGGTTAGTACTGATTATAATAAGTGCAAGGATAATAATTACTACATAATAATAAGTGCTATTATAGGAGATAGTATTGGTGCACCTAGCTTTAGCATTTCATTAGTGAGCTTGTCCTCTCCCGGTGACTTATTATTCTTAAGTGTGCTAATAGTCTTTAAAACTTCCTGTTCAAGTATCGGTGGAAAGCCTATATTTGCATGGTGTTTTTTTACGTAAAATAAAGAAGGGTCGTTATTTTCGTAACTATTATTTGCATATAGATTTCTGTAGAAATCAGTAACTGTTACAATAATATCTTCTCTCTTTTTCATAACTGTACCATCCGATGATTTTATACTAGTTATCCAATTTTTATTTTCATTCATTTTTTTTCTAAGCTTTCTTACTGAATTGGAGTTCTGTAGCATATCGTTTATTATTTTTCCATCGTATTCTTTTAGATCTTCTTTTATTTTTCGTTTCACAATCTTACACATTAAGTTTAATTCAATTTTTTCATTTTTTGTTTTTTTGTGTTTTCTTTTCATTTTTTCTCTAATATTAATCATGTTTCTTGTTCCCTCTTTTAGTTTTTCAATTTTGCTTTTATTTTTAATGTTTGTAGAAGTGGCTTTAAGAAGAGCATCTCTTATGACGCTATACAGTTGGTTAGAAGAGAGTTGGCTATAATTCGATATAGTTAGATGCGTTTTGAGCTTCTCCATGAAAAGTTCTGGGTCTTCACAGCTATGGATATTATTTTGATGAGCAACAAATCTTCTTCTTTTTCCTTTACTGCTTATTTTTCCATACACTAGTCTGTGATCAGAAATAAATTTTAAATTTCTCATGGTTTCAACATTTTGAAAGATCGATTTATTTCTTGTCATAATAAAATCTATTTCATTTTTATGTTCACCATTTGGCGAGACCCAAGTCCATTTTCTTCCTTGTCGCTTCTTATAAAATGTGTTCATTATTTGTAGCCTCATCTCTTGACAATACCTCACTAATTTCCAGCCTCTACTATTACGTTCTCCATATCCATATCGTCCCATAACATTCTCTTCATTTTCCTCTCTTTGACCAATTTTACTATTCATATCCCCCATGACGATCAGTATGTTTTTTCCGCTCCCTGCATCTTCATTAATCATTTTAGTGAGGTTTTCATAGAATATTTCCGTTTCTTCTTCTGTCGATTCACTTGTTGGAGCGTAAGTTTGAATAAAAGTTATGGTTCTTTTACCGTCTCTTAATTTTAACCTCGCTACTCTTCCATCCAGTCCAGTGAATTCTATGATATCTTCTTTTCTACTATTTCTAATTAAGAATCCGACGCCATTTCTCCCTTTCTCCACTCCATTATACATAAAGATAAATCCGTTTTTTCTTTCTATTATGCTTTCTCCACATCTCCGAACTTCTGCTAATCCTACTATTTCTAATTCCGTTTCCTGTAAGGCCAATTCGAGTTCAAAGATATTGTCTTCGTTTAGTAATGTGCGGACGTTCATGGTACCAAAAACTATGGATCTTTCTATTCCTGACGGGGTTTGGTCTATCTCCTCCGAGCTGACCAGGCTTACTGGAGGATCTTTAGAGTTTTCCGATATATTAATTTTTCTTTCTTTTTTGGATTTTAGCTTTGATTTTTCTTTCATACTTATCTTGTTGTTTGATTGCTACGATGATATCGCAGATGTTTCTGCCGATTGATTCCGTAGTTTTGCCATCTCATCGTTAGATTTGTTACTTAGTTCATTAGCCGCTTTACCTTCCTGAACTATTTTGGTTTTTTTATTTGCTAAGTCAGCTAAACTGCTAGACTGTTTGTTTGAAATATCGGGGGAGGTGCTTAACTCTCTTTTATTTATTCTTTTATCGAGATAATGTTGATTTCTATGTTCTGTAGGGAACGTATTTCTGCGGGGACTAAAGTCTCTTACTATAAGTTTGTCGTATCTGAGTGACGCATACTTGCCCTGATCTCTAGCCTCAATCATTTCCTTATTCAGCTTTTTTCTAATTTCCAATATTTTGGGTGGAAAATCCTCGGTAATATTAATATCTGTCCCTTTTAGCTTTTTTTTATTTTGTAGGATATCCATTTTTTTCCTCCAGGATATTAGGCTAAGTACTATGGGTCTTGAATATCCATCTTCCATTTTTCCAATTCTTTTCACTACATCTATGTCTCTATCTTCAAGGTCTACTCCTAATTTGTTGTTAACAAGTTTCAGAATATTTTTCCCCAATTCAGTGTATTTTTCGTATTTTTCTTCTCTGAAGCCATGCACGATCACGTTCCTTTTTCTCAGTTCTTTTTCTATCATGTCTATTCGTTTTTCCTGCTCTTTTAATTTATTTTCGTTACTGATTTGTAGAGCTTTAATTCCAGAAATTTCATTTTTTAATTCATCTTTTATTTTGTTGATGTTTTGATTCAGTTCTTTTGTTTGTTGTTGTAAGAGCTTCGCGAATGATTCCATATCTATTTGACTCATTGAGGGTTTTTTAGCTCTAATCTTATCAGCTATATTTTCTATTGACAAGTATATTATTGTATTATTCAACTGATATAACCTTGCAGAGTCCACTTAATTTATTAATCCGGTAGCTCTCCTTGTAGGCTTGTGTGCTAGGGCCTACGTAAAAATATTATGGCCTGGCGTGGTTGCGAACCAGGGACGTACCAACCCGTATAATGCAATTTACGACGCGGCGCTTAGACCACACGGCTATTCAACTCGTTAGTGCCTGGCGAGCCTCTCTAGTTTGTCTTAACCTGTACTCAGCAAGATATATAAATTATTCCTCTTTTTTTTTATTTTTATGGTAAAATAACCTGACACCAGCAAGTAATTTAATTAACGTTAGAATTTTATTTGAAGTATGTAAATTGTACTCACTTATCTCAGTTAGTTGCTATAAACTTGGTGTTATTAATTAGTTTAATAGATTATTTCTTCCCTGAAGTGTTATTTGAGATAACAAAACAATCACTAAAAAAAATCTTAAGTCTTCAATATTTAATGATCTAGCTTAAGTAACAGTACCGAAACACTCACGCTGTTAAAGTACATAGCACTGAACAATATTCAATAGAAATTTCCGCTAAACATTTGTTTAACTATTTATAATTTAATAAAACATTGGAGCACGATCTTCACTATTAGGCGCTTCTATAACCTCCCCTATACTATCTCTATAATACTATCTCCTATAATAACTATTCTGTTCAACAAAATAATGAATGGAGATAAGATACCAAAGCAATGGACAACTTCTCAAATTGTATTAATGCATAAAAAAGGAGATAAAGAAAACCTAAATAACTACCGCCCCATAAGCATACTGCCCGTGCTTTCGAAAGTGTTCTCAAAAACCTTACAGGCTAGAATGAAACGTGTGTTAGAGGAATACCAACCGATAGAGCAAGCTGGATTCAGAAAAGGTTTCTCGACAATCGACCATCTACATGTAATTAATCAAGTCATCGAGAGAAGTAAGGAATACAACATGCCAGTTTATCTGGCTTTTATAGACTACGAGAAGGCTTTTGACTCGCTAAACCATGAGTTTATGTACCGGTGCTTAGATCATCTAGAAATAGACAAAATCATAGTTGATAAAATTAAAGAGACGTACATACAGAGTGAAGCCAGTATCGTATTGGAAAAAGTGGGGCAAAGCTTCCCACTAGAGAAAGGAGTGAAGCAAGGAGAGCCGTTGTCTTCGGATTTATTTATTATGGCCAGTGAAGAGATTTTCAGCAAGGTGGACTGGGATAACATAGGGGGTTTAAGGATTAACGGTGAGAAGCTTACTCACCTCAGGTTTGCAGATGACGTTGTCCTGTTTGCTAGATCGCCAAATGAATTAAGGATTATGTTAAATCAGCTCAATAACGCGGGGAAGGAAGCAGGTTTTAAAATCAACTCTGCGAAAACAAAGCTTATGACAAACAGAGCAGAAGAAAATATTAAGTTAGAAGATAACAAGTTAGAATGGGTAGAGCAAACCGTGTATTTAGGACAGATAGTCTCTTTCACAAACGGAATTAAGAAAGAAATCGACGCTAGAATATCCCTAGCATGGAAAAAGTACTGGGCATTAAAATTCATATTTAAAAGTAATATGGCGATGGAGCTAAAGTGCCGAGTATTTGATTCATGTATAATCCCATGTCTCATATACGGATCACAAACATGGTCGATAACAAAGAAAGATGGAGAAAAGCTAAAAACTACACAGCGGGCTATGGAGAGGAGCATGATCGGTGTAAAGAAAAGAGATAGGATTAGAAACGAAGAACTAAGGAAGAGAACTGGAGTCAGAGATGTAATAAAGGAAGCTAAATCATCGAAGTGGAAATGGGCAGGACACATTGCAAGGATGACGGATAACAGGTGGACGAGGAAGATAACAGAATGGTACCCGCGAGACGAGAAGAGAAGTAAAGGAAGACCGCATAGGCGTTGGAGGGACGACATAATAAAAGAAGTTGGTACAACCTGGATGAGGACGGCGCAAGACAGAGAACTTTGGCATTCCATGACGGAGGCCTATGCCCAGAAATGGGTCTAGTTCCTCGAATTACAGAAGAAAAAATAATGATGAATTAAACTAATTAAATATCAATATAAATATAAAATATTATAATGTAATATTAAAATTATTAAATATTAATTAAAAATATTAAAAGGCACAATATTAGAAGTAGACATCTAGAATGATATCAGTACATTTCATATAGTATATATATATGTATGTATATGTATATGTGTGTGTGTGTGTGTGTATGTATGTATATGTGTGTATATGTGTGTATGTGTGTATATATGTATATATATGTATATGTATGTATGTATATATATATATGTGTATATGTGTATGTGTGTATGTATGTGTATGTATGTGTGTATATGTGTATACATATATGTAAAAAAAGAAAAGAAAAAGTATATTTTTATTTTTTTAACAGGTAGTATAAGTCTCTAAGTAATTATTTTTATTTGTTATAATTAGAATCATTGTTTATGATGGAAGGATATCTGTATGTTTCGTTTGTTTTAATTTGCACTAAATTTATGTTGTAGATTACTTTCATATAAATAGATACTATGGATATATTCAATATGAACGTATGATATAAATAGTTAAACTATATCAATAGTTCAAATTATTATTTTTGTTGTTATTTATGGTTATACTTGTAATGTAGTAACATTCAAATCTGTATATCAAGGAACCAAATAAAGGCTTTATTATTATTATTATTATTATTATTAATAATAAGTGCAAGGATAGTTAATACATAATAATAAGCTAAAGGGATAGTTAATACATAATAATAAGTTAAATGGAATAATTACTACATAATAATAAAATAGGAGTGAATGAAAGGAAGTGAGTGGTGAAGTAAGTGTGAACGTGAAGTGGAGAAGTAGTGTGTGGTGAGTGATTCAGGCAGGCTATTCGGCATGCAAAACTATTAATGTAATCAGAAGATAATGATAATAACACTTAGCAAACTGTAATGTATTTGATATATTTAATAAAAATTCGTGGTTGCCGGTTGCTCCGGAGGTTACACTCTCGCCGGGTTATGTTGCGGCCTCGGCGAGTTCGTAAAAGGGAGCCAGATGTGTATACCCTGGCTTTCAGTCTTGCAGGCCCTGCCTCTGACAGATGGCAGCTCTACGGTGCGATGTAATGAAGGGGGGGGGGGGGGGGCCTTAACTGAATTTAGTTTACAATAAAGTTAAATGATCATAATAAATGGCTATAAATAATAATGGTGAATAGCTGTGAATAATAATGATATATAATAATGATAAAGAAAATGAATTGGTGTCTAAACAACTGTTCTAGAACATCGCTGTCACGCGATTTCACTACGTGAAGATATTATGTATGATCGACAGTAACTTTAGATAGTTCAAATGAAGCTTCGTCATTAAAGAACCACAATTCCGGCCTATGCTTCCCAAATAACGGTAACTTAACCGCAACGTTAGCGAGTTCCATTCCATTATTTAAAGAAATGCCATTTTCACTGTCAAAATCTAGTAATGAATTATTCATAGAAAAATATCATAAAAAACTTTGACTCACCGATATTATCTTCTAGTCATCAGTCCGACGTCGGGGTTCACCAGTTACAGCTACAAGAACTAGCGTATAATATATTAATTAAGAAATAAGAAATTGTGAGTGCAAAAACTTGTTTACTCGTTAGTTTGGTTTCCAAAACACAAATGTTGAACTTAGACATGAAAATCAGTGCTGCCGCACTATTATATATTAATCGTCGATTTGATACTGATAGTGTACTAACTTATATATAGGACCATTATTCAGTTGTCAAATTTAAGTGTCAAGTTTTGCTGACAATTCATGCTATTTATTTTACTTTTGTAGTTCTACTTGCTGCTGCTGGTTGTATCCATATTTTGAGTCTTCTACATAAGAAAATAATGATTTGCTATTTTACGTCAAAGACACCTTTGCTTTATTTGAATCCATGTCTCCAATAGTAAATATGCCATTGTTTATACTATGTCTCTCTCCTCCTTAATTTTTTTAACATACCTACCTTAAATTCCAGGAGATAGCGTGCAAAAAAGTGTCTGACTAAAATAAAGCTAGCATTTTGTGTATAAGTAAATGTTTTGGTGCCTTTTAAGAATATATGGTTGGCTAAGTTCATCTGCGGGACATAGCTTGGCAATAGGCATTTGAAAAAAACAAACCAGTGGAGAGCGGCCATATCCCGCCCTTTTTGGTGGACAATTTGATTTTCATGGTCCTGAGTACGAACTTAGTTGGTAGACCAATAATCAAGGTGATGGTAGTTTGTCACTTAATAGGTTAGTTAGTCAAACATTACTCGAAATCAAAGTGTCCCCCTGCCAAGGGATAAACTACCATCAACTTGATAATTGGTCAACTAACTAAGTTCGTACTCAGGATCATGAAAATCAAATTGTGCACCAAAGAGAGCAGGACATGGCTGCTCTCCACCGGTCTGTTTTTTTTAAATGCCTATTGCCAAGCTTTGTCCCTTAAAAGGCACCAAAATAGTACCCATACACAAAATTCTAGGTTGATGTTAGTCACACACTTTTTTGCACGCTTTCTCCTCGACTTTTAGAATCAGTCTTAAACTAAATGCAATGTTGAAATCACTTTTTAGTGTTTGAATTTGAGAAAAGTATCGAATGTTGGTCTTTCAAGTGGAGTTGTTCGGAAATATGGTGAGAATTCAAAAATAGTCTCTCCACAGTTTAGATATGAGACGAGAGATTTTATAGATCATGATTAGAAGTTACTTCCTCCTAGAATATTTTTGATAAGATTCTTAACTAAATCTTGTAAAAAAAACTGAATCTTTCGATTTAAATATTTAACCAAAATAATCTATAAAGTTATTTGGCTCTGTGTTTAAGCCAGAATTTACCCAAAATCAGATTTGGTCGTCTCTAGATGGAGCAAATTTATGATTCTTACATCGGATGCCTTTGATGAATGCATGAAACATTTATATTATCTATTATGTTTCTCTAAAAAGAAAAAGTTTTTACCACACCTGCGAAATAACCTTGAGGGGGAGTGATATCATATTGCTTGCTCCCCCCTCAAAACCTCTTCGCCTTAGAGAACCGATTTGTCTCTTTCTATACTACGGCCCCTCCCTGTTCATTTCAACGGTTAGGCTGTAACAGTAATTATTGCTAAAATTTAATAGTCAACTGTGGAGAAACTTACATAGATTCAAATTGTGCTGATTGATATTCAACTGAACTGGTTTATAGGATATAGAAAATATGAATCTGGAACAGCATGAAATAACAAAGGTATTTTTTGCAATAATATGATTGACAATTAATTTTAATTATGATAGACTGGAGATATTGTTAATTGTGTTTCAAAAACATACCTATGAAGTATCTGATTAAATATATCCAATTAATGAAACATTTTTCACTAAATTTGTTGTTGATCTTTCAAAAAGTCAAATTCACAATAATCTTAGAAGTTGAGAGATTATATTCTTTATTAATTACCTACTAATTATTCCTGTAATTTTAATCATAAAAGCTTTCGTACTCAATTAAATATTTGACCTAGAAATCAATATAATTAAGATTTAAGCAGTAATTTACACAGAAAATTCTAATGCTAAGCAGGATTATCTAGACGTTATACCTTTTAATATATATTTTATGTTTTTATAACATTATTTAGGGTGTTTGCTAATTGGAAATAATAAATAAATGAAAACAATAGAATGGAATTAAAATAATTATATAATATCTGTAAAAATTTTACATTAGATTCATTTTTATTGTAAATGTTTATATTCCTTCAATTGGATTTATTTATTTTATTTATTCAACTTTTCTTACAAAAAAAGGCACAGCTACTAGTATTTTTATATTTAATTTTGGAACTTGCTCAGCTAATAAGGACACTATGTGAGATTAAATATATTCTTTAAAAATACATAAAATACATTATCTTTTTTCTTTTGTTTCATATTTTTAATTATCAATTTAAAAAATTGGGACAAATTAAAGTAAAAATAAATTACGATTAAAAAAGGGTTTTATTTTTTAATTTTGGTCGCAAGGCACCTTTAGTAACATTATATTGTGATGTTGAACATTCCTTTTGAAAGATTTGGGGAAATAAATAATTTATTGTAATTCTAATTAAAAACATTTTTTATATGATATGGTGTATTTAACATTATTCTGATTCATTTTATTTTGTATTAAATAAAAGATTTTAACAAGAATTATGACACTTTTACAAGGGAAAAATTAAAAAATGTACTTATAATAAGAAAAATAAATAGAAATTAACTGCAATATTCAGAAAGTATAATTTAAATTTGTGAAAAAAGAACTGACCGTGAACAGATTCATTTTACAGTGATGTTTTCTAAAATTACTCTATTTCAATAAAAGTTTTCTAAAATGATCTCAAATTGTTTGCTTACAGGTTATTAATATATATAAATAAACTAATGCAAATTTAGTGTAAAGCTGATGAGAGTTGGCCATCCCATGTCACTCCAATATGTCTGATAGGGCTTTGCCCTTGGCTTGGCTCTTGCTTTATGGATTTTTTAAATATAAATTTAAGGACAAACTTTCTTTTGGGTAAAATATGTTTCTATTTATTTAAATATATAATTATTATTATTTTTTTTTTTTTTACAAATAATGCTCATTTATTGTATTTTTTTGATGAATTTATATTGATTTAAGATTTTTATTTTCAGTTCAATTAATAAGATTACTTACGAAAAGTGTCTTTTGTCATTAAAACCTTTTTTTAAAAAAAATTAAATAAATAAATAGAAAATAATTCAGTTTGACAAATTATGAAATAAAAGAAATGTACATTGCCAGAAAACTAATCATAATATCCACTGAAGAAAATACTATACATTTAAATGCACAAATATACAATCAGAAAAAAAATAACACATATTCATCCCTTTTTGAAAGGCAGAATGTTTTTGATCAATTATTTTTTTCATTTAGAAGCAAACTATTTTAAGGAGCAATACGCTTTTTGCTATTGTAAAAATACATTATCTTTTTATTTTAAATTATCAATATAAATATTGTTTCAATAAATTAATCATATGAAGTATACAAGAAAAATAATTCCATAATTTGCATTGAATAACATACATCAATTAAGGCTTTACAGTAAAGCTTTCATTGTTTCCAAGTTTTAACAAGAATGTGAGTACTTTATTATAGACATATGTCACTGACTGCTTAAGGTAAGTTGTGATTAGAGTGACTTTTGCGATGAGCTCAGAGCTAATAGATTATGTCTGCTCTAGGACCAGACCATCGCAACCACTGACTGCATATTGTGATTAGAGAGATTGTTGAGATGATCGCTGAGCGATTATAGATTATGCCTGCTCCAAGACCAGATAATCGCAAAAGTTGCTCTAATCTCAACATATCTTTAAACAAAATATCAAAATTTTGGCCTCCTCTGAATTTCACTGCTAAACGGTTTACTTGTCCATGGCAATGACAGGGTTAAACTATTCATAATTGTGAAGGGAATTTGAAATTTATAGAAAGGGCTAGGGGCTCTGAAATAATTAATATTGGATATTCATATTTTATCCCGAAATTAGATAAATTTGATAATTATGTTAAATTAATTTCTTATTGAAAAAATATATTATCTATTAGAAAGTTTCAAATTTAGTAAATTAAAGTGAATTTAAAGAATTTTCGGCCACTTTAAGTTAATTCTTTTTTGTTTTATTAATTATATATATATATATATACATATATATATATATATATATATATATATATATATATATATATATATATATATATATATATAAATTATAAATATATATATAAAAAAAGAATAATAATAATAATTAAAAAAATAAAATTAAAAAAAAAACCTTTTTTTTTAATAATAAAAAAATATATATAAATTATACATATATTGTAAATTATTTTGCATTCTAAAGATTAATAGACCAGTTTTGACACTTTTCAAGTGAACACAAGATAGAAATATAAGTTCAGTTTGTACTACAGTTGTACTTTATTATAGTATGTATATATCCAGTGCTGTTAGAGATGCAATACCATTTAATATATATGTTAGTATAACTTTCAAACATCTCTAGAAGGACAGAATTGTATGTATTCATTTGCTCAACAGTTTAATATATAAATCATTAATGAATGAGTGAATAGGTCTAGTTTCAAAAGTTTAAAGCTTCAAAATTTAATAATTTAAAAATTATAATTATAATTTTGCACTTAATATAGATATGACTTAAAAGCTGGCGAAATCAGGTTCACTTAAAAACAGTCATTATTTTTTCAAAATATTGTTCATCTAAATCTGCCTTTCAAACAGGGAATTCGAATAATATTCAGCATATAAATCACTCCTATTGATATATTTATATAAATATGTAATAAAATTTAATATTTAATAATATAATATTCATTCTCTCTTTTATTTTCTTAGATATTTTGAAAAAAAATCAAAATAAGAATAAACAAATAAAATATTTACACAGCAAAATAATAAAGGAAAAAAAAAAAAAAAAAAAAATGCAACTACAATTAACATTAAAAATCAATAAATATTTTTTCTTACTAATAACATTTTTCTTTATTCTTTTCATAAAGTATACAGATATCACAAAATTTGTCTACGACAAAGATATTATCATTTTTTTTTATTTCATTTTTTTAAGCATTACTGACTTTAAAAAAAAGGAGTTTGTTTTAACTTAAGGCTCCATTAGAATTAAATATTAAAAGATATTCTCACTCTCAAAATATAAAAATCAGATAAATAATATTTTTTTAAACAATAGTTTATAAAAAAAGCTAATAATCAATTTCAAACATTTTGTGAAAATATCTTCCTGTTTTTATTCTTCTGATCCTTTTTTTATAGCCTTAATTTTTTTAAAAATTAAACTTAAAAATGAATTAAGACAATAAACATTATATACAATTATAAGATTACTTTTAAAATTATTTTACTTTATTTCATTCTTTTTAAAAAGTGATATCTAAAAATTATAACAACTAGAATATACACACAGGGAAAAAAATTAAATTATAATTAACCTTTGAACTTACAAATAAAAATAAACATTATAGTACAGAGGAATCAGTACATAGTATTATTTCATTTTGTGTGGTAATTAATTTTATAATTTAATATTTGTTGAAGTCGTAAACAAACCATTTTTAATAATATTCATTAAGACATGATAGTCCTTAAGAAATAAAAAAAGTAAAAATAAAATGCTATTTATGTTCAATTTACACAAATAACAAAAATATACTTATATTTTACATATTAAATAAAATGATTTGTATGCAAGTTCAACTAATGATTCAAAATTAACATTTATTTATAAAGAAGTGACATTTGGTGAAAAAAATATAAATTTATAATAATATATCTATTTTACCCATAAATATCAAAGGCAAATATTTATTCTATCATAATATTTATTTTATTTGATTGGATTCATCACTTTAAATAAATATTTCATATAAAATTTGTTCTATTTATTTTTATTAAAAAATAAGATTGCAGTCGTACTTTATTCTCTTAGTGTTTCTTAATGGCACGGTTTATTTTTTACATTTTAATAAAATATTAAAAAAAAAAAAAAAAAAAAATCTGTACAGAAAAATTGTATTTTATCACAATTAAAATAATAATTTCCATTAGAAATAATGGTTGGATATTTTTTCATTCAGCTTATACAAGAGTTCAAAGGTTTCTTTCTCATTTTTCTATGTTTTATTTCTCTTTATTTAAAAAAAGGACTACAATATGTACAATAATTTATTTACAGTATATAAATATATATTTTCAGTACGGAGTTATTTTTATTTTATATATATATATCAATATATATAACTAAAAATATTAATGAATTTATTTTTGTCTTTTAAAGTTTTGTTTCCTGACATTTTTAAATGAAAGGATTTTTTCATTTCTTTATTTTTATAGGAATGAATTTTATTTGTTTATAAATTACAATTTTAGTCCCTACGTTATTCCATATGTCTATATTTATGGGCGGTCATTTGACTTAGGCCTAACACGGCGTATTGACAGCTTAAACAATGGTAATGAGTTTGTTTTCCACTATGTGCACAAGTGTCAGCGGCTCCACATGGTTGAGACGGTGTGAATTTTTCAAAACCCGCAGCCATTATGGAATCGAGTTTTTGATGTTGACGCCTATGTGCTACCACTTTATTTGTGTCCGTGCAGACAAAATCACATTTCAAACAGTGAAAATGTGACGCTTTATTTTGTGCAGAACCTGAAAAAATAAATAAAAACAAAACAATAAATAACAGTAAACAACAAAATAATAAGTTATATGTAGAACAAAAATTATAAAAAAAAGAAAAAAAAAAAAACAGTAAACAACAAAATAATAAGTTATATGTAGAATAAAAATTATAATTAAATAGTGAGAAAAAAACAATTGGGGGTTCAGGTGTGTCCCTCACTAAGAATTAAAATAAAAAGATTATTAAAAATAAAAAAGAAAAAAAAAATCTATTGTATCTGAATATATATTTTTTTAAATTAATTTAAATACTGCTTAAATAAAGTTACTAATATAAATAAATACTATTTACTTATATCAGTTCTATCCCAAAGTCACATTGTTGAGGAAAGTAACCGCTGGATTTTATTTTAATTTTATTGTTAGTAATAAAATAATAGTTATGTCATAATATTATTTATACACAGTAGAACATCTTTACTCCGAAATTTCGCTAATCTGAATGCCACCAAGTTACCAAGAAGCATGCATGTTTAGGCTCTTATTAAATTAGATCAAGTTTGATTTCAAAGAAGTGTTTAGACACGAAGAATCGATTCCGACTGTGCTAGGTGTTAATTTAATTATCCTGCCATGAGACATCTACACCTAGCTCAATAATCTAACTATCCTGCAGTCTACTTCTTTTCTTCAAAATCTTTAGTACTAGGCATCGCGTGGCTCTATCATTGAAACGAGCGTATAGTAATAAATATGTATTGAATATTGAAAAAATAGATTATCGTGAATCATGATGAGTTGATAGATAATTGGTCTGGTAGTAGTACAGCGGCTAGTAGTAAGGGAACCACCCCGCATTCTTACTATTCCTCTAACCACACATCTCCATTTCAATATTTATAATTTGTATCTCGTTGCTACAAACAAACTACTGCATGTATCAAATTGAAATTATGCATGCCTGTTTCAATTGTCAGATGGTGTCTATGAAGTTTTATTAAAATTGTTACGTTAGAACGTAAGATATCAGTAAAAAGGTTGTTTTCTCTATTTTAAACGTTTAGGTCCGCTTTAATAGTTTTAGCGATCTTTATTCATTCATAGCGGTGTCGCTGTTGGTTTTACTAAAAAATGTTCGTCTCATCAAATAGATGATGATAGAATTTTTTCCCGTTCTGAAATTCCAATTTAATTTTTGAACCTCTCCTTTACGTGAGCGTTACTTTAAATTACTCCCAAAAATCTTTATCTTCCCCAAACTTGAAGAAATTATATTAACAACAGAACAAAAACAATTAACATAAAACAATGCAATTAACAGAAATCAGATACAATTAGCAAAAAAACAGTCACAAAAAGTAATATTTATCTTTTTTACCACTCATATTTCAGTCATTAATACAAGTTAACATATTTGATAATCCGAACGATTTGATAATCCGAATGATTTGATAATCTGATCGATTTGATAATCCTAACCACCCCAGTCCCAATTAGTTCGGATAAACGAGGTTCTACTGTATTATCTACAGTACTTCTATGTATTAGGTAGGTATGAAACATTTGAAAAATTGGTTTTGTAAATAATATTTAAAAAAAAGTATTTGTCCTCTTCATTTGAAAATCAAAATGTGTTCGTTCCATTTGTGATACTAAAATAATAAAAGGAATTATTCTTCAGTGGAAGATGATTCAAATATAATTTTTAGATAACTATGTGAGTTATCAACTAGAATAATAATAATTTAATGTACATTTTTAATATTTAATATTTGTTGCTTTAATTGTTAGTGTATCAGAATATTATGGACACTGAGCTGAACCGGAGGAATGATTTTAATGTTTATAAATTAGAACGATGTTAAGAATTAAAATGAGCAACAACATAATATTAAAGTAATAATAATATAAAAAAATAATAATTAAGTCATAATATTGAAAGTCTGCACTAAATGTTTACTTTTTAAAATAGTTTTATGAAAAAACAAAAAAAGTTTTATTATCGTGCATACTGCTGGCTTGAGAAACCTTAAATGTACGTCCTACACTTTCCTGCACCGTCTTAAGTTGTAAACTTGGTAAAGTGCTCTAGTAAAGATAATTCTTTGAATAATATATTATATTTAATGAAATTACCAAGGCTTGAAGTGTATGAACAGTCGATGCGCCCACAAGAAACATTTGCTCTATATTGCTGAAAATCACCTCCCATAAGGGTATCCAACCTGTCAAATAACAAATTTAATTAGTAAAGTTTTATCCAATTTGTGCATCTTTTCCATTTCAAAATATTTATTTCAATTTGAAATTATTTTGTTAAAAGTTAATCATTGATTAATTTACCTTTCATGCCTTGCCGTGTGCTGAACAAATCTAGTTTTATCACAGAAACTATAGCCACAGTCCTGCCTCATGCAGTGAAAGTGGGTCTGGTGTTCTCTGTATCCACAATGGGCGTACCTGCAATCTTCATTGAACCTAAATCGAAGGTATCCTTCGGGTACGGGTTCATCTTTAAGCATCCTCATAGAGGACTGTACTCTGGCTTTCTTGGCTTCCACACTAAGGTCCCTTTGAGGTGAAATTGACCTAAAAATTTGTTTAGTAATTAAAAAGTACTCTTATCTCCTCAAATTAAATAATTAATTATATATATTGTAAATTGTTAATGAAACAAAATAAGATATTTACCCCCTCATATCAGCAGTTGGGTCGTTGGCTAGAATAGACACTCTGGCTGAATCAAGCAGACCATTATTGACTAGAGAAGATGCATGGGGTCCGAAACCAGGTGGTGCAGCGAACATCAATCCTATATATAAAAAAATATATAATTGATTAGAAATACATTCAACTGCTCAAAGAAATTATTTAATTTTATTCTCATTTTGTCTGCCCAAAGGGCTTAAAGGGAGAAAAAAAAAATTATAAATAATTTAATTTCTTAACATTTAGTTTTTGAATTTTATATTTGCATACCTGAGGGTGATGTGTAAATACTAGGCATGGCATGTGGCATGAACGGGATGCCCTGAGAGGTCATCATTGCAAATTGTTGGTTAGCTGCCATCGCAGCCATAGCTGCAGCGGTAAATCCAGGGAAATGAGGTGGTGGCATTATGTCCTGGGTTTCAAGATTGATCGGAATCATGCCTAAACATAAAAAAATATGTAATTTAATACTAATTGTTTTTAAAACTCTTTTTAATGAATTAATTTTGCTATCAAGCAAAATTAATCTAAGCAATGATTGTCGTAGCAATCTGATTTTTGTTTTTTTAATGAAAAAATGTTTGATTTTACAAGATGAGGTATTAGCATTATCAAATCAATTATATCAGGAGTCGTCAAATCAATCATATTGATTTGATACTCCAGTTGAGAATGATTGTTTACCTGGTGGGGTGGAGTGGTGAGGAGGTGGTGATTGCATTCTAGGTGGTGATTGAGGACTAGAAGGTCTGCTATTATCACCTCCATCTCTACCTGTATCACTGCCCATACCTTCACCAGACGATGTTTCATTATTATTATTCTCTGTTTTCACAATTGAAAGTGGTAGAGCGTCGGGACTATGCTTTGCTATGTGGGGTCTCAATTTCTCCAGTTCGGAAAATGCCTGAGAAAAAAAAAAAATTATTACATTTTATAAAATAATAATATTTTAATTTAAATTATGTAGGCTCCTACCACTAGGTTCTTAAAGAATGTGATAACCTAGATTGTGATGTTAACTCACAATAAATCTACTTATTAATTTTAAAGAATAATTATAATATAAGTTTATAATTAAGAGTTTATATTGAAATTTTGTAGAACTTACTGAAAATAACCACATAATTGTCAAAAACCACAACAGCTAGGACCTCTAGATTAATTTTGTAAACTAAAAAAATACTACAACATTCTAGAATTGTAAAGTTACCTGATTGCAAGCGTTGCAGTGATAATGTTCCTTTTTCTTTAACTTGCAGAAAGGTCGACTGCAGGTTACATCAGGACCAAATCTTTCATGTTTAATTGGAGACATCCACTCTGGGAACTGATTCTCGTTATTTACTCCTTCACTTTTGACTTGACTCTCTGGAAAAAGAAAAAAAAAATACAATCAGAAAAAAACTACTCTGAGAATTAAAATAAACTCTATTTAAGAAAATACATATAGTTATTTTGCTAATACTAGTCATACTACAACTAAAAAGTATTTTTTTTTTTTTCTTTTATCTAATATAAACATGGTTTCTATTAAAAACTGGATATTTTACAAACCTATTATACTTAAATATGACATTATTAACGAATACAGTGAATAATTTTTATAGGCTAAATAACTTATGGTTGTAAATTCTGTTTAAAATCTAATTCTTTAAAATATACTGTTATTAATGGAGCAAAGCCAATGTTTAAATAACTACAGTCAAATCTATTCTAAACTAAATTTTAAAGTTATAGAAATACATGCAATAAATCAATTTAATACTAGCTAATTTATAAAGAGTTATGTCTGAGTTGTAAAGATGGAGTTTTAGTTTTTGGCGTGTGATATCTAATGTAGCTTTCTAATTTAGTTTTTTGTGGTTTATTTTTGATTACGTCCAAATCATCATCTCATTAAGTTATTATAGTATGCTGGGTGATGAGCCATTTAACACATTTTCTGGGTGTTTTTTATCAGTTTGAAACATTTCTAACCTCACTGGAATTGGAACTATCATAAGGCATGTCTGTGTTTAGACCTCTTAGTGAGTATCGTAACCAGATGGCTGTATTGGTTCTCTTTTATATTATTAATTTCAAACAGTTTTTGCTTTCACTTTGTTTGGTCTTCTATGTTCGTCCACTTTTGCTCGTAAATGAAATATTTTTTTTAAAAAAAATTAAGTCCCCAATGGTCTTTCTCGTTTAAAATTGATGTAAATGTTTTCTTATCAAATGGTTGTTCATTCGGAAGTTGTTGCTTTTTTTTAGAAAAAGGTTTGGGTGGAAAGAAGTAGTAGCTTTTATGGTAAATTGATGAAACACCCGCTGAGAAAACCATGAGGAAGATGTAATTCCACACATATAAACCACAAGTTTATGTTCTTACACTATTAAAGGAAATATGTTTTTCCAAAAGTCTGATTTTGTTGTTTTATTGTCATTTATATTGACTGATCCTCCCTATACAGTTGACAATTCACATAAATAAATCATTATTTTGGTAAAGAACGGTCATCGTTAAAAAATTTGAGAGTGCTGTGTGCAGTTGTTATTTGTGCCATTGTGCTACAACATGTTGTTTTACACAATATAAAATGAGGTGTATTATAGTGCTTATGATTCCTTAGAGAATTGTTTATTGGGCAATCTTAATTAGTTTTTGTACATGATTTTGTATTTTTTTTAAGCAAAAATAAATGTTTGCATATTTTAAAGTTTGATTTATAAATTCATTTTATGTAATATCTCTTATTGAAGAAGTGTTATTGAGGAGACAAATTAATCTGGGTTAAAATTTATTTATGGTCCACACCTTTGAGACAAAAAACTCATTTTTTTTCCATTAATTTAATATTCACAGGGCCGGTTCAAGGGTTTTTTTTGGGACATGCGAGATCTAGATTTGACGCCAATATGTACCGATGCATATCTGTAAATTTTAACATAAACCTCACAAGAACCTATATCTAACATAAATATGTATTCAACAAAATATTTACACAACTTTTGATGGAAACATAAGATAAGGGGATTACATAAAGAAATTAATTTATATATATGTACTGTTTTTTTGCTGACATGTTTAAAAAAATGTGTTAAATATTTACAATAAAACATTTAAAGACATACTTTTCTAGCTTTTAGCTTGGGAAAGTCTTTTAATTAAATCGGTATTGATAGTGTTTTGAAGTTGGTTTTCAAGCGCCAACATTGCTAAATCACTTAGTCGGTCCTGACAAATAGTTGACCGCAGGTAGTGTTTTATAATCTTGATTTTTTTTTTTTTTTTTAAATCCTTTCTCTGCTGGCCAATGATATTGGGAAGGTAAGCAGGATTCGTAATGTCACAAACACATTAGAAAAAATGTAAATTACACTGTTGGTTGTTAAGTAAGTTAATGCTATTTTGGGGCAACTATCTTTGGACAACATTGGAAAATTGTGATTTCCCTCAGCAGTTCCCCATAGATATCATCTGCCGTCAATACTTACTGTAATAGGTTTCTGCATTGTTATCTGATAACTTTTTCACATCCCTCTTGTTGTTAAATGTCATAGAGAAATTTAAAATGTTTGCTTTTGTTTTCCATTGGTTCAAACCTCTTTGTCAAGGAATTTATTGCACTGTCGAGGACAACAAAATAATTTACTTTAAAAGATTTCTTCACAGGTTTATCTTTACCCTCGTAAGAAAATTGTAGTTTACTCTTTCTTGGCCTCACCACAACTTCATCAGTGAATTCTGGACTGATTCCAACGTTTTCTGTCAGTTCCTTTGCATAATGACACTATTATGTCCATTTTTCGATCTCTTGTCCAAAAAATGTCTTCACACTTTCAATTAGCTTCAAATCGCACTGCGGTTTACGAATTCTAGTCCTATTCTTAAAGACCTTTTAAACTATGTATAATATGTATAACATGCCACGCCGATTAAAACCATTTTTTTCAGTCTTCTGTCTAATTGGTCGCCATCTTGAAAATATTAAATGTGAAATTGTAATATTTAATTTTTTTATAGGTACTCTTAATGACCCTAAAACGATGTATAACATGCCATGCTGACTAAAACTTTCTCTTAAGACGTAAACCATAATGACAAAAATTGAATGTGAAATTTGAACAGTTATTTACTCTTTGCCTAGTCTTGAATAACTTCAAAATGATGTACAACGTGTCATGCTGCCTAAAACTTCTTTTTAGTTGTCCGCCACTTTGGCCGCCATTTTGAAAATATTTGGTGTGGAAGTTTCCAAAGCTATGCAGTTGCCACAAATTATGAGATGTGCTTGTGTGCCGAATTTCGTTTAAATCGATACATTTTTACACCAGTTATTATTAGCTAAACAAACACACAAACTTTTCAAATCCCAAATCTTTTAAATGAAGAACTGACTACGCTCGTTCAATATTCCTGCCCAGAATTTCTTTCCGTTCCCGCTTTACACACGTTTCCGTTTTGGAAAAGGTATAATCCTTAAGAAAACATTCCTGCAGTTTCTTTTTCGTTATGACCGTTTAGTCAGGTTTTACTGAATATATTATTATAATAAAACATTTATTTATTATAATAAATTTTAAAAAAATCTTTTGGGAAGACGCTGGCTTCGCCAGCGCCACGTCCCGGACGGCGCCACATGCGTCCGCATGTCTCGCATGGTCCTTGCGCCGGCCCTGAATATTCAGATTTATTTTTGATTTAAAAATAAACAAGCTATATTTAATCTCTCAATAGTGAAAACGGTTTTTTGTTTGTTTTTTTGGTGTAATAAATGGTGCCCAAAATTACCTGATGGTGTAGGGGTTGTGCTCACGAGACCACTCATAGGGAAGAAAGTGCCTGAAGCCCTCACCACTTTGAAAACAAAACAGGAAAAAAAACTTATGTTTAAACCACATAACTTTTGAAAACTACGCCACCTTGGTGCAATAAAAAACCACTTACTTAACTAGTGATACAAAAAAAATGATAAAATATACTTTGTAATTAGTAATGAAATTAAGTGATATTTTTTTAGTGAATGTGCAACTCTTCTATAATATAAGAATAAAAATCCGTCAGTGATGGAATTAAAGAAATACTTTTTTTGTAAATGTACATTCAAAAACGAAAGGAAGAAAAAAGTTTCTACTGAAAACTGAATATTTTACAGAACTAGGTTTTAATCAAAACTGGCCAGCATCAATGCCAGATTTAAAGATGGAGGAAGTTGAAAAAAGCAAGGCTTATATTCATCTCCCTTTTTTTCCTATACTGATGATGACATTATTTTGTTCTGAAAACTGTACAGTTCTTTGTGGAGCAGTTTTATTTCTATTATGTTTTACTGCGTTGCTCAGCTTCTTTATTCATTATTTCTAAAGATATACTTTGAAAAGATAATAAAAAAATACCAAAAATGTTGTATTTAATCTAAGATCTAATTAAAATTGTAGTTGCAGAAGGACCTATAATATGCTTTAATTTTTTTTTATTATACCACATGCTCCAAAAAATACTCTCAACATTTTAATTCATGCAAAATAAATAGAAATTTGTTAATATTAACATATGAATTTACCTGTTGTCCTTGAGACTCCACTTTCGCTATCTTCTGAAAAACTATCGTATCCTCTAGGCGACTGCTCCATTTTGATAGATTTTTCTAAGCTCTCACCTGTTAAAATTATTCAGATTAATTTATAATTATATAATAATTGTAAATGCAATTCGATTTATTTTTTTTATTGTTATTAAAGGGTTGATAACTTGGCTAATTTAATCGTGGAATACCATAAAATTACTTGAGATTTTACATTATACTAATATGCAACTTATACCTTTTTTTTCTTCTAAAATAGGGATTTAATTTTTCAACACAATTTTTTTCCATTATAGGTAGTTAATTAAAAAATAACCATAATAAGACTACTTGCTACACTATACATCTACAAGTAAAGAAATTACTCTTCACACCTGATTTCATCTTTTAAGCTGCTTAAATAATTATTGTATTTATTTGAAGTCTTTTAGCGAAGTTTCGAAGAAAATTACGCTAGAAAATTGTTTTGGCTTCAAAATTTTTGTAAGCGAAATTTTGAAAATTTTCTCCATGGAAATCAGTTTTAGACCATTCAGAATCGATTCATAAAATTTAACACTTTTTTATGTATGTATGTATGTATATATATATACATGTGTGTGTCACTCCAGACGATATCTCCCCTTAGGATGCACTTAAAAAATTCAAACAAATTTGAAAATGTCAATATCAAAAAAAAGATGAGTTCATCGGCCCGAATTTTCGGAGTTCATTTAGGGGTCAAATTGTGACAATTTAGGTTCAAAAATAGCATAAAAACGCGTTTTTTCAATTTTACCCCCGTCTTATATGAAAATATGATAAAAGTGTACATAATAACAATTACTGTACTCTTAAAGAGCTTTCCAACGACATGCATCTTGAAGGGTAAATACTATTTTGATTTTGTACCCCGTACCCCTGTGTACCAATTTTTTTTTTTTTTTCACCCATCCAAATTCTAAACTAAAATTTTCCTACATTATCACAAGCCAATAATAAGCAGATTTCTTTGAAAATTCATTCATTAAGTCATGGTGCATGACTGGACTTTTTAAATTAAGTTCAACTCATTTTATTGTATAATAAAACAAGTTTTTGGTTTTTGGAAATTCACTAAAAAAAATTATTTTAACATTCTACAATACCGCAGCTTGATTACTGAGAACTATTTTTTATTTTAGTGTTGTTCTTAAAAGCCAACCTTTCCTTCTACAAATTATTGAAATCACAGATTTTGAAGGAGAATGTTCCTTAAATTATGGAATATTTTATTGGAATATTAGGTTGGTACCGAAGCTAGTTGCTAAATTATTTACTGCAACCGTATCCAGTTTTTACTCGAGTTACTGTTCATCTATCAGTTTTTTGTTTATCTGTAGCAATTTAGTTCTTACCATATTCTGGAGGGTGGTCTGAGTTGGTCAGTGATATGACAGTACCAGACTCAGATAAATGTTGTGCCTTGTGTATCGCCATATTGGCATAGCGAATGAATGAGAAATCACATCCAGCAATCGTGCAGTGAAAATGACGGTTGATCTTGTTACTAAAAATATCAAAATAAAATAGAATTAAAAATATAGATATATTATAAAGTTTAAAATTAACTTATATGATACTTGCTTAAGGATATATAAATCCGCTTAAGACTAGATCTTTTAGAGGAGACAAGGTCTGTTTCAAATCCCATTCTGCTAAGGGAAAAAAGAGTTTGAAAGATATGGTATAACCAGTTCTTAGTCTGTCTTCTTCAAGCTTTATAAACCAGATAATCGGGATGATTATTGTTGACTTGGTGGCCCTTTAGAGGCTTTTATACCACAAAAATGGAGAGAATCTTTTCTATAGTGTAAAAATTTGTCAGGATCATGCTTTAAAAGCTTGTTTACAAAATTCAAGAGATTGATCTTACCTTTGACAATTTTCTTGTCTGCAATCAATAGACTGATCGAAAAAGTGAAAGCCGTCGAGGATTTCAATATTTTCATGGAAGTCTTTAGCGTGAGGATAAAGCATCTCATCAATATCTGTGGCGAAGAAGCACCTTTGCCTCGTACAGTGATAATGTGGTTTGGTCAGGTACATGCATAGGTTGTCCATGCAGCGATCCTTATAGAATTGGAAACCCATGCTCTCGACTGATTGAGATACAGGTACTTTAATATCAGTGTTTGTCTGAGTTGAAATAGTGACAGGTGATGTTAAGGAGGATGATGTCACTATTGGTGTTAGATCCGGTGTAGGTTTCGGCAACTTGAAACTGGTAAAAATTGCCTGCGGTGTATCTGAGTTAGAACCACTCGCCTAAAATATAAAAATAACAAATTAATATGATATATAAAGGGTTTTTTTTTTTTTTTTTTTTTTTTTTTTTTTTTTTTATAGAACATTTTTATAAAATGTTTATTAATAAATTAACTTAAATTCGGTATCACAATTTATGTGTTAAGAGTTTTGTCCAAGTGTATCGAAGCAACTTTTAAATTATCAATTAATTTTAATAACTTTATAATAGTAATATACTTACATAGTCATTCCACACCTGGAATAAAAAAAAAACACATACATTAGTATTTTATATTTATTACTACGTTTTTATTAGCTTGTTTTCTTGTTTGTTTGTTTGTTTGTCCAGTACAAATCTTGCAATCGATTTTTAACTAACTTCCCAAGTAGCTAAACATTTGAAACTTTTAGAATACCTCAGAACAGGATGACAATGCATTATTTTTATACTTTTAGCCATCTTTCAGCAGGATTTAATTAGTTTTCAGCAAATTTTGCTGTATGGAAGTTAGTTTGGAAAAAATCCGCAAGTTATTTTGTTTGTTTTGACATATCCCATAGTATTTGCAATCTTCATTTTGACGGGTTTCAAATTTGAGATTTTTTATTAAGAGGTAAACATTGAATGACAGCAAAAAGTAAACAAAAAAATTAATTAATTGACGTGTAACACCCAGGTTTGTTAACACTTGTGTCCTAGGTATAGGTTTAATTTTTCTGCATCTGTACTTCTTTACTTGAACTCATATTTCTTCTCTTTCTGTCCCTTCAGAGGGGCATATCAATGGCACGGTTTAGATTCGGTGTTGGTGAGATCCATTGTACAAAGATCTGTCCTTTTATAGGTTTAAGATCAGCTGTCTAGGTGGTTGTCATTATTATGTGAAGTAAATAAATTCGGAACTATGTATTTTTTTTTCACTATCATTATATATAACAATGACAATTATATTATCAACATTACATATGATTCAACAGAAAATTTAGAAACGTAGTGTATAAAAAGTTCTTTTTATCTTGTAATTATTTATTAAATTAATAATTATTTTGACATTAAATGTCGGTAGTAATTAAGCCATTGATTCAAAACCCGGAATTCGTTTATGTATTAAAAAAGAGTAGAAAGAAATGGGGAAAGTAGGTAGTTAGATTTAAGCGTGGATACCAAACCCGCAATTCGTTTATGTATTGTAAAAATGGAAGAATTAAAATTGTAAAGTCGAAGTTCAAGCATAATTGTAAAATAGCAATAGATATTTTTTATTTTGTAAATGTATTAAAGACAGTAATGTAACCTAGTAGAGAGTTCATATACTAAGGCAGTGCCTGTATTTAATAGAGTTCCAGTGTTATCCGGTAGATACAGAATAAAAATATTTATTCTTCTCCCTTTTTCCAAACAAAAATGTAATTACAGGTTTGATTTTTTAAAAAGTAACTCAAATCATAATATCCCTGCCATTTTATTCTGTTCGCTATTGCATTTAAGAAATACATCAACTTTTTATTTTTAAGGAATAATTTAACTTTATGTACCTCAATGATTCTATTTTTTGGTGGTCGTCCTCTCTTCCGTCGAAATAGTGCTTCTAACGTATTATTCTGCTGGGCAGAAATTTCATGAGATCGGAAATGCTCAAGGCGGTCGCTGGTCATTACTATGTCCGAACAGTTTTCCTATAAAACAATTATAATCTTATTAGTTTATTAGTTCTTAGTTTTAAGTAATAATAAAGAATATTAATCTATTATTACAAAAATTAAGTTTAAATAGTGCCTTTGTTAATTGATTGCTTTCCAGTACGGATATATGTATTGTTAATCAAAACTAAAGGAAGGGAAAACTAAAATATAGAACTATAGGTGTAGAAGTGGGCCGTGAAGGGTAATAAAAAGATTTGGTTTAAATTATACGAAATGGCTATATTTCGCCCCACTCCGGGGCATAGACGTGCCGGTATACGAAGGTTTGGTTACATGTTTAATATATATTAGTCAAAAATATACATGTGATATTTTTGTTTTTAATCGTTTTTAATTGTTTTAATTGTTAATTGTTACTGTTTCAAATATGTTATGTTTCTTTAAACCAGTTAGTTTAGAGTTTAGTAGGAGAGTCGAGAATTTTAAAGACGAATCTAATTATTTAGATGAATTGACTAATATATATTAAACATGTAACCAAACCTTCGTATACCGGCACGTCTATGCCCCGGAGTGGGGCGAAATATAGCCATTTCGTATAATTTAAACCAAATCTTTTTATTACCCTTCACGGCCCACTTCTACACCTATAGTTAATATAAAAGGGACAACAAAAGGAAAAAAAAAAACTAAAATATAGAAGGGGCTGAACTCACTTTTACAAAATAACCAGAACATAAAAGGGGTTTATTTCGCACACACGCTACTACACTTTACAAATTATGGAATCCCTCCTTGGAGGTAACCTAACTCAAGAGGCTGCAAAAAGGGGGGAAAAAAACTAAACAAAGAGTACCCCCCCCCTTAAATGTAAAAAAAATCGCAACATGTATGTTAGAGAAGCTGTTATGCTAGAAATAGAAATTAATGCTTACCCAGTTACAGTGAAAGTGCTTATCTGTTGGACATGAATCGGGGCATTGCGAGCTTCCTTCGTTGTAGAAGTCACTCACTCTATCCTGGGCTTCGTGCATCCTTGCATGACCTTCTGCCGTTTCGCGACACCTAAATCAGAAAAGACAAATTAAAACAAAAGTTAAACATTTTTATTAAACTGAAACGTTTTTGTATTTGAAGAGGATATTGTGGTACCTGAATGCGATAGCCTGACAGGAATTTTCTCTGCAGTGGTAATGATCAGCTCCGGACAGCTGACAAGACGAGTCTACGCTGCAGATAGGCGAACCTCCAACAACTGTGATGTACCTGTACATCTCGTCTTCTCCGTCATTGCTTAAATCCATGCTTTCGCTCATTCCGGAATTTTCGGAAAAGCTCATGGTAAAGCCTAGCAATATAAAAGAAAATAGCGGATCAGTATTTTGTGGGCATAATCTGACTCCAAATGAGTCTTCATTCACAATATTTATGTCTACACTTATTTTGTAATGATAATATGTACATTTTATTTGAGAAGAACTTACTTGAATGATGGTTTAGTTTTGGAGTTGAAGGTAATGTTGGGCTAGTACTGTTTTCACTTGTCGAGTGAAGGCTGTCGTGGAGAGCAGTTAGGGCTGCCAAAGACGAACCTTGGGCCATCATATTTTGCAACGGATTGCTCATCGACATCTCACCAAGCTGCAAGAAAACAACATCGTTAATATCTCATTCATTTAAATAATCGTAATTTCTTAAATATGATCACAAAGAAGGAAAGTAGAGGCATATATTGGATAAATTAGTGGCTTATATTGGGTAAATTAGTGGCTTATATTGGATTAATTAGTAAATTATGCGGAGGTTAATATAATTAGAATAGTTCGGATGACTGTATGTCTTGGAGGTCGATTATTTACATTGGAGTGACTCTGATGCTACAAAACAATCTCGGATCCTTCTCGGAATCAGCCAAATTCAAGTCTTTCACTTTGTTTACTGTGTTGGAAAACTCTCATGAAGTATTCTGGTCTGGATGGTCCTATACTTACGTGATCGGATGTCGGCGTGGAAACAACAGCTTGCTGTGCAAGTTTGTACTTTCTATAGGCGATCTCCGAGTCCTTCCTTTCATGCTTCCTCTTGTGACTGAGAAGCTGGCCGCTGGAATGTAGAACATAGTTGCAGCCATCTCTGACACAATGGATGTGGTTACACACCTGGGAAAATCTGCAGTTGGGGAATCCGCACGGATCAGGCTTGAGGAATTTCTTGAATCCGTCCCTTGCCAAGGCCTCGTCTTTTATATGATATGTCTTGTGTTTTTCTGAAAAAAAAAAAATATTTTTTAAGATACACGATGTTTCTAAAGATTTGTCAATTAATATCTCTCGATTGGTTTCTGATGCTTACCCATATCGGCCTTGTTCTTGAAGGTAAATTGACAATGATCTCTCCTACAATGGAAATGAGTAGTTCTTTGACCGTAAAAGGCACAGTATGGTGTACGGCATTCTTCAGTGGCGCGTAAACGCTGGAAACCTTCCTGAATAATAGCCGAGTCTTTTCTGTGATAGTTAGCGTGCATCTGAACATCTGATGTAGAAATATAAACCTACAAAGAAAAAAAAATTAAACTAATATAAGCTATTTTTTAAAGTAAAATAACCATGCTTAAAGATATAAAATTAAAATTAACTCTAGTTTACCTTATCGCAGTTGCCCTGAATACAATGGTAGTGAGTCTGTTTGCGATTATGACCGCAAGTTGGATATTTGTCGCTACAATCGTCACCTGGTGAATAACGCATGAAACCGTGTTGGAGTGACTCGTCTCGCTTCTTATGCCACTTGAAATGACGGATCATCTCCTCCTTCTTCACAAATACTCTTGAGTTACATTCCAGACAGTGGAAATGTTCCCTAAGCATTACAAAAATCACTTGGTTAAACTATTATATGAGATTGATATTATATGCACAATAAATTTGAATTGAGAAAAAATAGTCAGCCATTTTGAGCAAATATCTTTATTCCTATCAAAACTGAATCTTTTGATCAGCATCATAATATACTTTAGAGAAGTTAATACGTGGTCTTTGTAAGTATTGGTCGAATTGTCACATTTTTATCAAAAGCTTAAAGATAACTTTTAACCGATTTTTAATAATTATCTTCTTAAAATATATACGTAAAGAAAAATAGATATTAGTTTATAGAATAGAGTGCTGAGGAACTCATTTATTGTTAATTATTTTTAGTTTTATAGCCAAAAATAATTCGAGGATGAGATTTTTACATAATTCTAACTCGAGTTCATCTAATGTCACCCAAAGGAATGTTAGAGGCGGTCGCTAAAATGAAACAAAAATATTTTTCTAACCGTTTCTTTAAACCAAACGATATTAAACAAGTAAATATATACCAGTTACATTTTTTTTAAACTTTAAAAAATAAAAAAATCTTGGCATTGTTTTTTTTCTAAAACAATTAAAGAATTATTACACGCCAATTATATACGTGCCAAAATTCTTTTAAATTTAATAAACAATATAGTAATTTTAAGAATTCTTTAACTTTTATAACGAGGATTTAAATAACGATCAAATTAATTTATTTAAGAACGTGGAATTCTTAGAAATAGGCACTGTATTATTTTCTATACATATATTATTATTTTTATATTTCAATTCTTTTTAGCAAGGTATTATTTTTTGAGAGAAAAATAAAAATTATTTCATAAAATAAATATATAACTGTCATATAATATGTTTGTATATAAAAAAGAAATTAACCTATTAGAATACCTGTAGTTGAGTTCTCGGCAGTAATGCGAGCCGCACTCAAGAGATGAAGAAAATCTGCGAACATATCTAGAGTAGTCGATAGGAGCTAGAACTTTAGCCTCTCTTGAAACTACGGGACTGCCAACGCCGACAATCACTGCACAAAAAAAAATAATACATTAATGGTTTCATTTACTACGTTCACACATCGTTTTGGAAACGGTTTTGAAAACGATCCGCTAGTTCAAAACGCTGTACGAACGGAGATCGACGGATCGTATCGGGTTAGATCCGCTCCACCAAAAATACGTGATCGGATCGGGGGATCGAAATTCAAAACGCTCGTATGAACAGGTCGTGGAGGGGATCGAGATATCAGGTTATTTTACTCTTTTCAACTTTTTAAGTTCTTGAAGCTTTTAAGTTTTCGTGAGCTTCCGTTTCTTTTTTTTAAACTGCAAAAACGTTTTTAAACAAAAGTTAATACCATAAAGAACCTGTAAAAACTTTTAATAACTTGTAAATAAAATGTAAAAATTCGCGGACATATTAGGTAACAAGAAAGAAGGTTTTACTCGTGACGTCACCGTTACGAGATTTCGAAAACAAATATTTCGATCACCTGTATTTTTTGTTGTAAGAACGCGTATCGTTTTGAAAACGAATTGGATCCGAAACGCTTTCAAAACGATGTGTGAACGTAGTAATTGAAGTTAAACAACTTCATTATATTAAAAAAATAATAACATATGTTTAGGTCGTTGCGTATTGATATAGTCACTGAACGAAAGACTAAATGGCTTTTATTACAAAATATAAAATGTATCTTATCCATCATTAAAATTAATAAAGGCAACATTCTAGTATCAAATATTGATATCGATGCATAAAATTCTATAAATATTAGTGAAATAAAATAATTCGTATGAAAAAAAATATATATATATAATATATTGTTCGAAAAGATCACTTTTCAAGTACCGTCGGCAGAACTGGATTTTATTTTTAATGATTTTCATAATATTTAGATTATTATTTTTATTACAAGTAATTTTACTTATATTTAAGCATTATGATACTGTTATTTTCCAATGTTTTAAATGCGTAATAGAATTAAATATAATAATAGAAAACGTTTATCTTATAATCCACTAAAGATATACATTTTTGATAAATTCCCTTATGAAATATACTTATGTTAGCGGACCAATTAGAGTCGTTAAAGTGTTTGTTTCTAATTTTTATTATATTTTATATTTGTAATATATAATAAAGCAAGTTTAATCTTCTGAGTTAGTTCTTCGAAATCTGGAAACCAACTAACTTAAAATACTTAAAATCCAGTATTGATTAAATATCCAATAAAAACCGTTGACAAAGAACTATTAAAGAAATTTATAACAAAAAGTATTTATCGTAGGACATTCTTACGTTAGAAATGTCTACTTTTTTTATCGTGTGAATCTCCAAAAAATGAAGAAAGGGTTGAGTTCATCTCTTAGTTACAATTCTACCGTGAGAATTTATATAAAACTCTTAAATACAAAAGAATTTTAAAGGAAGAAAATACCTTCCTTTGTATATAAAAGAATCAAACAATATTTTTCAATACTATAAAAAAAATAAATAGAATCTTGTTGTTTCAGGTGCTTAATAGTTGAACTTGAAAAAAGGGGATTTTTTTCTATAAAAAGGGGTTGTTTTTGTTAGAAAAAAGTACTATCAGACATTTTTTTATAACCTTTCAGAAACTATGCCTTAAAAAACGGGACATCCCGGAACAGTACCCCTTTACCAAAAAAGGGTTAAAAAATCTGCGCCTAAATACTCAACGGTACCGTTTTTATACATTTTTTTCAATATAGGATAAAAAAAAGAAAAATGAAAGGGGAGAATCATTTCTTTTTTTTAGGGTCAAAATCAATGCCCTTAAGCCTTTCCCGTATATACTTTAGCCAACCCTTTGCATTGTAACTGGGCAGATCTTTATAATTATTATTTGGGGTACTTTTTTCAAAAAGGCACTCTCCCCAAAAAAAAGAAGTCGCATAGAACACCTGGATTGTTACTGAATGCATCTGATCCAAAAAACTCTCATTAGTTTTATACGAAATACAATTATTATTTCTTAAAAAAAATCCACGGCACTGTTATTAGCGAAGAATGCCTATTATATACTTTTTTTTGTCGAATGTGAGTGTACCGAAATTCTTCATCCTCATTGTAGCAAGATCAAAATTAGAAGTGCTTAGAAGTATGCTAGTTTTGTATCAATCTATATATATATATATATATATATATATATATATATATATATATATATATATATATATATATATATATATATATATATATTTTAGATGGTCAAACAAAATAACGTTACTTTGGGTTAATTGTTTTGTTCGCTATTTTTTCTGTTTACATAAAAAGCACTTTTACTTGGAACTTTTTAAAATCTTTAATTTATTAAAAATAGTTTCATTATTTTTCATCTTTAAGTAAAATTTTTCTACATAACAAACTTTGCGTGGCCCCTCTCCACCCCAGCTAGTTAGTCACTACTGATTATTTGATAAGATAAAGTTATTGTTAATCAAGCTTACAGTGAAGTTGGCTAGAAATTGTTGTTTTATAAAATTGTAAAGAGTAAAATTATTAAGGATAGTCTTAAAAGATGTATGTAAGTAATAATATATATGAAATTATATAAGTGTGTATAATCAAATCTAAATATTTACTTAAACGTATGTAAGTGTAAGAAAGTTTAAATATATTTGAAGAAGAATAAAGGCATATAAGAAAGTCTAAGTATGTAAGTAGAATTATATATATTAGTGAATATAATATAATAATATTAGTTTATAAGAAAGTTTAAATAAATGATGAAAGTGTGAAAATAAAACCGAATATATAAGTAGTAAAAGCAATCTGATAAAACAAAGAAACTGCTTAGCTATATTGATTAATAATTTTTCATATGAATCAAAATCCAAAAATATAAACAAAATACTTGTTTCTGATTGCAGAGTATTCTATTAAATATTCAACTTGTTGAAAGGTATAGTGGTCTTCGAATTTCTAACTCAGAAGAGGGTATTTATTTGGAATAAAAGTCCTTTTCAAATAGATTTTTCAATTACATCAAAGCTTTCGCCCAGGGAACCTGAGCTTCTTCAGTGATAATCTACAAATAATAGATAAAAAAATATAAAGATAGACAAGTAAATTAAGAAAAACCCCTAAAAAAAAGATATATTTTTTATCTATTATTTGTAGATTATCACTGAAGAAGCTCAGGTTCCCTGGGCGAAAGCTTTGTAATTAAAAAATCTATTTAAAAAGGACTTTTATTCCAAATAAATACCCTCTTCTGAGTTATTCTATAAATATTTAATATTTTTCACTATTCTTTATAATAAATTATATTTTCGTTATGACAAGCAAAATCTAACAAACTTAGCCAAATTGAAATTTTCTAATTAATTAATAAGTTAAAAAAAGTGAATTTTTCTCGGTTGTTTATTTAAAAAAAAAAAAAAAAAAATCGAGTGTTTTATTAGGATTTCAGAAAAATTCGTTTTTTTACGCAACTTGTGCACTCCGTATCGGGTATCACACAAACACCCTTTATTTCTTTTCAACAAAGTACGCAAGACAACAGGTAAAGGGTCTTAAAACTCGTGTGAGACGTTGTGTTGAGGGCGATTAAAGCTTTCTTTTGTACTCATTTCACAGAGTTCAATAAAAGGTCCTCATTTTTTGGGGTAAAAATCGTCCTAAAAAAGAAACCGGAAAAAAAATAATAAAATAGTACCTGTTGCTCAAGAGACTTTTTTAAGGCTGGCAGGTACCTCATGAGGTTATTATGTCATACCCCCGGAATTGGGTAAAAAAAGGAATTGCATTTTTGGGGTGAATTTCTACTCTTTTTAGATCCTACAGATCTATTGTAAAAAGATAAACATTTTATAAAAAAAAAATCGCTAAGGGTTGATAGATCTCCACCCTTTTTAAGGAAAAAGGTTACCGAATATCCAGAAATGTGGGAAATAGAGGTCGCTAGGATCAACGTATATAAAAGGGGGGGTCGAGGAAATAAAAAGTTTCTCCCTTTTTTTGGTCTAGGAAGAAACAATAAAATAGTATAGGGTCGCAGCTCAAAGGACAAAAGCCAAAAGGGTGTCATTACGCTCAGCAGATGACACTCGATACCCTTCCTCTTTTTATCTTCAATAAAGGTTTAAAAAAAATTGTTAGGTACCTTAAAAAAGTAATACTGAATCCTAACCCTTTTCCTTTAAACCTGAGACTTCGAAGTAAGGGTATATAGGAAATCGGAAAGGTGCCAAAAAACGGCTTCTTCCTTAATATAAGGAATCCCTTTTATAAGATATGAAGGAAGTTGAGGATAGGGTTACAATGATTTCTTACGTTCTACCCCAACAGCTGTTTGATAGCAAGGGTTGTGAATCTTCTCACGGACTTACTCGTCTCTCGTTTTTTAACGAAAAATTTCCTAAATGATTTCAACTGTTTCTATGTTTTGTGTGAAAAAAAGTAAAATTACAAAGGTCTTTGGTTTTTTAACGTTAACGACTATTTTTTTTTTGTTGGAAAACGTTAGTATGTTCGTTAAAGATTTTCTTAATCGATTTCGAAGTATCTAAGTGTAAATTGAAGATGAATGAGAATCGTTCTGCTTAGCCAACTTAAATGTAATGATGGTTTTAAAGCTATGTTGCATTAAGCCCCCCTCCCCACCAACTATTTTATATTAATCCATGGATATGAACAAAATAGAGTAGTTGAAACTGGTGCCAATTAATCATTTGTTATTGTGTAGTGTTATGCGGTATGCTTTCACCACCTAGGAGGTGTTGGACAACTTCAGCGTAGATCTAGATGTTCGATCTCTGCTTGATCATTGTAAAATTAAGTAATATAATTACATACTTAACATTATAACATGAAAAATCAATATTATATTTTTTAAACAAAGAAATTAATCAACATTTTATTTTCTTATTAACTCTGAATTATATTGAACCTAACAAGTCTACCCACGTACTACGTTCTTTTTTCTATCCCTAAAATCTTTAAAATCTCACGATCATAAAATAATAGAACCTCTCGAACTATTGAACAATATCGACAGAAACTTATACAATGCCAGGATACGTAAGATTTCTTTGATTTTTTAAGGAGACATTAGATGATATCAAGTTACCCCTTTCTTACTAACTCGTATAAGAAACCAAAACCCCTTCTTCTATTGTCAATTTCAAGAGAGCACAATTTTTCTTACCGGACATTTTTTTTTAGTGGAACTTTTTTTCTTCAAAACATCAAGGAATCTTTATCGTCTAACTCTGTCATTTTCTTCAAAGAATATTTCCAGTATTAAGGAGTTTTTTTTCAAAAACCCTTTTTTTACCGCTTATAAAAGAACAGTGGATTTTTACAAAAGGGTTCCCCACTTGTCACTTTACATGTCGCCCTCTTTTATTTTTTTTTGGGCGGAGGAAAGGGGTTTTGGTATCCTTTCCTCTTCCTTGAAGATTTCCTTAAAGGAAATAAAAATAACATCAGAAGGAAAAACCTCAAGAAGAAAGTGAGGAAAAAAAATTATAAAGTGCAGGAAGAAGAATTTTCTTCTAACTTCAAAAGTACCTACTTCATACCGAAAAAAGGGACAGAGGTACTTTTTTTATACGTACTCCCACCCTTTCTATTACAAGCCCTTCTTGGACACTTCATGAAGAATCGTCCTTTTTTTTGTAAAGTATTTCTTACAAAAAAATGGAGGATGTTATGAGAGGTGGGTGGAGGTGGAAAGGGGGGTAGAAGTTTTTTTGAATTTTGTCTCTCAACCCCCATTTACCATCAACCATCTCGCGACGGAAAAAAAATCTTTTATATATTGTCAGAAGGGGTAGGTACTCTCATTTCCTTCTCTTCGTTCTAAGACAATAGGAAACACCAAGGGATTTTTTATTTTTTGAGAGCTTCATTGAAGGGTTGTATGTTGCGCGATTTTTTTTTTTTTAAAGAAAAGAACGTTTGAACTTTTTTTTTGTTCTATCTTTGTCCTTTTTTTGTGAAACTCTAAAACGATACTAGAGATTGAGCACATACCATATGAAGTATCGTGGACAAAAAAAAATCTACATAGTCTTTTTCCCTACGTCATTATTTATAAAAATAATTTAGAGAGTATTCAACACTAAAATTCCTACCATAAAATTAAAAATAAAAAAACTCGAAGTTGGGAATCAACATAATAATTTTCTTGTCATTACAAAAATATTAAATATTTATTTCATAATTTGGTCAGAATTCATCATCTATATTATAGGATTAGTTCAATTTTCAATATTCCTTGATTGATTATTTACGATATTTTATTTTTAATTACTTTTTTTCGTTTAATTTTCGGTGTGTTTAATAGAGAGCAAAAAAGTTGTTGTTTTTTTTTTTTTTTTTTTTTTTAATTGGTGTGTTAATAAAAGAGGAGAGAAATGTGTC
Organism: Gerris lacustris; assembly: GCA_951217055.1. Classification (NCBI taxonomy): domain Eukaryota; kingdom Metazoa; phylum Arthropoda; class Insecta; order Hemiptera; family Gerridae; genus Gerris; species Gerris lacustris. The sequence continues at coordinate 51,564,107 of OX578281.1, forward strand.
CATAATTATAAGGATTATTTGGTTGTACTAATCAATAATACAAACCAAAAATAATTTTAACCTCTCCCTCTTACAATTTTTTTTTTAAATGAATCGGGAAAGAATATTTCTATCTTTCCCTGGCTTAAAAACACAAAATAATTGATATTTTTTATTTAAGTCAGAGAGGAGAGCAAAATTAACCATATTTTATTATCTAAAAAAAAAAAAAAAAAAAAAAAAAAAAAAAAAAAAAAAAACAGAACAAAAAAAACGCAATATAAACGAAGAATATAAAATATTAAATAAAAAGGGAGTAAAACGGCGTTGTAATTAAAAATCCTTTATTAAAAGCATAATTAATAATATCTTTTACCCTATTGATTGGGTCATGCTGCCGCCAGCTCATTAGTTATGAGTACTTCCACGTTTTTTTATCGTAATATACTACTTAAGATTTTTTTTTTCTGAAAAAGTGAACTACTAAATGAAGTAGTTATACTTGCTTAGTAATCAATATATATTTTTTTACTTAGAAGAGTGTTGTTAGATGTTTTTGTGTGGGTGTTTGAAATATTATATTTCCTTTTTAGTGTGTGTGTGTATTAAAAAGTTAGTTAAAATTATTTTTTTTCTATAAAACATATTTCTTAAACCGTATAAAAATTATGTTTAATTTTTTTTATTACTCTATATTAAATTTTTATGAGTTATAAACTGGAGTATTAAAAAATTCATTTTCGAGGCTATTCGTGTAAACCTTTTGTACAGGAAAAGGAAGTAAAAAAAAAAAAAAATAATAATAAAATAAATTATCAAGGGAATCAGATAATGATGTTGATTTGTTAATTTGATTATGTCGGAATAATAAAATTTAAGTATTAGAAATGAAAGGAGATGGCAGTGATGAATAGTTCAATAAATTCTTAATATTTTGTAATCAAGAAGTCTCTAAGGCTTTATTACCTTATGATTCTTGAAAATAAATGTAACATATGAAAAAAAAAAAAATGGATTTTTAAATTAAAAAAAAAAAATCAATAAATTGTCAATATCCTGTGTAAGGACGTTAGGGGACATCTACGGACTGTTAACCAAAAAAAAAAATTGGATAATTTTCGTAAAGTGTATGGAAAAAAAGCCATAAAAAAAAGGGGGTGTTTCAGTTGAAATATCCTAAGAGTCAATTGTACTCTTCCACGATCTCTCCCTCACTTTTTTTTATCATACCGCCTTCGAAACAAATTGAAAAATTACCAATTGAAAAAAATTGAATCTAGGAATAGATGGGGAGAAGAGACGGGAATTCTGGGTTCAGGGGGGACCTCCAATTGGGTTTTATTGCATAAACTGTGAGCCCACCCTAAACTCTTATATTCTGTGGGAGAATATAACTCTGTGACGAGGTAGGAACTAACCCTAACCAATAAATTTAAATTAATACAAATGGCTCTTCTATATATATTTCAAGAGAAGACAAGATTGGCTTCAATCCTTTTCTTCGCTTCTCTAAAATGACGGATATACAAGACTATTCTATAAAAAGGTTTTAGACCCAACCAAAAGAAGGGTAACCAATATCAATTTAAACAAAATATCGGCGACAAAATCTCACGACAATAACATTAAAATAACTAAATGAACGACTTTTAATTCGTTTAAAGAATCAATCAAAGTGTGAAAAAAAAAATTGGGATTGACAGATTGAAAATAAAAAAAAAGGCAGATTCAATAAAAGTAAATTATTGGTGATTCAATGTTGAATGTATAAGAGGAAATAAACAATTTGTATACAGCTTATAAAACAATCTAACTAGTGTTTAATCCAGCTTCCGTCTTAACACAAAACGAACTGTTAGTAACAAAAGAGTAAATAAATATCTATTAATTCTATGTATATCATCATTAACAGTAGGATTAGGAAATGGTCTTTTCATATAATGAAAAAGACCTATACAGGTAATAGATGAAAAAAATAATAATTGCTAAAATTAAAATATAAAATCTTCAAATAAAAACCGTGTTTTAACACTCAGTAGTGTTTTTTGTATCCTGCAATAACATCTTGTTTTAAGAAATTATCTTCAGAAGCAATTCGAAAGACGAAATCATTATCAATCATTTAATTATAAATCCCGATGAAAAACTCAATTGATGTTGCTAAAACCCATACTGTTCTCGAAGTAAATTTTAGTATGTTTTCACATTATTATCATCTGACATTAACACCTGAAAATGTAGTAAAAGTTGGTGCCAGGCGATAGACACAAGTTTATAGTGGGGATTTGAAACACGGCGAAATGCTGTTGTTTTTACTCTTTAACTACCAGCTTTCTGGTTTGTACGAGTCATTTAGATAAGGGTTCAGTATCTATTAAGTTGGCATGGAGGAAACTAGAATTAGCATTCCCCCTTTGGAGAAAGCTTTTTTTTGGTTTGTTGATCGATTAATTGAACATATATAGCGTATCAGGAACAGGGTGGAACATGTGAAAATCTACAAAACTAATTCTACTCAAGGTTTTGGTATCGTTTGGATTTTTAGCTACCTTCTCACTAGTCTTAAGCTAATTTACTGCGTGTTCCTCTTTCAATTATTTAAACAGAAATCCAATTCATAGAAGTTGAGGGATTAACCATTTTATGCCATCCAACCGTCTGCTTCCATTTACTTCGCTAATCGAACGACTTATCTAAAACATTTTTTTATGAGAACATGATTTGAACTTTTTTTTCTCTTAATTAAACTTACCACTCTGTTTTATTCCCTGATATTACATGTAAGCACTTCCAACATTCGATTATTTCTACCAATCGCTAAAGAATATTATCAAAGACAATTCACCTTACCATTTACACAATAGCTTACCAGAAAAGCTTTGCTGTAAGCCATCCCAATCAGATGTTATTGACCCATTCTGATCTCTTCTTATTAATCCATTAAAATTCTTCCATCCTCTTGTGAAGTGTCTATAATATTTTGCATAGTAGATTCGGATATTATTGGCACATTCTGATCTCTTCTTATCTAATCCATTCAAATTCTTCCTTCCTCTTGTGCAGTGACCATCATAGTTCGCATTGTAGATTCGGATATTAGTAGCCCATTCTAATCTCTTCTTATCTAATCCATTCAAATTCTTCCATCCTCTTGTGAAGTGTCTATAATATTTTGCAAAGTAGATTCGGATATTATTGGCCCATTCTGATCTCTTCTAATCTAATCCTTTCAAATTGTTCCTTCCTTCTAGTGTCCATCGAATTTCGTGAATTGTAGATTAATCACAGAACCTATTTAATTTCCATCTCCTTTTTTAATCTCCTCTATATGAACTAGAAAATTTTTAAAGATTAGACATTCTTCAATCTTTAAATTCAACGACATTTTAAACGATAGCAACAAAACCTTATGGGAACCAACTTCATGGGAAATAAAAAATTGTATATCAATAAGACTACTAATTTATTTTAAACTCAAATAATTTGTAGTTATGTTAAGTTCGTATTTAAATTATTTTTTTTTTATATATAAATCTTCATTCTAAAATGTGCGTTATGAGTGAAATAATAATACCTATAATAAAAGAAATAGGATAAAACCTATTTCTTGTCCATTTAAAGGGGTAGTTTTTATAAGCTTATAAAGGGGTTAATATTTGCATAATAAAATTAGATTATTATAGCCGGGAAACCAGTAACAAATTATACTTTATTTATTCTTACCCTTATTTCCGTGTCCGCAATTTCCTTTCTGTTCGTATAGATTGTGGACAATATTTTTTTGTTGCATATATACATTATTACAACCCTCTCGTTTTGTACAAATCCCCGTTTTTGATAAAAGAATCTTTTATACAAGCCATATTGTAGTCTGGAGTTTTTGAGCTAAAAAAGGGGTGATCAAATTTAGGGAACCCCTCGCATCTTAACGCCTCATTGAACTTGTTTCTCCTATATATGGATACTAAACGTAGCAAGGGATTCTTTATTGGACCAATTTTCTTTTTAAATGTCTTCTAATGACATCATACGAATAAAATAACTTTTAAATATTAATATTAATTTGTTTTTGTCTTATTCATTAGGTATTATTATTACGAATATTGGGTTCTCTCTTTTCATTTAGTATTATTAGTTCTCCACGGGTTAGGCCGATCTACTAGTTGGTAAATCACTGATGATAATACCAGTTGGCCCAGTTACAAAAAAATAATCACTGATGATACACCAGTTGGTCCAGTCACAGAACTACAAAACCTCTGCATTTATAGCAATAAATATTAGTGCACCTATTTATTTATTTAATTACAAAATATCGGAAGAATGAACTAAACTAATTGTATGTATAGATATTTTCTAGCCATTCTACTTTAGTTCCGTTTTGTGCTTTTAATTGGGTATTTATTATAAAATAATAGTGTAAATAATATTATTGTGTTTGCCTGCATAACTATACTTTAGTTAGGAGGAAAATGAGTTGTTTTATTATTATTTATTTGATTTGTTTATTTTGGTTGGGTGAACAACGAAGGTTAAGATACACTTACAATTTTTAAGCTAAATAATTATTACACAAAATACTGATCAATGTATATATGTTTGTAAACGTCTTGTAAGTGAAGTATCAGTGGATATAATATAGTGATTAAACAAAATACTGATTAATTTAGATGTGTTTGTAAACGTCAGTGTCTTGTAAGTGAAGTGTAAGTTTAGTTTTCTTGGTAGATGGACTCCACTTTGGTAGATGGAAAAATAATTCATTTTTTTTCGGATGGGTGCTGTTGAATTCTGTAGTTATCTGATTAGGGATTTCTTGTCTTCTGGTTGTCAGCTAAAATGTCAGTTAGAATCTTTAGATAAGCTATCAATGCGTTACTCAGTTGTCTAGTCAGTATTGTCTTAAAGTCTACATCTTTGTCTTTCCATATACCTGGTAAACTAGTAGCTGTTAGTCTAGTAAATCATATTCTCAGTCTGCATAATATCCTATCTTCTTGATGTTTCCCCAACAGGTTTTACGCGTTTTAAGCGTTGTGCCAGTCCAAATGAGTTACCATTTCTTCTTAATTTTTATTTTAATATATATTATTGATTTATATTAGAACACAATTTTTTTTTTTAATTTATAACAAGATTTTATAAGCAATTTGCAATGAAATACTGTTAAAACATATCGACATAAAAAGAAGCAGTTAACTATATGGTAGCCGACTGAAATGGACTTTACTCCGATTATTCCGTGATGTATCGATAGTAGATAAATCTAATATATTGACATATGAATAATATATATACACAGCGCCGGTGCTACGCACAGGCGGAGCAGGCGGCCGCCTGTGGCGGCCAAATTCAGGGGGCGGCCGATGACACCCTCAGTTTATTTTTATATTATAAATTGAAAAACAAAATCTATAGTAGCAAAACGATAATAATGTGCGTAACCCCCGTACTGAGTAGGCAGATAGAGATGGAACCCTAGTAATAACACCCCTAGACATTACCTTATCAGGTGCTGTTTTAGTTAGTAGCCGAGCTAATCGTATTTCGGGTTTAATTCTCGGTTACACCGGTGTTATTTCTTTTTATTCCTAAAAATAAATATCGGCTGTCTTTGCTATTATATGAGTACATATTATATTTATCTATGTATGTATTTTTCTTTCTCTCGTAACCCTCCTTAAGTCTTTTCCATTACACCTCATATTTTTTTTTATTTAATCACTTAACTCTTTTCTTACCCCTTGTTATATTTTCTACCCTTCCCTTAATTTGTTAATTTTTATAAGTACATATGTATCTCTCCTAATCCTAAAATAAAATAAAAATCGGTCTGAGACAAATCAGAAAAAGTTTTTCATATAATATATACGAGTTCATAATTACTTAGCCCAGTATTTTCCATTTATTAGTTTTAGTAGGTACATTTAATTATTATTTAACATTTTCATCAAAATTTAAAAATAACTTCTCCTCGGCGGGTAATCGATCCTGGCCTCTCTCCGTCTGCGGTTAAAGCTATTTTCTCAGGAACTAGATTTTTCCAGGTAAAACGGCTTATATCGTTAGATTCGTATTTAAATGGACTATATTTTAGATTTTTTTAACCAAAATCGTCGGAACCCTTTTCCAAACATAATTTTTTACACGTTTTTTTGGGGGGTAGCGGCTCCAAATTTGGAGCTAAAATTCATTTCGGGGTATGATTATTCTGAACATGTATACACCAAATTTTCTCGTCTGCACAGACGTCAGACAGACGACAGAGGACAGACGAGAGACAGACATTTTTTAAAAACAGCTTTTTTGGACTCAGCGGACCTCAAAACGTGTAAATTTATCAAAATTTCAAGATATAATTTTTGCCCCATCACAAATATTTTTACTTTCTCATTAATGAGAAAGTAAAAATATAAAGCTCAGTTCTGTTATAGGTGTCTTCCTCTGGCACTTCTTTAGTTTGTTACTCCCCTTATAAAAAAAAACAGAGGGGAGTAACAATCTAAAGAAGGTGTACGGAATGTTCTTCTTTAGACTGTTACACCCCTTATAAAAACAAAAATGGTATATTCTTTGGTCCCAAACTACATTGGACTAAACATCTCTTTTTTACTTAATAGTTATTTAGTCAAAGATATTTTTATTCTAAAGCAGCTTAGGGGAGTAACTGTCTAAAGAAGTACCCTTCCTCTAATATTGAGTTTTTAAAAATAGCCTACTTTACTTTATTACTCAATATCTATTATAGCTAAATAATAGTGACATGCACTATTTTAAAAAGCAGCCAGGTTATATTAAATAGACTTTGTTCTGCCCTCTGTCTTTGTTCGAGCGATTGAAAGTGGAAAAATTATTTTATTTTAAAATGTTGAAAATACGTTAAGTTGTTATACCTCAAGAACAAAAAAAGACGAGACTGTCCGAAGTTAACAAAAGTTTGCTTATTAGTAAAAATTTTTCTTTTTAATCTAATCTAAAATAAAGTATCAGAGGAGGCATGTTCCTTTTATAATTCACAATATAATATCCACTAAGGATAATATAAAAAATATGGGCATTGAAAATTTCAGGGCCCCAGAAAAAAATAATTATTTATGTATGATTTTATATTTAAATATTATATTTTTTTCCTCAAATGATATTAATATTATAAAATTTTAGACATCCCAAAATTCAGTTACATAGCCATGTCCCAGTGACAGTTTAGGCCTACTTATTTTTTATAATATCAATACTATTTTTACTAACATAAAATAGGAATATTTTAGATTAAATAGTAAAATATTAAGGCTTACAATCTTATAGGCCAACTAAGTATATCCATTTTTAGGGTCCGTATAGGCGAAACCAAACCGAGAACAATTATTATAATTTCTTTGACTTTGCCTGGAGGTCGTTAAAGGTTCTTTATTCCCAAAAGAACCCAACACAAAAATTTGAAACTTTCTAGTTATTTTTTGTGTAATAACCCAAACAAATGTAAAGAAAGCCCCAAAAAATCACCCTTCTTTCACCCCCCCCCCCCCCCCGGTCAAAACATTTCCTATTTCAAAAGGGCGGCCAAAAACCGTCTTGCCTGTGGCGGCCAAAAGTGTAGCACCGGCGCTGTATATACATCTATGAATCAGTGTTGTATAAATATAAAAAAAGAATTCAATGTAATCAAAGCGGGTGAAGTAGAACCCCGTATGTAGTGGAGGAGTCTTCAAGTTTTTATCATTCAAGGAATCCAGACTAACTTATTAGTCTTCCATTTTTCAAATCATAGAAATCACACTTTAAAGTTCGATCAAGCGAAATCAAGATCATGCTTTTCCAGTTCAATTGCATTAGAAATCCCTAATCAGATAACTACAGAGAATTCAACAGCACCCTTCCGAAAAAAAAACGAATTATTTTTCCATCTACCAAAGTGAAGTCATAAGAACCTCGAAAACAACCATAAGGGGGGAGTCCCAAAAACCAACCTATATTTGCATAGATGCAAGCAAATGGTTACAAATGACAAGAAGAAGAAGGGGGGAATAGTGGTGGGCGTGGCCTCGAGGTAAAAGTCAGACGTTCATTGGTCGGTTAAACAAGCTGATTGACAACTGACAGAAAGCAACCGACCAATCGAATCGTAGCTGGCTAGACAGACGTCCTTTAAAACCGACCCCCACCCCCGCATCCCCCTCTTTTCTAAAAAAAACCAAGGCGCCAAATTCGAAAAATAACATTCTTTCCTTTATATCGGCAACTATTGTTGTTGTATAATCCATCATATTAATTTTTTTTTTTTTGTTCGTAACAAATAACAAAAAACCAATTCTTTGTAGTACTTCAAAATGCATATTGATAGGTTTTATATGACACATTTTTTTTTTAATCTTCAATAACTATAGAAAGAATGTTCTACCAAGTAAAACATACTTTGATATGAGTCATACTGTACAGAGATGAACAGATTAAACTACAAGATATCATCAGAGTGAATATTGAAGAGTCCTTCGGCATCAAAGTAAAAATATCCGCTGTCAAAGATCCTTATGAAATGTCAAACACCCTTCTATATTTTTTTTTAAAAAAAATATTTCCTCTTTTTAATCACATGCACATATTATAATCAAAATATCATACTTTATCTAGATTTTGTATTTCGTCTTTTATGTTATATCATTCTTCTATGGGTAATAATGCCAACTCTATATACATATTTTATATACATACTTATTTGATCTTATAGTAACTGATTCTTTAAAATAAAATTAAAACTAAATTATGAGTAAACTGGTGATTTTACTAACAAAATATACTATCAGGTATTGTTCTAACTAACTTCCACGGGTTATAGGCTATCAGCCAAAGGGCTAATACAACTTTGTCGCCCCATAAGCTGTATAAACCTTAAATTGACGAACGTAATCTGCCACATGACATAAGCGCCATTTACATGGTGAAACTGGGTGAATATATATATATGTGTGTGTGTGTGTATGTATATTGCCTTAATATAAAAGGAAACAGTGTTGCCATAATTCTTTGGTTAAAACCATAGTTTTGTTTAAATTTTTATTCTTTTTAATTTTAGTTAGAAACTAGTTTAAAGTTCAATAAAGACAGCACAGTTGTTTAGTATAAACATGATAAAGAGATGAGGGACATCGTGGGAGCAAGATCCTTGTGGTAAACCCTAGTGTTCATTAACTTGTTAATAACATGTTCCTGTCATAGTCATTTAATCACTACTACAATATACTCTTGTATTTATTTTCTGCTTGTAAAGAACATTTATATATATATATTATAATATGTATACATAGTTTGGTACATCCCTACGAAATGTTCTTAATATATGTTAACACACGCACACGCGCACACACACACACACACATATATATATATATATATATATATATATATATATATATATATATATATATATATATATATATATATATATATATATATATATATATATATATATATATATGACCACAAGACAAACTATATGTATCTAAAAACTTTTACTCATTAAGAAACTACCTACTGCTATTGGACACTACTGTTTTACACAAAAATTAAATTTAATATATGTAACACTTATACACACAATATTATACCGAATAAAAATAAAATAAATTTTCTAGTTTAATAGCCTATTATTATATTAAATTAATTCTTTCAACGTACTCAATTTTTTTTAGCACTATTTATAATTACATGTAAAACATTGTGATTATAGAATTATAATTTTACATAGCTTAAAAATAATAAAATAATTTTATTCGTTACTACAGCTAAAATAAATGAATAATTCTAAAGAAAATAAAAACAATATTCCATCCGTAACAATTTTTTATTATTGTTTAATTAATTTTTTTTTTTTTTTCAATTTTATGTAACAATAAATTTAAAGGGGAGTGTATTAATTATAATTTTTTATAAAGTCTGATAATGCAAATATTATTTTTATCTCGCATAGACTTAGCAGACTTATTTTTAAGTTGTAATTAAAAATTTCCTAATTAATTACTGTTTTTAAACTATGATTTTTATTATTTATTTTTTAATGAATATATAGGTATAATTTAAAAATGGTTAATCATAAAATAATGTAAAGTAAACAATCAACTTTTATTATTTTTTTTTAATGTGATAATTATACATGGTTTAATTACTTATTTAGTTTTAAACTCAATCTAGATTAGGTTAATGACAAACCAGAATAGCAAATGTTTAAGATGAATTTAATTTTAATTAGACAAAGCAACGTACCAAATCAAGAAACACCATATATATATATATATATATATATATATATATATATATATATATATATATATATATGTGTGTGTATATATATTATGTAAGTAATACTGCGCCCATGTTTGTTTGTATATAAAGAACTTAATCCAGTTTTTATTGTTATTACCTACTTTATTGTTTTGGGATTAAGTGCAAGGGAAGCTATATTTTTCTTTTTACTGACTCTCCCACAGCCCACAGTGTAAGATGAGAAAGAGCTGATTGTCAATGATCCCTAAATACATCCCTAACTGAACCCTTTCAAGCCCTAATAAGGATTAAGGAAGAGTAAAGTATAAATATTGATAAAGGAAATGAAAAGATTTGTAAATAACCCCTTTGTTCGGAAAACGTTATTTTATATTGAAACTCTATTAATACTTTTCACTAAGTATTGTACTGTGACAGTAACAGTATAAACATTATTAATATAATATATTATATTTGATGATTTGAAAAGCAATGTGCCGCTATTAAGTGAACCATTAGTAAATTATACTACTGAATTTTTAAAAGATATTTTAAATGTTATTCGGTTTTAAAATTAAAAATTTTCGAACGAATCTTAATGTTAAAATATTTTTACCTTCTGGTGTAACGTTAAATAGCATCTTGAGGAAGTAAGGATTTGTGCTGTACATCTGATCTAGTTGCTGCATTTTGGCAGAATAGCATAGGGTACATACACTACTATCCCTACTTATAGTCTATTTCCCTTATACTTTATCCCTAACTCAATAAGGGGGCTGTACCTTCACCGACTGAGGCTCTAAGAATGAAAAAGGGTACAACCCTACTACACCAAACGTCAAAGAAGTACAAAAGATTTTTCCGGGATGACAAAAATTAAATGAAAGAAAACTTATTTAATTCTTTTTATGAATTAAAAATTGATTTTATATATATTTATAAAAAAAAAAAAAATTATTAAAAAAATATATATAATTGAACGGGTTGATCTCTATTAAAATTGTTTTGTTAAAAAAAAAAAAAATGTCATCGCATTTTGATTTGGGTATCAGACTCAATTTTTCAGTATTGTTATTATATCAGTGAAATGGTAAAAAAAGATTGACAGCTGATATAATACAATATATATTATAATGACGTCATCGTACGACATTCAAAAATAAAAAATCTGACAAGAGGAATAACAATTATGATGTGAAATGACATGTTAAGAATGAAACGCTAAACGCGCTTAATATATATATATATATATATGTATATATATATAGATATATATATATATATATATATATATATATATATATATATATATATATATATATATATATATATATATATATACATATATATCGTATATATAGCGTTGTGGCTGTGTGTAACAAACAATTGATTATAAAGGAAGTTGAAATAATATTGAAACAAATATTTAAAAAAATGGAAATGGAATCATTTTTTGGATTTAGAAAAGCAACAGCATGTTACAACTGCTGGATTAAAATAGTATAAAATATATTTTATCTACGATTGATACGAAATATGAATATAAACATTATATCTCTGTTTAGATGCGTGGAAAGTGGTTCTTTTCGTAGCTGTATTCATTGCGCAAGCGCGTCTCATAATTCTTCCTTTTTTCGTCCCTAGTGCCGTAAAAAAGAAGAATTCTTCACCTTAACGCACGATTATCTAGTTTTTTAACACTTAAAAAAACTAATTTGCTGTTTGTTTAATTAAAGTAACTGTTTATATCGTGTTTTTAGGTACGTGACTTATAAGTGAGTATGACAAAAATGAGGAGAAAAATACGCCTCCCGAAATAATTAATTCGGCACAAAATACAAATAATAAATTAATGTCATCTTCATCAAAAGAACTAACTTACAACAAGAAATACGAACTTACATTCAGGAATCAGGAAGTTTATTAATTTTTTTTTTCTGTATTTATTATTAAAATCTAACAATCGTAGATAAAGTACGGTACGCAACTCGTACGAAAACGGCATTTTGCTTTGCTCGTGCGGGTTTACTACCCTCGCTGTCGCTCGGATGCAAACTCCACACTCGCATGCAAAATACTACTTTCTGCACTAGACGCGTAATGTACTATTAAAGTAAAGGCATAGTTTGAACCAAAACTTGAATAGGTGTTTAAACAGAATTTTTTGTGATTACCGAGTTATCAGGTTAGCCCTATTTTGTTTCCAACCGGGGGGAGGGGGGGGGGAGAGATTTTAATATATTATCCCTTCATATAATGTATATATACTAATAATACAAATAGCAAAATAATGTGAAATACTAATGTGCATAGCAAAATAAATTATTGAAAACTATAACAAACGAAATAATGTTTAACGTACTATTGTAATAATGTCATAAGGATGAGATTAAAAAATCAGTAATATGTATATTGTGGTAAATAATAACACATAGGTAATTCTAACCGTCGAAAGTCTTTAGTTACGTATTAAAAAAGACAATAGACGGATTTTTTTTTTCTCTTATTAATTTTTTTTCTTATTATTTTTGTTTTTAATTTCTCGTTATTCTATAGCGCCCACAAGAAACATTAGATCCTCAAGGACAAAATGTAAAACATTCTAAACTTTAATTCAATTGATACTGCACTACATTTCAAATGTAACACGACACGGGTTTGAATTTTTTTTTTTTTTTTTTTATTATTATTATTATTTACCTCTTGGAATTTCATAAATTATCTATTATACTTTAAAAAAAAAAAACTTTTTAACATAATTAATCAATAATATACAAGCAATACAGGGTTATAAATCTACCTTTATTATTAACTTAAGTGAAATATGTATATGGTTTTTTTTATTTAAAATTATACTCATACACTTTTTGAAAAGAAAAAAAATAAATTTACTGTATTAAGACCTAAGAATTTCAGCTAAGTGACGTTTATTAAACTGTTCTGTCACATAAATAAATTAAAAATAAAAAGCTTTTGTAAAATTGTTTAATATTAACACTATATATACATTTTACCGAATATCTCACTCCATTTAACACACACCTCGACTTCAGTTTAGTGTCAAAACCGAATAGTGCACATCCCCCTAATCTTTTCCTATACTAATATATTTATTAAGGTACAATTTTATTTTTATCTTTATTATCTTATAGCTTAATTTATATAATATACAATTATTTCACTTCAACTCTAACTATTTATGTTTCAAATAATTTAGCCTTCTAATTATTAATAAAATTAGTTGTTTTATACCCTGTCTTTGTTATAATTATTTCTCATGCCCAGTATTGCCATTTTCCGAGCACGGGAAATACTTATTCTGAGTAAGTTTAGCTTTCAAGGTAGTCGGGAAATTCGGAAACAAAAACCAAAGCAAGTTAAATAAGCAAAAGAAAAAAAAAAAAAAAAAAAAAATTAAAAGAAAAATTCTTTGTTACAAAAAAATGAATTATTTATTCGTGTATGTTTGAAGAGACAAAACAAGAGAAAAATTATATAAAACGATAAAATATAAGTAAATATACCAATTCTTGATAGGTACAACAAAGTCTTGGGTCATCTATTAAAAAATATTTCACGGCACCTAATAATATATATGTATTTCTGTGTGTGTGTGTATATATAAACATATAATGACTAAAAAGGTGTAGTCAATTCTTAAAAAATGAAATTATGATAAAAAAAATATATATACATTATAAAAAAGAAATAATGTATTGTCTGATTTCCGGTTATTTTATTCAAAAATTGTTTTTTTTGTTCCTTGTAATTTTTCTACTTTTTTTGTCTCTATAAATAAGTGTGGTTTATTCCGTTGAGCCATGTGTAGGCGTTTCTTTATAGGACCCACGTGAGTTGATTTGTTTAAAAAGGAAATTATTGAAATTTGTCTCTGTTTATTTATTATTATTTATTTATTTTGTAAAACCGTGACAATAGGTATTAACAAGACGTTAGTTTGAAATCACCACATTTATTATTTTGTTATTTTTCATTCATATATATTTATTTCTTGTTTCTTTTTTTCAACACTTTTTTTTATTATTAGTAAAGTTGTCGTCAATTAATTTTTTATCTGTAAAGGTGTTTTATTTATTTTCTGTCTATGTATTTTCAACGTTTTAGATTGTTTTTTAAGACGAGAATGTGTGATCTTAGAATTATTTGAATATAAATATCTTTTTAATATATTCTATCTTAGTCATTTGAACTTGGAACTTACATTGTTGTATGATTAAGATATGTGTTGTATCAAATTATTACCAATATTATTTAGGTGATTTGTGATAGTGGTTAGAGTATTAAGATCCGTGGATCGATTCCTATCACTATTATTTATTTTTATTTGTCTCATTCCTTTCCTCTTCATTATTCAATGTTCAATTATTTCTGTTTTGAATTTGCTTTAGCTCTTATTAAGAGCAAGGAAGCATTCTAAACATTCTCTCTAACTCAAAATATCTAAGATAAAAATCAGTTTCAGCCATAAGAGAACATATTTGGTATTGTGTCTGTCTGTTCGTTTGTCGTTTAAAATTTTTGAGAACCCCCATATCTTGAAAAAACTATCAATTTTAATTAAATTTGGATGGTAGGTCATACTAAATTAGCCCATTGTTAGTCCTATATTAATTTTTATTCTCCCATTCCTTTCTATTCAAAATGCCTCAAAAGTTGTTTCCTATTAACATCTGCATCTTTAAAGTACTCACATTCGATTTTTAAGAAAATAAGTGTGGCCATTCTGAGAATCGAAACAGATCTAAATCTTATGTGACAGTTCGTCCAATAGTAGGTATAGGACGCAAGGACGCTATGTGCCCATATGAATCGGCTGACTATTGTGGCATATTATTTATTTGAGATAATTTATTTATTCTTTTATCGCCTTCAAGAAGACTGTAAATGTAGAAAAGTTGTTTCATATAGGCTGTAATATTTATAAAGCTTTTGAATGTGATAGCATTAAGTATTTTGAGTTATAAGGTAATTAGGAAATAATTCACCACATTAAATAAATCAAGGAGCGGTTAAAGTTCGTAGGCAATTGTTTTGTTTACAATGGGAGGGCCAAAAAGGAAGACATTAGTGTAAAAGTTATAAGTATTTTCATACAGCGAACAGGACGGTATATGGGAGGGGTGAGCTATTAAACGGCTCATTTAGCTAGAATCTGTTACACACGGCAGTTCACTAGTCGTTTCCTTGCCCACCAGACCATATAGCCTTAACAAACCTTATTGACATGGCCTTTTACCAGATTCCAACACACCTTTAAATAACCGTTATCTAGACTTTCTTATCTTATTATTATTATTTTTTTAAATAAGAAGAGAGATGAGTAAAAACTCGCAAATGTAAACATGTCTTCACATTGAATAAATCTCTAATTAAAAGTAAACATTTATTAATTTACTGTGAGACTATTTATTGTGAGAAACGTTTAATAATTCATAAACATCGGTTTTTATTATTGAAATAGGTTATTATGAAATAGGTTATTATCAGGCTAAAATATCGCAAGTCGAAACAATCAATTCTAGAACCACATAAAAGAACTTATTCCTTTTTTTAACTCAATGACTGTTTTTTTTTAAAATTATTATTTGTTTATATATCTGCAAAATAATTTTTTAATGAATAATTTATAAACTGAAATCTATGATGAATTGGTAATATTGTCCCTTACAAAGGTATTGGGTTCTCTAACAAACTCAAGTCCTCAAATTGGCTTATGCACGAGTAGAGAAGAACTTGTTGTTCCACACCCTACGCTCACGCTCCTGATGGCCCTTTATTATTAACAGTTATGGAACCCTACCCTTGTCCCTTCCGTTTCGTAATTACCTCCAGTTTCCGTAAACATTTAATTTGTACAATTTTAATACCTGAGAACGCTCCTAAGACCAAACCTAATCGGGAAAAAGGATATGAATGTGTCAGACCAACTCAGCGGAAACACAATGCCCAGAATCCTTCCCATGTCCATCCGGATATTGGAATTTCAAAGTCCTTAATAATTTTCCACTTGAATTCCCCATTAAAAAATTTTAATGGAGTTTAATTTTATCAAAACGGAAATATGCACAAACAGAAAATAATCAAACAACTTTTTTATTATCTTTTACAATATCAGAGAAGAGATGTGTAGAGGAAGGGATTTTTTTATCCCTACGAAGTTATAAAACCCTTTAAAAGTTTTTTTAAAAAAGAACCAATTGTGAGTGAAGGGGTTGGATGTAAGCCCTCTGAAGAGAAAAGGATGGTTCAGCTGACCAGCTGGCACAATATCCGGTCAAAGCGAAATGACTCACGTTGTATCTCCCTCGCCTTAACACCCTCACTTATTAACTGCTCGTCCGTTCTAACCCCTCCCCCTTAAACTCTGTCGCAATTTTTCGACTTGTTAACACCTTTTTTGAAATAATCGTAACACGTAAAGAATGGTGTAAAGTCATAGTCATATCCCATGTGTATATAAAAATATTTCTTAAGGTAATTCCAGTCTCTACTCAGTAAGTTATTTCGACGTACGATTTGGTTAAATTTCACAATTGAAGAGGATTTAAGAGAAAGATAGTTAGTATTCGAGAGTTCATTTTAAATCTTTTAAGTGTTGGCTAATAAGTTAAATTTTAATTTATTTTACTAAAACTTTCTAATAATTTATTTATTACTTATTTGAAAAAAAGTAGATTTTTTTTTTTTATTAATTTATATATATATATATATATATATATATATATATATATATATATATATATATATATATATATATATATATATATATATATATAAAATTAAATAAATGAAATTAAGTTTATTTTTCGAAAAGGATAATGCTTTGTGTTGAAATAAAGGCTGGATGGGTTTATACCGTTGAAGCCTTAATAGGTCTAAAAGCTTAGGAGAGGGATAAAGGCTTAAGAGCTAAGAACGTGTGAAAGGTCGAGAAACAAATCGTAAATCTTTAGCCGAGGCTGAAGCTGTTGAGTTGGAAGCTCAGGCATGAGAGCCCGTTAGCTACCTTACAATACCTGGACGGCTCAAACGAGATTATTAGGCTGAAACCGGTGAGTGGCCACACTTGTAAGTAATCCTAGCTGGAAAGACAAACACTCTGGAAATATTTCTATTGCTTTTTCCCCCTTTCTTATTGGTTGTTGGAATTTATTCTCTCCACTGAAAAACAAGCATATCTTCACCTCGACTAAAATATTTTTTTTTGTATAATTTGATTAATATATGCTTAAGATAAAAATAACCCTCAGAGAGTAATTATTAAAATTAATGTTCAATGACAAAACTAACAAAATGACATCCTTTCCGTTTTGGCTTCGTCAACCCTTTTTCAACTTCTAATCTAAACGGATAGGGAAGTGCAAAAAACGAATATTTTCTAAGAGAAAGCTTAAAGTTAAAAGTTTGATGAAGCGAAAAAAAGGCGTCAGTAGATTGATTGATCGGGCAGAACCCTTCACATGTCGACGAGGGCAAGATCACAATTGATGATTAGAACAGGCAAAATCCTTGTATGAGGAAGGGTGAACTCCCGGTGTAGGATTAGCCTCCAGCAATCTGCACATGGGATCCTCTCGTCGAAGGTCATGTGTAACGGTAACGGATCTTGATCCGGGCAATGCATTCGGAAATAATTTTATCATTCATCTCTTAATTTTATCTTTCTGTGATGATTAAAAGAAAAATAATATCAAAATTGTACAAATTAATCTTGGAACTTATACCCTGTTTAATGGAGAAAACTTGATCATTTCTTTCTGAATGAGTAGTTGGAATAATCGAAATGAAAACTATAAAAACTGCCTATTTTTAACGCTTGACGATGTGCGGTTAGCTAACAAAATCTTTTATTCTGAGTGGGCCTATGAATTGATAAAACTCCTTGCAGTTCTCTCAAAAGACTTCAGAATCATTTTAGATTATTTAACTTTGGCTCAGAGATCGGTTGTTACAGGTGATGGATTGTATTCTTTATTGTTTTAAAAAAATACGGGGTAGATTTATTTAATTTTTCCCCAAATCGCGTGTTATTGATAGCTCTCAAACTTTACTTATAGTTCACTGAATTTATGATTGAGGATGGTGGAAACAATGTTTGAAAGGAGGGAAAAAAGGATATTATTAAATCCTTTGAATGGTAGTTACGTTAGATGAAATTTGATGTTTTGAAAGGCTTCAATCCTTTGACGCAGATGTTATATTACATTGTAGCCAGATTTCAATAGAAAGATTACAATGAAGATGAACTGCGAAAAAAAAAATCCTAGTCAAACAGTAGCTCGATGTGTAGGAGAGTTTCCGCGTAGTGGATTAGGCTCAATCCCATCAGATATAGGAGGTTTCCGCCAGGTGGCGGAAGTTTTTCATTAAACACTTCCCTCCTTAATTCTCCTCCCTTTGCTTAGCTCCATGAGAATTACACGGTGTAACAATATTGGGAACGTAGTAGTCCCCCCTGACTAGTAACTAGAGGGGAATGACATCCAACCTAGACACCCGATAAGTTTAAAATAGATTAAACGATACTAAAAGAGCTCGGCCGATTGACGCTCTGTCTCAAACGGTACTAAAAGCCTTTGGCTTCACACACGGTAATTACAATTCTTTTACACGTGACAGAGTTGTATCTTGTCAATCCCAATTGACTTTGATTGTTATGTAAACTATCATTGTCTTTTTATGATTGCAATTATTATAAAATTCAAATTTTAGTAGTTTATAGATATATTATATGCTTTTGTTAGCGTAAAAGCTTCACTGTACGTTAAACTTAAGCCCGAAATCCTAAACCTTAAGCCCAAAATTAACGAGGATATGTGAATCTGAAGTGAATATATAATTTGATTGTTGACCTTTAAAATAAATAACTTTTAATTGCTGTTAAATTTATATCCTAGACATTATAGCAAATGTGACAACGTTATCCTGTAGACTGACTACCTCTTATGCGGCAGTTCTTTCTTAAAATAGTGAGAAATGGGACAAATATACAAATGGAACCAACCAACAATTACATGCCTTTATTAGGTTTAGTTCAACTGGTCTATATAATTATCATTCCCAGAAAAAGAGGTTTTAGTGACAGAAAATCAAATTAACACCCGAACTTGACTTACATTAATGTTAAATATTATAATCTCTACCCAATTATTTACCGAGTGAAATAACTTAAAAAGGATAATAATCTGCAATTCTTTTAATTATTTTAAATAAATATTTTGTTTTTATTTTCACATGAAATATGTGGAACATCTCCCAATTTTTCCCAGGTTTGGAGAAATTGCTTTTTCTTCTTTTTCATTATTTTTTTAAAGTAAAAATGGTCTAATTAGGATCTCTGATTGATATAATTCATTTTTTTTTAAATGAACAAAGGCAATGAACTTTTAGGAAGTTTATTCTGTTTCCCTTTCTTTTACGACAACCTTCTCAACTTGTTGAGATTAGTCAATGAACCTTAAGGTAATGAGTGATTTTTTTAATTCCATTCATTTCTAGTTTCTTTAATGTTGATTAGGTATATGACATAGTACAATTAAGAGAAGAGAAGTATATTAAAAAAAAGGTTAATAAAGAAATAATAAAACTGTGATGATTTTTTTTTTTTTTTTTTTTTTTTTAATAAAAAGGTAAAATTAATAGGTGAGAGAACTAAGTAAGTATATCTCATTTGCTCTGGGAACTCATTACACACTCAGTACAAAAAAAGGAGAAAATCTAGAAACGACGAAAAAAAACTTAATTAACTTTTTTTAACTCAATTAAAAGGCTTATTCAAAAATTTAGCACCTCGTTTCGTCAATCATAGATGAAAAGAGAATAACAGCTTAATTTTGTCCTAAATATGGATTTTTTCATTTTTGGAAAAAATAGTAATCTAATCTAGAATGAGATCCTTTTATTGATCGGAATAATGGGTTTTAATCGCAATCAAATAGGTGATTAAAAATTATTAATTAGTTCAATATAAGTCAACATGTGAGGCAAGTTAATGGAAGAAAACTTAAATCAGACTACTTTATTGGTTCATTACCATTGACATATAACTACAATCTGAGATTTATATCTTTGTCCCTCTTCCTGACTTATTTCGTTTATTGGCTGAATCATTCTTTCACATTTCTATTTGTCCGGCAAGGAAGATGACCACTGGTGGTTGAAATTCAGCGTGGAAGTCCGGCACGGAAGAGAACTACTAGTGGTTGAAAGCCGGCGTGGAAGTCCGGCACGGAAGAGAACTACCAGTGGTTGAAAGCCGGCGTTGAAGTCTGGTACGGAAGAGAACTAATAGTGGTTGAAAGCCGGCGTTTAAGTCCGGTAAGGAAGAGAACTACTAGAGGTTGAAACCCGGCGTGGAAGTCCGGCACGGAAGAGAACTAATAGTGGTTGAAAGCCGGCGTTGAAGTCCGGCACGGAAGAGAACTACTAGTGGTTGAAAGCCGGCGTGGAAGTCCGGCACGGAAGAGAACTACCAGTGGTTGAAAGCCGGCGTTGAAGTCTGGTACGGAAGAGAACTAATAGTGGTTGAAAGCCGGCGTTTAAGTCCGGTAAGGAAGAGAACTACTAGAGGTTGAAACCCGGCGTGGAAGTCCGGCACGGAAGAGAACTACCAGTGGTTGAAAGCCGGCGTTGAAGTCTGGTACGGAAGAGAACTAATAGTGGTTGAAAGCCGGCGTTTAAGTCCGGTAAGGAAGAGAACTACTAGAGGTTGAAACCCGGCGTGGAAGTCCGGCACGGAAGAGAACTAATAGTGGTTGAAAGCCGGCGTTGAAGTCCGGCACGGAAGAGAACTACTAGTGGTTGAAAGCGGGCGTGGAAGTCCGGTACGGAAGAGAACTACTAGTGGTTGAAAGCCGGCGTGGAAGTCCGGCACGGAAGAGAACTACCAGTGGTTGAAAGCCGGCGTTGAAGTCTGGTACGGAAGAGAACTACTAGTGGTTGAAAGCCGGCGTGGAAGTCCGGCACGGAAGAGAACTACCAGTGGTTGAAAGCCGGCGTTGAAGTCTGGTACGGAAGAGAACTACTAGTGGTTGAAAGCCGGCGTTGAAGTCCGGCACGGAAGAGAACTACTAGTGGTTGAAAGCCGGCGTGGAAGTCCGGCACGGAAGAGAACTACCAGTGGTTGAAAGCCGGCGTTGAAGTCTGGTACGGAAGAGAACTAATAGTGGTTGAAAGCCGGCGTTTAAGTCCGGTAAGGAAGAGAACTACTAGAGGTTGAAACCCGGCGTGGAAGTCCGACACGGAAGAGAACTACTAGTGGTTGAAAGCCGGCGTGGAAGTCCGGCACGGAAGAGAACTACCAGTGGTTGAGAGCAGGCGTTGAAGTCCGGCACGGAAGAGAACTAATAGTGGTTGAAAGCCGGCGTTAAAGACCGGCACAGAAGAGGACCACTAGTGACTGAAAGCCTGCTTAGTGTATCTGTTACTTTTATTAAATATTATTACTAAGGTCTTTCTTTATTCGTTATAACTAATTTATTTTATTATTAAAAAGATAATTAGTTTTATATTTTAAAAAGTTATCACAATGTTATTTTTATTAATAGCGATACACACCTTTAAAAAATAAGAAAGTATAAACAAATCAAAAAATAATTAAGTAAACAAACATTTTATAAAAGAAAGCAAAAATATCATATCAAGCAAATACCATCGTGGAAATTAGAAATTATTGAATTTTCCTTATTAGGTGATGATGTATTTTGACAGATGATTGGTAATTTTTTATTCAGACATAAATATTTATTTTCCTGGCTCAAATTTTCGAATTGGAGGAAGTGAAAATATGAAATTAATATAAGATATTATATTATATTTTGATGTGTTTATTGAGAAACATTTACAAATTTGGTCCGAAATAAGAATAAATATATTTTAAGAAAGATTTTGAGTGTTGAAGTGTGGAGTTTGTAAAGGTTATATTTATGATTTTTTTTTTATCTTTAAGCTTCTTTTAAATCTACAAAAACTTCTTTTTTTGTTATTTTGTCCATTTTAATTATGTTTTTTAGTTAAAGAAACTCAGAAGTAAAAAATAAAATAAGATAGTAAACATTTATGAGTGTATGTTTAAGTTATAAGTTGCAGATTTACTGTGTTAATTTACCCAGGTTAAGTTATAGAGGGTTTTAACTTAACATGTTGTCAAGTTTTAGCGGATTTTTACTCATGACGATGTTTAGTTAGAGTCGTTTCAACTCAACAAACTGTTTAGACATTAGGTGTTAAGTCATAAAACATTCTACACGCCAAGGTGTCAAGTTATAGAGGATTTTCTCTTATTTCTTATGATGTTAAGTTAAAGAGATTTTGTATAATCATCGTGTTAAGTTGTAAAGTGTTTTAACTATATGTTATTTAACTATGTGATGATGCCTAGTTATAGAGGTTTTTTAACTTATATACAACATATATTAATATTAGAATATGTAAAAAAAAACAATTCTCGTCTTAACTTTACTTATAATAATCGTTTCAAAAACAACAATTTCATTTTACTTTAGGTATTATATTTTCATTTATTGTGACCTAAAAATGATTAATTTTTTATCTTTTTCAAAACTTTTTTTTTTTTTCAATATTTATCAAATTATATTTCTATTCAGAAATTCCAACCGGATACTTAAAAAAAATAAAACTTATAATTTTAAAAGCATTAACCTATTACGCCATTTGTATAATGAGTTAAAATAAATTAATTTTAACCTTGAAAATATAGTATAATAATGTAGACTGGGGTATTATTTTGTTTGAATTACTAATTAGATAACTTATAATTAGAAAGAACTTATATTAACTGAGAATATAATTTTTTTTTTTTTTTATAATACCTATACATACATATTGTATGCTTATCAAGGTGAGTACATAATTGTAATTTAGTGCGTCGCTACTTATTTACCTTTTATGTCGAAATTAAAAACAATATTGCTGCTTACTCATTATTAAATTTCTCTAGAAATATATAATTAATATATGCGTTTATATACATTATATAAAAACAAGATTTTAGTTTATATTTAAGTATTATCAGTCTGTCAAAACATTTAATGCAGAACTTTTACTGTTATCAAACATCATGATTAAGAAGCTTGATTTTTCCAAATATATTTTTATGTTAAAACTTCATGATCAACAAATTTTGGTTTTATATCAATATCTAAGACGTGCTTATTTCACAGTGGAGGGTATTCTAATATATATACCTATATCGAAGGGAGAAAAACTAATATAATTTTTTAAATAAAAAAAAGTTAAAAATTGGTTTTTGTTTCTTTTAATTTTGTTGTAACTTCGTTTTACCAAATATTTTCCCCGTATTCTCTCTCTCTCTCTCGTTATATATATATATATATATATATATATATATATATATATATATATATATATATATATATATATATATATATGTGTGTGTGTGTGTGTGTGTGTGTAAAATCATAATTTTAAGTTAATAATCTGTCTGAACGATTTGTATATAATATATTTATAATAGAGGTTAGATCCTTGTGACCTCTTTGAGCTAAATTGCTTTATTTATAATGTTTCTTTATAATGTGGAACTAATCAACTAAATCTATCAGAACAACAACCACCAGGTAAAAATACGCATTTCTCTTCGTTCCAAGATAATACATTTCGAGAAAATATATTGCAATAAATAAAAATAGGAAAAAAGTAAATGCATTTCAAAATGTTTATCATATTAATTATCTACGATACATTTTATAAATACTAATACTATAAGATCTGGTTCATTAAAAATCAGGGTAATGTGTGTGTTTATATATATATATAATGTTATGTACTCATGTATGAGTTACAGATCCCAAAAATATTTTTTAAACTCATACGTAGAATGTTGAGCAATCATACATAGAATGTAACAACATTTTAGAATGATCTGTGCTCATCCATAGAGTTGTAGATACAAACAAGATTTTTTTAAACTCATACGTAGAATGTTGAGCAATCATACATAGAACATCCTCTAAGAATGTTATTTGCAGTTACTTAGAGTGATATACTATTTTAGAATGCTGCTAACTCATCCGTAGAATGTCGGTGAAGATATATCCATTTAGAATGTTATATTCTTTCAAAAATTATAGACTTGTACATAAAAAGCTTTAACGGAATCATAATTTAATATTTACAGTATAAAACTACTCTAACATACAATTTCAACACTACATAAATCCAAAAATATGATCGCTTTGCTCCTTTTAATAGTTATCTATTAAAATATAACGCCCTCTATATAATTTTCAACTTTTTTTCAACAAAATGGTAGAAAGGGTTAGAGTGAAGGAAAAAGAAACGGTTTTAAAAAATGGAAATTAGATTCTACTTCTTTTAGAAAAGAATACATAATCGTTTATAAAAAAAAAAGCTTGACCAATTTTCTTTTTGACAGAAGAGTCAACCTTCTAGTTTTTATTAAAGTATAGAGAGAAGACTTCGGTTTTTTGTTTTTGATATTTTTTTTTCTTACTCTGTCCATTGAATAAAGACGAACTTAAATTCTAGCTTTAAAAAAAATAAAAAAATAATGCATTTCAATAATCAAAGGGTACCGGAAACCCCTGATCATCTTCCACCTCATAAATATTGAGAAACAAATACATCAATTTTGTAAAAATGAGAAAAAAAAAAATCTCTCATCTTCTAAAAAAAACCCCTTTAATATTCTTTAAAAGATTTCCGATCGATTTTTTTCTTTTATCAAAACAGTAGGGTATTTGCCTTTAATTTTATAAAAAGGGGTAAAATTAAAGTTGGATTTTTTTTTTCGAAACCACTGATTACCTTTAAACCACTCCTTCCATAAAAAAAAAGATGGAAGAAGTTGAGTTTTTTCAAAAACAGTCATTAGAGAAGAAATACCCCCTTTTATTAAACTTTTTTTTTATATAAAACCCGCTCTTTAAAAATGAATTTTCGAACATCGTAAATTCTTTTTTATAACCTTGCATAGGCTAATTTTTAAGTTTATTTATGGGTTGAGGATTTTTTGTTTTTAGTTTGTAAAAGAAAAAAAAAAACTGGAAGACTTGAAACAACTTTTTTTCTCAATTCAATAAGTAGTAAAGAAGTTGGGCCAATTTGTGAAGAAACCTGATTTTTTTTTTTAACTTTATAAAAGAACTTGAACCAATCATCAAACTCCGAAAAAGAAAAACCGATTTTAATAGAAGTAATTGGTGCCTCAACGTTTTTAATATTTTCTGTGTGTTGAACATCAAAATATATATATTTTGTAAAAAAAAAAAAAAATTATATCCAAATCTCCTTTTACCTTCCCTACTATTTAATTTCATATAAATAGTTCCTTCTGGTTGAAAAACAAAACAAAAAATTATAATAATTCCTTTACAAAGATAATTTGTAATTTAATTGTGGCCTTCAATAAAAAAAATAAAAAAATATAACCTTCTAATAATTTATAACTCGTCGTAAATTTTAGAAAATTTGTATCTATATAAAAAAAATATATCGTTGACTAATCATTGATTTAATAATTTTGTTTTTCTCTATATTTATGATTTCATTAAAAAACCCCCTCCCAAAAGGAAAAAAAAAATGTAAAACGAGAGACTTAAATATAGATTTAAAGTTATTAAGTGCATGTTATTTTTTCTTTTAAGTTCTAAAATGTAATTTTGTCGGTAATTGAAATAACAGACTACTGGTTGTTACTTGTAATACGTTTTTTTTGAACCGTTAATATTTAATTATAACAAAATTATATACACTTTATTTAAAAAAGATTTCTTAATCTTTTTTTAATGGATAAAATTTTAATGACAATTTAAAAAAGTAAAATGATCTATTATTTTATTGAAAAAAAAAAAAAACCCGTGTTGTTTAATTAGAAAGTAGGAGTATAAAAACTATAATACACATAACATATATAAATTTATTTGTATCCTTTGTATACGATGTGTTTTAATGAAAAATGCAAGCGACTAATTTATATTATATTTTAAAATTTCATTGAACTTATTTAAAAATAAAAATAAAAAAATCTTCTTACGCACTTTGTGTTATCTCTGTATGTATTTTTTTTAAATATTTTAATTTTATTTAATGATTCTTTTATTATATTTTGTTTCAGGTATTTGGATACATTATTCTTAACTGCGAAAATATATATTTTTCTCAAGGTATTATAATTTAATATTTATTTAATTTTAACTATATTTATGTTTTGGATTGATAGTATAATCGTTTCTTGATTAATTTTCCCAAACTTTTAAGAATAATTAAATATCAATTAATTTTAAGTTATTATATTTCGTTTAATTTCATATTTTAAACTCGTATGTAATATGTGTTATGCAAATTTTTATCGGTTGCCTTTCTTCGATATCTTCTTTTGTTTGATAAATTAATAGTTAATTTTACTGTAATTAGGATATCATCGTTTATGATAAAATATTTAATAACGACTTTTGTAGATTAAAATTATTGATTAGATTTTTAGGTGCTGATATGTAAATTATTTGATCTTCTAACAATAATTACCTACTTTTTTTTTTATGAAAATTTTCAACTTATTAAAAAAAAGAAAAGTTTTTTTAATTTATTAAAACTAAGTACTGAGTTTTCTTATCGCATTATCTGAACTATAATGTTTATCTAATGACATTGATTATAATATAAAAATTACATCTTTTCATTGACCCCGAAAAAAAATAATTACATTTTCTGAACCTTTTGTTTCCTATAGATTTATTTTTAAATTCTAATTTATTATAATACATTATACTTTCTTTTTTATATCAAATCAATTATTTAACCTTTTTTGTACTTAAGGACTCATTAGATAGTTCCTTCGTGCGATAAAAAGAGTCAGAAAAAAAAAATTAATAATTAAAAGTCTTTTGTTTTATGTCTTATATTTTCTTCAAAGAACGTTCCAATCTTCTTTTTTTTAGAAAAAGAACTTCTTATAGGTTCCATTGTCTATTGTATCTTTTTTTTGTTCTAAGATATTAAACGCCTTCAGATCTTGTAGACTAATAATAAAAAAAAGAACTAATTAATACTGAAAAACACCTACTGAGATCCGGAAGAGATCCAAGTATATTAGAGAACAACGATCTTTTTTTGTCCTTATTTTTTTTTAAAAAATCATTTTCATTAAAGGAGTTTATTAAAACAAAACACTGCATAGCATGTTAAAATAGTCCGATGTTCGTGAAGATGTTGACAAAAGACTTTAGATAGATTAAAAATTTAAAATAATATACGCAATATTATACAATTTAATAAGATAAAAGAAATATAGTAGATTATAGGAGGTGAGAGAGTGAGATAAGTATTGCACTTCTAAAATAGCATAATTAAACCTTCAGTGAATAGCACATTGCTACAAATTAAGTGTTTTTTGAAATCCCGTTGAGGAAACAATGTTCTATCGCTGACGTAAGTTCAATTCAAATTAAATAAGGAATTCAATTCAAAGTCATGAAGGAAAGGATGCCATCTATTGAGTTTTGAGCTTCATAAAGTTTTGCATCTTATGAGTAGAGGAGGAGATTATGAGTAAAAACGGATAAGAGTGAATAGTTTTGAGTCTTAAGAACATATTAAGAATTAGAGACTTGTTTTGGGTTTGATCTGAGAGAG
This sequence comes from Gerris lacustris, assembly GCA_951217055.1. Classification (NCBI taxonomy): domain Eukaryota; kingdom Metazoa; phylum Arthropoda; class Insecta; order Hemiptera; family Gerridae; genus Gerris; species Gerris lacustris. The sequence continues at coordinate 51,591,998 of OX578281.1, forward strand.
TTTGGTCTAAAGAGGGTCAAAATTACTTTTCAATACTAGAGATATTGAGGAAGTATTGCGCCGGGTAGAAAGTTATCGATTTTCCCTCATACTAGGTTTTTTTTCTACGTTTCATGACCTCTTGGTTATTTTTGAAGTTAGACCTGCGCTCGGGGGGAGAAAAAAAAGCGTAAATCAATGCTTTTTTTGAAGACTCAATATTTCCGTTCTTTTGTTCCCTTTTTTTTATTTTTACCCTTCTTATTTTGCCTTCTTTTCTCCTAGAGAGGATTCTCCTCGACTCTCCTGTTCTTTTCATAAAAAGGAATATTGAGAAACTCTCCTGAGGCACTTCAAGTTATGGAGAGGAATCGAGCAAGAACAGGGGGAGGGGAGGGGGGAGCTTAGACCCCATTCAAGAAATTCTCTTCATTTCGAAACATCCCAAAAAAAGGGGTTAAACTTTATTTACAGAATTCGATGGGGGTTCTTTTATGAGTAGGGGCAGAAAGAGATTAGATTATGAAATAAACTCGTAAAAAATAGGGTGACATATGAATTGAGAATTAGGGAAATAAAATAATTTTGTATATAGAAATAAGGGAGATAATAAGCAATACTTTATTACAGGAGAAAATATTCTTAAAATATGTTGGAACGAACTAAGTTCCTTAGGACACGTTACAGTGTCTGAAGCCCGGGAGTGAATCCAAAAAAAAGACTGTCACAAAACCGAGCGTCGCACGAAATCCACGGATGACGATAACTTAAGTAAAAGTTGACCGATTTAGTTGAAATTTGGTATACATGTTCCTTTCACTAATGCCCTGGACGCGTTCGTTGGACAACGTTATCCGCCCAAGCGTTCAAGCGCAACGCTCGCGTAAACGTGAACTTCAAATGAAAAATTAGAATTTTGGGACGGGAAAAAATTCTTTCTTCATTTATTAAATGAGACAAACGACTTTTTTAAATAATTTTATTTTTATTAAAACCAACACCGACTCCGCTATGAAGTGTTAAAGATCGCTAAATTTATTAAAGCTGTCCTAAACCTTTAAAATAGACAAAACAACGTTTTTACCGATATCTTACGTTCTAACGTAACGATTTTATTAAAAATTCATACACATTGTCTAATCTAAAGTACGATTGAAACAGGCATGTAAAATTTCAACCTGATACAAGCAGAAGTTTTTGTGTAAAAACGTGATATATTTTATTGTATTTTAAATGGAGAAATATGCCGGCGGAGTCTGAAGGAACAGTCAGTCGAGTTTCGTCACTACAACCATCTGATTTAACTATAAACTCATCAAGATTAACTTTTTTTTCAATATACAATACATTATTTATTGCAAGATAAATAATGTATTGCTTCAATGATAAAAAAAAGCTTTTCTTTTAATTTTGCCTTAACTCCACTAAGTACAAATTAAAAGTTAGTTACTTTTAATTTTGTTTCTTTTAACTCCGCCATGTATTAGTATATCGTATAAGTCAGCAATGTGATTTTAATATTTATGTTTGTTGGAAAGCGTTAGGAACGAAGTTCCTAACTGGTGTCCCGCGCCCCACACGATTTATTCATTTATTTATTTTTTAATGTTGAACAAATTCTATGTTGAAGCGATTTAGAATTTAGTGATGTATATCTCTCATTAGCTAGATCAGTAGTCCAACTAATTCTTTGTTGAAACGATTTAGTGATAAATATGTTTCCAATATCTCTCGTAAGCTAAACCAGTAGTCCAACACAGATTTTAGGTTATTTCACTATTAACCCTTACTTTATTTATTTATAAAAATAAAAATACTTATTGCAGTCCTCTTCATCTTTTAATATGTATATGTGTTGCTTCAACATAAATTAATAAAATTTTCCTAAAATTACTTTTTCTTGCATATACATCCCGTTGTTTAAACAGTTCTTAAATTGTAGTAGAATATAAAAAATAAATTAAAGCAAAAAATGAATGTGTGTATTTTGGAAACCGTTAAAATTTATTTTATTAATATTATTATTATTTTAGAGTGCTTATTACGTCTTTTAAATTGTATGTAATTATTTTAATGTACAAATATAAAAGTTTGTACACATAATCATTCTTAAATTACGTTGTCGTTAAGTAACAAAAAAAAAAAAATTACATTTTGCTTTATAAAAACCCGCACGGTTAATATACACTCGCATTATTTCAATAATTTTTTGAAAATTGTTGATACTTGATACCATATTATTATTGATATTATAAAACCATAAAAATTGTAAAGAAGCCGGCTAAAATGTGTGGTAAAAAAAAAATTGTAAATAATCACAGGATATAATGAACAACTTTATTTTAAGTTAAACGTGGTTGAAATGTGACTAAGTATAATAACTCTTCCCGCATATTCTTTTTTCTATAAACAATTTATTATAGATAATTATTATAATGTTCCACAACATCTGCTACCATTTAATTTATATATTATCAATTTTTAATAAGGTTTTAATTCATTTTTTTTTTTTTTAAAAAAAAGGTGTAATTTTAGATCGCAAAAGGGAAAAATAGATAAATATCTATAAATATAAAAGCCATATACCACTAACTCATCTATCACAATATCTCTAGAGGGCAATAGGAAACATTTTCCATGGAAGTTTCCCTTACTCCCTAAGAAATCTTTTCCATCCGCCATCTTGATTGAAGATGGTGGCAAGTTATATGCAGAATTCGACGTGACGATATTATCAGAACCAATTGCTTTAGAACCTTGAAATTTGGAAGTTAGCTTCCTTTTAAGATATAAAAACTTGTATAAACAGGTTTATAATCCCCCATTTTGGTTCAAGATGGTGGTCGTAGGCCAGCCGAGACCGTCTAGTAAAATTCATATAAAAACTCAATAAACTTTACATGACTAATTTTATTCTAGTATTTGTTTCTGAGTTATTATTTAAGTATTTGAGATTCATTTCTTTCATTTTTATTATATTTAACCATATATGAGATTAAAATTTTAGACAGAACCAAAATTTTGTACTTACTTGGTGAAATAGAGGTGTTAGGGGTAGAGGTAGATGGTACTGTTTGTGGCCTGGTATCAGGTGGTGTTGATGGTGGAGGTCTTTGGTTACTACTCTGACCTGAGCCATTACCAGGGCCTGCCAGACTACTTGCTAACGCAAGGATTCCAGCCACACTTTGAGACACCATCATCTGCAAACACAGATCAATAAAGATTAGGATAAAAAATATCGAAGAATATTACAAATTTATACATAATATAATATGGAACAGTTAATGTTTAGCGTGATTTCCATATAATTCAGTGCAAGGAACAAACATAAAATTCGAATATTACTGTAAGTCTGAGTTCTTCTAATGACTTAATAGTTGGCTTGACTATGTTAACTTATTCTTGAGTTATACAAAACAGTAAATTATAGGATTCGGAAAAGTTTAGGTACAATATCTCTCAACAAAAACTAGCTATATAATGAAAAACCAGCTATCAAGAGGTTGAATAATTAATAGCAATTTATGTCCCTAACTTCAATTCATTATTATATTTATGACAAAGGAAGGAAAAATAAATCATTGGAAATCATAGATGTGTGCAAAAGGAATTCGGTGTTGGGTAACTAGGAGCTTCGATATCAGTTTTTTTTTTTTATAAAATTTAGAAAATATTTACTTTAGCGCTCCAATTGCCGAAATATAGTACTAAAGTAGTTAAAACCGAGCTACCTCTAGTTTACGCCTAACATCCTGTTTTTGTTTTTTTTTATTTTTGTTTTTGTTTCATGTCCTTTTTTGCGAACGGAAAATTTCGTCTAACTCCCAGCCCAAAAACATATTCATGTTATTTTTATTTATTTATTTTTTCTAAAATGCTTATGTTTTTGTTCAATAAAATTGTACTCTACATAGGCATTATCCTGGTTAACAATTATTCATTTTTCCAACATGAGCAATTTTTTATCAACTCTGGTCAACATTTTCTCATTGAACTCTTTCAGACAAGTATACCTACAATTAGAAGTCATTAAGAACTTAATAATAGTACTTGGACATAATCCATTAAAAACACTAATGTAGCATCTTGCTAAGACAAAACCCAATTTTTTAAAGGCACGTACTTTGTCTACTCATTTATATTCTAGTTCCTTTTTCGTATTATTTATTGTCCCAAAAAAAATACTACCTTAATATTAAACGGAAAATAAATATTCAAAACTCAACTCATGCAATCTTTATATTATCTCTGAAAAAACACGTATATAAATAAATATATATATATATATATATATATATATATATATATATATTATATATATATATTGTTCTTATTTATTTATATTTTAACATACATTACAGGTAAACACAATAAAATACAAAGTATTTTTATATAATTACTAACTACGAAAATAACTTAGAATGTATTAAAAAGTTGCGTCTCTGAATATATAAGAATTCAGTGCACTATAAATTTACCTTACATTACTTATTAAGTTGAAATAAAAAAAATCTTATAATATATGCATTATTAATTCCACACACAAATATATATATATATATATATATATATATATATATATATATATATATATATATATATATATATATATATATATATATATATATATATATATATATATATAGACACACACACATTTTAAACGGCGGTATTTAACAATCGGTTTTAGTGTGATTTTTTTTATTATTTTTCGGGGTAATTATGGAACATCATAAAGAAACATAAAATTAACTATGATGAGCATCCTATGATGGGCAATTAAAGTAAAAAAAATATTAGTTCATTAAAGAATTCTTTGGAAAGAGGCGGTATTTTGTTTCATTGAGAAAAACAGCATTTACTCTCCTCACTGAACATAGCTGTTTATCGCTCGGTGGCCCATAACACAGGTAGAACCATTTGCAGCAAATTGATTCATTATTTTAATTATCGTTTCTTCATAAGGGGAAATATCTACTCTGTTTTTTTTATTTCCTGTTATTTTTAGATTTGGCGAAAAAATAATATTGAGTAAATTTGGATTGTAAATAGAACGCAAAATTTGTTAGTCTATTAGAAATATAAACTAGAATTGTTGGCTAATTGCTAATGTTAAAACAGTCCACTTACGGTTTAAAGTTAATAAAGTCCACTTTTCTTGTTTAAAAGTAAATATTGAAAATTGCACCATTTATTATTAGTTTATTCCATTGTGTCATAAATAAAATAAAAGACGTGTTGCGATGGTGGAAAATGAGGATTCACGAATTTACTTGATTTAAAAATCTTCAAAGCTTTTTTAATTTTGCTGCAGAAGCAAAATTAATGTCAAAAGCATTTATTGCTAAAATATTACTTTTTTCCATGTTTTAATCGCAAAATGAAACGAGAGAATTAATGCATCTTAGCTCTCAACACAACTTCTTGATTTGAAATATTTCTGAGAAAAATTGGTTAAAAGCTGATTTATTAATGAAAATATTATATTCCTTGTGAATGTCATGGGGAGTAAAAGAAAGCTACTCAAAAGTAAAATAAAACACGCATTTTCCAAAAATTTCCTTTTAAAAAAATCATGGTTCTGTTTAAAGTCATCTGCAAACAAGGTAAAAAAAAATCCAATTCAAGCTTTATCCAAAAAATGATAAAAATATACATTCTCTACGAAAAAATAATATATATATACATCCTCCCACTCATATAAAGTAAAGAAAAAATACAGAAAATCTTTTTAGATGTTTGAGATTTATAAAAGGAAAAAAAAAATGGAAGAAATCCGGGCAGGAAGCAGTAAAAACTGAAGTGTCTTGAATTGGAAAATATAGATGAACGAAAGAGAAAAAAAAAATTATGAGAGATTATCCGACTGAGATTCCACTTTTAGAAGCTATACTCGATATCATAAACCAATTCCGGAGTTTTTTCTGGAAGTGAACAAAAAATAAAAAAAATAACTATGGGAGGAAGCTAAGATAAAAACAACACACTCGAGAAAAAAATATTGAAAGCAAGTTTAAAAAAAAAAAAGTACAGAGAAACGTAAATTCAATCGAGTTTCTCCCAAGAAATATATTCTTTTTTTTAAAAAAAAAAAGTCCGTGTTGTTATCGTAATCCAGGAATAGAAAAGAAGCGTTTGGCCATGATATTTTTTTTATTTTCAACCAAAAAGTAGTGCTTTTGAAGTGAACGTAAAATTTATTTTTACTGGAGCTAATGTAGTTTTTATAACAAAGTAATAAAGTTGTGTATTGTTTTTGTAAAAAAAAAAATATAGATATGAAAAAGATAATGTTTCATCGGATATTACTTAGTATTAGATTTTTTACACAAATAATACAATTATTATTTGCTATATTCAATAATGAACTTAAAGTTAATGCATTTATGTTTTTAAAAATGTATCCTAATTTAACGACAACTTAAGGTTTCCTTCCCTTAACCATTTAGTTTTTACAGAAAAGAAAACATTTTAAATTTTTTAATATATTTTCAGTTTTACTTTGAGTTAGTTATTTATAAGTATATAATCTCACTTAATATTTTTTACCCTTCCTCACCGCATTTTTTTTATGTTTCAATTAAGTGTATAATAATTTTTAATTATATCCTTATTTATTTACTTTTTTATGAGACAAAAACTCAATTAGTATTGTTGTTATTGATCCATTTTCTGTAGAGAAACAGAGACAACTTTAATTAATAATTCTAGTAATAATTAATAAAGTTTTGTTTCTCTCTTTTTGTTTCGTTTGTAAGGCAAAACTAAGGCAATCAACATTTTAGTTTTCGTGAGGTTTCCCTTTTTCTCTCTGCAATTATTGTTGTACCAACACAGCTTGCTTTAAAAAAATTAGGGGTTTTTTTGGGGTGAAAAAACGAGGGTTAATTACCAGTTTTTAATAAAGAAAATACTAATTAACTACCCTCTTTAATTTTTTTAACCTAAAAAAAAATATATATTTTTACCTTTTTGCTTTTTTTGTGGAGAACTTGTTTAAGGGAGGTTGTTTGTTGTACATTATTAATTTTTAGTTTTGTTTTTATATTTTTTTTAAGGGTCTGAAAAATAAGGTTGTAATTAAGTTTTTTTGTGCTAATTAATAATTATTTGTATTTTTTCTGTGTTTTTTTTTCTTTTTTTTTTTAGGGGATATTAATATAAACAAAAAAAGTTAGATAATAGCGTTTCAAAAACACTCATTATGATTATTATATTTCCTTAAGTTAATGAATTTATTTTCAATAGTTTTCAAATAACTAATAAACTTTCTCGTTTTAACATATTTATAATGTTCCCCGTTTTTCTGAATATTTACACTAATTTTTTACTGATACCATTTTATTATATTCATCAGGCTTCACGTGTTTGAAACCTATAGATTACTTATAAACTTGTGATTACATCAAAATACGATTCGAATATTATAAGAAAATAAAAAATATATATTTTATATGCCTTACCCCATAATACAATTAACACCTAGAACTATTACCTAAAATTAATGTCTACGAAAGACATGTTAAAGATTTAACATTTCTTTTCCGCCCCAGAAATGATTGTTGTAGATACATTTAAGATTTCATTACAACTTTCTAACGTAATTAAAATAATAAAGATAATAATAACTTCAAAAAGTCTTATCAGATGTTAAGAATTTTTAATCTAAACTTTTTTTTATATATAGGTATATAGAAGCGTGAACAAAAATCATTAAAAAAATATAAAACTACGTTTTGAATTTCCTTACGTATTCAATTCAATTGTAACGGTTCCTCCCAAAAAAATAAATAATTAGAACTGATATACAGGCTATTAATTTTATTTCTGTACGGATTAAAGTAACGAATAAAGCTTTCTTTTAAAGGAAAAATATATTATTAGCCGTATACATGAACTATAACAGTAATAATAATAATAAATAATAATTGGCGATAAAAAAAGCTAAAGAGATATTAAGATAGTAATATTTGTGTTATCTAAGCACTAATTAATTAGGAGTAATTACAGATTACTTAATGTTATCGAAGGTAATCCACAACCAGGTAAAAAGGGAATTCGGAGATACATTAAGGTTGGTACATTCGATAGAGTAGATGAACTTATTTTATTTTCATGTCTCCGACACACTCCAAATATTATTTGATAACTTATTATTTCAACTTTAAAAATGTATAAACAAAGTAAAGATACTTACAAATTAAAATAAATTTGATCGATAAACTTAAATATTAAGTTATTAAATTGAAATAAATTAATCAATTTTGATACAAATATATATAAAACTAAACAATATTTACCTTATATTTGAATGCATACATAATGGCTTAGTACAAGTATATATGCTTGTGAATATATAAGTAAATCTATAAAGAATAAAATTATTATTAATATTACTTTAGAAATAAAAAGATTTAATGGGAAAAAATAATATTTTTTTCTTATTGGAATAACAATTTATTTTTATGACTTCATAATGTTTTTTTTCCTTCAATATTTGCTTACTAAAAACCCTAAAATTAGGTTGGTAATTTAAAAAAAGAAACTCTTTATAAACTATGTTATTAATATATACAAGAAAGAAGGTACCTATATATGTATTAAAAAAAAAGTATATTCCTTTTTGATACTTGGAAAAAAAAAGATTGGGTATATATTGATTGATTTTTTTCTCCCCAATATTGATTTAAAGTTGTAAGGAAAAAATTATTAGGAAAGCAAAAAAATAATTTTTTGCTTCTAATGTTACGGTTGGGAAAAAATCTCTCTAAAAATGAGAAGTTTGTACTGACTACCAGTTTCGTAGCGGGATTTTGAAAAATAAAAAAAAGATATAATTTTCGAGATCTCAAAGTTACAGTAATTTTCTTCTTTTTTCTTTACGTGGTACAACAAAATTAGATCAATCAATAACTCTACGGGAGTCCTGAAGAAGTATACCATGGAAAAGAATATTATCCGATAACTGAACAAGATGGAAAAAAAAGTTAATAAAGACTACGATATTATACGTAATAAGAAAGTCATATTAAGATTATATTAGTACTGATTTTTTTTTCTCTCAAAGTTTACTAACGATATGAAAGTATAACTACATCAGTATATGGGGTTTTTATTCCAAAAAAATAATCCATCCTACCTTTATCGAAGTTCAAATCAATTTTCAAAATAAGAAATAAAACAGATAGGAAAAAAAAATTACCCTGGTTATTTTCAATTAATGTGGAGGAAAAAAAAAAATCTAGTATAACTTCATTATTTCATATATCAACCGAAAAAGAATACGGTTTTGGACAAGTAAACTTACTCTATCTTAAACAAAAATTAAACCTATAGAAAAATCTTAATTAAATAAAACCTAGAAAAATCTCAATAACAATAAACCTAATAGAACTTAAATCAGATTGTGTCCCAGCTTTATTTTAATTTGTTAGTATCCTTCAATAAAACTGAAGTAATTTCTTATCGTGTTATTTTGGTTCTATGTAATGTAATTTTGGTTATCAAACACCAACTTTTCAAGTTTTTCTTTGTTAGCGAATTTCCGAAGAAAATTAAGCTATTACAATGGCTTCAAAATTTTTATAATGCGAATTTTTGAAAATGTTCTCCATGGAAATCCGTTTTAGACCATTCTGGATCGATTCCTGGAATTTAACTCTTTTTTATGTATGTATGTAATACATATATCACGCTAGGATGCACTTAAAAAATTCAAACAAATTTTAAAATGTCAATAATATCAAAAGAAAGGATGAGTTCGTTGGCAGAATTTTTGGAGTTCATTTAACGGTCAAATTTTGACCATATTTAGGGTCATAAATAGCCATAAAAACATGTTTTTCCATCTACCCCCCCCCCCCCCCCCCCTCTTATATGAAAATATGACAAAAGTGTACATAACAACAATTACTGTACTCTTAAAGAGCTTTCCAACGACATGCATCTTGAAGGGTTTATACTATTTTGACTTTTGTACCCCGTACCCATGTGTACCAATTTCTTTTTTCACCTATCCAAATTCTAAACCAAAATTTTCCTATGTTATCATAAGCCAATAATACGCAGATTTCTTTGAAAATTCGCTCATTAAGTCATGGTTCATGACTGGACTTTTTTTTTTGTTCAGTGTCACATGCAAAAAAATAACAATCGATAAAATTTTGTTTAATGTATCCGATAATACCAACTATAGATGCTTACTCTACACAAATATACTATTACTGCATCTACTCTATCAAACAAATAAAATTTAAAAGCCATTGTGTATACTTGCGTCTTATGAAAATTGTATCAATTTGGGATCCTACTGCCATCTAATTGTCTCCTAATGTGTTATATGTATATATATACTCATTATTTTTACCTTCTAGTTTGTATTGAGTAAATTAATAAAGGCTTATTTTATTTTATAATATATATATATAATATATATATATATATATATATATATATATATATATATATATATATATATATATATATATATATATATATATATATATATATATATATATATCCGCCCATCTTAAGCCTCTTGCCTAAATTTTAAAGAATACAGTTAAAGGCAATCGTTAACCTCTAAAGTGGTTTTCCGCCTCCTCGTTAACTGACTTAAAATAACATTATAACATTTTTTTTTTATTCTTTTTCATACTTTTTTCTTAAAGTAACTCATTAAAATGTTACTTGTTAACGTTAAAGTCCTTTAAGTACATAACGAGTGATTTATAGACGTATTTTTTAACTTATAAAATAACCTTTTAATGACGGTTTTAGGGCTGTTATATTAATTTTTACGAATACTTAATTATTTTATCCCTATTTTCAATTGATTTGTATGATATATTTGTAGGTATTATAAGTAATTCAGAAATGTTTAGGTTGTTATAAAATTACTAGTAATTCAAAAGAAGAACTGGAATAGTTATTTCCATTGGTAAATTAATTTTCTTTTGCTTTCTACTTCTAATATATTATATCTTACACATATATTTTAATATAAGTGAAGAGAAAAATATTGAGTTCATTTGGCACACACTAATCAAGAAAAATAAAATATAATTATAAAAATTAATATACGAATAATTTGATGTTTAAAAATAAATTAAATTAATTTACAAAAAATGAAACAATAAATTAAAAAGTTGTCACTTTGGCAATTTTAATTCAATTAATTTCTTTAATGTATAATGTCGCAAAATAATTTGTACATTGTTTACCATATTTTTAGATCATTTTTTTACAATATGGAAAAATTTACTCATGAATTTGTTTCTATGTATGCTTACGTAGGATATTCTATAATATACACACGTAGCACACACACACACACACACACACACTCACTCACACACACACACACATATATAAATATATATATATATATATATATATATATATATATATATATATATATATATATATATATATATGTATATAATGTGTGAATTTTGTTACTATTAATTATTATGTATATGGCTTAATAAGTAAAACCATATTGTTGAAACTGTGAATCCAAAATACCTTGTCATCAATTATAAATAATAATATTATGAAAATTATAATATTATTATAAAAATAAAAAAAATAATCCCAATTCTGTTAATAAAATAAGTGAATATTTTATACATAATAAGTGGATATTTTATTCATAAAATAACATGAAATATTTAACTAACAAAACACGATTTATTTCATTTGATTTTTTTTTATGTTAACTCATTCAAAAATCCAGATCAAAACCGTAAAAAAATAATTATGAAAACATGAATAATTATAATACGTTTTGAGAAAAACTTGTAAAATAAAATCAGTTTATTAAAAGATAAAAAAAAAAAAAAAAATTAAATCCTGATATTTTTTGAGGTGAAATGTTGCAAAAAAAAAACAACTTCAGGATATGATTAACGACTCGCGGAATTCTCATGAGGCCGCTCCTTTTTTCGACAATAATTTTTTGTTTGCAAAGGAACAAGGTCAAATTATTTTAGTTTTTGTTATTGGCTTATTTTTATTTTTTGGGTTAAAAAATCATTTCAGTTTTTAATATCTAAAGATTTGATCTTTTTAATTTTTTTTTTTTTTTTACTCAAATGACTTTATTTTCTGAGATTTTTTCCCTCCGAAGCATTTTTATTAAAATGTAAAAACGATACTTAAAAAAAATTACACAATGACAAATTGCGGATTTATCATCAATTTTTGTAACATCTGGTGTCTTTTTAAAAAAAAAAAAAAAAAAAATCACTTGTTGAAATGTTATTTATTTTTTTTTTTTTGGAGATACATAAAGAAACATCTGTACTAACAAAGTAAATTGATGTATTTTATGTTTTAAGACGTAATAAATTACATATGGTTTAGTTTTCAAAGCACTTCATTACTTAAAAATATGTATATTCATTTTAGGTTTAATTTTGACATTGTCTTGGTTTTTTTTTTTGCTCATATTTCTTTATTACTCATGTGGAGAGTTTATCATTAGTAAATTGTTGTCAAATTAGCAAATTGATAAACATGTTTGTTTCTGTAATGGTGTCATGTTTTACAAGGGTAAAAATTATAAGTTTCTGTGAAATGTTTGTTTCTGTAAAGGGGGCGGTTTGTTCTGGGGGGGGGGGGGGGTCTCGTATAACTTTTAATTTCTAGTTCTAGGCTTGAGGCTTTTATGCCAATCTATTATACTAGGAGCCAGTAGCCTTATCTATTATTCTTGCTATTCTCACAACCCTGCTGACAAGGTGATAAACCTTGCCGGAATTGTTGAATGGCAAATGTTGTAGGTATTGTGATCATTTGTTCTTTCTCTTATTACCTGTTACCTTCCTACGTCATTAATATCTTATCATAAAAATTCCAACAAGTCAAAATTAATTCAAAGCGAAAACCTACCTAATTAAAAAAAAACGACATCCGTGAAGAATGATTTTCCTTAACTTAACAATTCAAATATAAAAAAAAGGGGAATAAAATCCAACTAAATTCTTTTCAAGACCAGAACATCAATTGGAAGAAAAGAAATAAAACGCAAATAGCGTCAAAGAATTTGTCGGTTCCTACACCTGACTGATACTCCTAATGATACTTAGCCCCTACACCATTGTGTGCAAATAGAAACCTTCCAACCGTTCTTCGGAGGAGTCTCCATTTAGATCCGGAGACTTTCCATATCCAAAGTACCTTAGACAATGAAACTGTTTTTTGGAGACAAGTCAATATGAAGTTTTACTCCGGTGTTTCTATGTTCTAACCCTCCCTGATCTCATTCCACGACTTAATATCCCTTTTCCGCTTCCCTCAACCACCCACCTCCTAAAAAAGAAAAAAAGATATTACATAAATATAAAGCCCACATCCCAGAATTTTTAATATTTAATGTTAGAAAAGATTCAAGATTGTTCTTTTTTTCTCATTTTTTTTACTCTCTTAAATTATTTTTTTTAAAGGATTTTTATACAACAAAGGAAAAAATACCTCCAACGTAGAAAGAATTTATAATAACCGTAGGAAAATAACTTTTTTTTCTCTTAATTTTATTTTATTTTTTTAACAATATCATGAAAGAATAATGTGATGTCATTGTACTTACCCCCCTCTTTTTTTAAAAAATAAATTATCTTATAAATATTTAATAATCTTGAGACATATTTTTTTCTATATTTTATTTTTTCTTTCTCAAGACAATGTATAAATATACTCCGTGTTTTCTATGTAAATATATCTTTTATAATGTTCTCATATTTTACCTTATTTTTTATTATTATTTATTTATGTATTTTCATACTTTTTCACATTTGTTAGAACATTAGTTTCGTTTAGTTTTCACAAAAGACATTTTTATATTCAAAATAATAATTAAACGAGATATTTATTTTAAAAATGCGTTTTTTGCCTTAAAAATAACTGAATTGTGTTAAATCTGCGCAACTTAATCCCAATGATAAGAAAGAACGAAATTAGTTTATACTAATAATATTTTTAAAAAAAGTTGATTTTACGTTTTGTAAAAAGATAATTACTTTACATTATATTGATAATGGTATTTTGTCGTAACTAAAGTAGAACAAAATCCGAAAAAACAAAATATGGGGTTCACCATCAAAATCAGACGAGTTTTTAAGATGTTGTTTCACAAAAATGTTGAACGACAAACGAGACCAAAAATGTTTCCTGATGTCTGAATCGGAATTCTGTATTGGAATTTTCGAATTCGGTTAAATAAAACAATTTCATTTTTCTGATTGGTAAGCTCGGAAGCAAAAGCAAAGGACGTCAAAGTATCTTCACCTGACTGATACTCCTAATGATACTAAGCCCTTACACCATTGCGTATACCAGTTGTGAAGTTGTTATATTGTTAATTACTTTCCACTATAATAGTATATATAATAGTACTTGAAATTAGTATTTTAGTGTAATGTCATTACTACTACAGCTAGTGCTGGTAGCATAGCAACTAACTCACTCACGCGCTAGTTTACTCGCCAGCGAGTAGCTTAGTTAACATGTAACTACAGTTGCTATTTCTAGCAACTAGCACACTTACGCGGTAGCTCGCTCACCCACGCCAGCGAGTAGCTAGTACACTTGACGCTAACTTTACTACACATACAAAAAATAACTCCCATCAGCTGTTTTTACTATTCATAGTTTTCAAAACACTAAATTATTTTTGCATAATACTCATTTTTTTATGTAGAATGTTTTTGGCAACTATATTTAAAATAAGTATATTTACAATTCTAATTTAAAATATGTACATAGTAATAATATAATGTTAACAATAAATAAAATTCTGTACAATAATAAACTTAATAATTTCATTTAAAAAATAAAAAAGTAATGAAGTAACTATAATTACTGATGACGTGCGATATCTGTATTAATTATTGTGGATAATTGTAATGGCTTTTTGTACAAAAGAATTGTGGGGAGTGGCTCCTTCTTTTGTCTTCAAATCTCCTTGAACAATAATATTTTTTTCCTTTTTTATAATGAGTTCTAATTATCTCAGATTGGAATATGAAGAATTAACTTCTTCATAATGGTGATCAATATGAATAGTATCGTTATTATTATCAAGATTGTAATATAAAAAAAATACTATTTAGTAATATAAGAAAAATCTTTTTCTTTTTTTTGTACATTTCCAATGTTAAAAATAATAAAATATTTCTTTTATTCGAATCTCCTTGAAAATAAAATTATTTTTTAATTTATTATTTTTAATTATGTTTATTTATCCGACTTAATATTTAGATTCATTAAAAGATTTGATTCGGTTTTAATATAAATAATTTTTAAAAATGGAGATAGACTAGGTCAATATGGAGGGAGGATATTATGAAGGACACTCTTGATTCTATACTAAATAGCTCTTTTTAATTAAAAGAAATGTAAATGATTAATTTGGAAATATGATCTGACTTCTTCCTTTAAGATATTATGCTGGTTTTATTTTTAATTTACAGTTAGGTGCAGATTTATTGGCATTCTTTGGTCATCCAATTAAACTTTTTCCATTTTTACGAAGTTTTCTTATTGCACCGACATTTTTTAAACTATAATTTACTTAAAAATAATAATAATTTTATGCATCATATTTTATACATAATTATAATTTAGCTTCCGAGCTTACCGAAGGTAACGGAAGCTATGTGATGGTTCTGAAGAACGAAAATTGTTTAGGTCTCCGATTTCAAAAATTCCAAGACAGAAATCCGTTTGACATCAGGGATCATTTTTGGTTCTGTGTCTGTCTGTCTGTCGGTCATGGTAGGTCATGATTAGCCCGTTGTTGGTCCCATATAAGTTTCAACCTTCTGCGTTCATTTATTTCTCTTCCACATCCGCACAAACATACATTAATTTACACCTATAGCTTCAAAGATATGTACTTATCTGATTTGTATGAAACTTTTATAGTTTATCGAAAGTTCCGCGCAGATAGCCCCAGATTAATTTGAACCGTCTGCGCTCTTTAACTTTTGCTTAATTTTGATACTTTAATTCTAGTAAAAATCAAAACAATTTTGACAGATTTAAAAAACGGGGAAAAAATTATTAAACAAATTAGACAATATTGGCTTGTAAAAGCATAAAATCAATAAAGTACGTGATATGATGCGAGGAAGCTATGTGCCACACCAATTGGCAGTCTATTTTTTATATCAATATACGTATCAATCAAATATTCAATTTTAAATTCTTGTTTTTTTTTCTGCTTATTAAACTTTTTAAGCGAACTAACTTAATGATTAAGCGTATAAGATTACAACGGAAGTTAATTTTTTGTGCAAAAGATAATAGTTAATTTTTATCCGGAAAAAAATTTATCAAGCATATAAATCGGTTCACTGAGTATATAAGAAGCGAGTGTACGCGAAAAAAGTGTATAAAATATAGCTATAAAAAGTGCATTTATTAAAAAAAAAAAAACTAACCTTTTTTTATAATACTTCCGGTTATGAACTTTTTTGACTCTATTATTACCACCTAATTTGCTTCTAAAATAAGTTCTTTTCCTAGAAGTTACCCCGAGAAAAATAACATAAAGATACTCTTATGGATCGTTCACTGATATAAACACACAGGCTAGAACAACAGTACCATAAAACAAAGATAATTTTTCTACTGATACTGTATAATATGCACTATTAGTATATCTTCCCGTTTTTTCTCGAACTTTCTTAATGAATTAATTCACCAATTCCTTGGTTTTACCAAATCTCTTCTCTTTCAAAATTACTTTTATCTGGCTTTAGTTCTTTTATCTGCAGTTTCCTGTACGTTTCTTTAAAAAGGATTTTAACCACCTACCTAACTGTTACTTATAGGCACTTCTTTAGATTGTTACTCCCCTTGGAAAAACATTGATATTCCTTTGTCCGAAAGTACATTGGACTAAGCATCCTATTGTCTTAATAGTTATTTAGTCGTTTATATTCTAAATAATCATAGGGAAGTAACAATTCAAAGAAGCACCTAAGTTAAGGGAAAATATAAAACAAATTTATATCAAATGAAATTAGAAAATAATAATCATAAAATATAATCATTATAATTCTTACACACCTAAATAAATAACTTTAAAAGTCTTCTTGATTATTTTTTTTTTTTTTCAAATTACTTATGTTTTTGTTTGCGGTGATTAGAAATGAAAAAGAAGGTTAACAAAAGATCGATCAATGAAAAAAGAAAAAAAAGAAAGGATGTTGGAGGAAAAAAAGAATCAAGTTTCGGATGTGGCCATAAAAGTTTTTAAAAAATAAAAAAAAGCTTAACAAGTCTTGAACTTCAGTGTCATGTGAAGCCCCAAAATTGTTAACTCTCGTCGGTTTTTAATATCGTTAAAGAAGGAAGTATCGTACACATTTACACATTGAAAATTTGAGGACACGCATATAAAAGTTACAACATCCTTTCCCACTATGTAAGTTTTAATCAATTTTTTGTTTTTTGTACTCCACAAGAAAATCGACACCTTCTTAATTTGTCTTCCCCCTTATTTTCAAGAAGATGTCCCTTATTAAAAAAAAAAAAAAAAAAAAATCTCAGAAGTATCTAGTTTATTTTATATAAAAGAAGATATATCCTTTTTTTTATTTATATACATAAAATATGTATGTATCATAATCCTGTTTGTTTTTTTCAATCATGTTAGAAATTTTTTAATGAAAAAAAAAAAAAAAATCAAATCAAAGATGTTATGAATATGTGGTAAAAAGGTTCACATAATGTGAAATCTATACTCCCCTTAAAATATATATCTATATATAATATATATATTTTAATTTTTCACATTGCTTGAGAAATAAGAGACTTCTATAAGAGAACTCGAATTGCAACTGATGTTAAACCGGTTTATTTTTTTATGTATTTATTTTTAATTTCAATTCTTTATTAAATAACCTTTATTTCACAGGTTCAATATTGAGACAGTTTTTTCTTTCTTTTTCTTTAAATTTAATAAAGATTTTTATTAAGTTAATAGTTAATAATTATAATTATATCTTAATTGAAATGTCTCATTTTTTTTCTACAGTATTCAGAGAAATAAAATGTATAATATCTCTACTTTTTTTTTTGGTTATGAATTGGAAACTGTTTTTTTTTTCTCTCTCTTAATGAATAAATGGAGAAATATATATTTCTCTTATGCATTTCTTAATGTTTCGGTTTTTATTTATGAACACACTGGTATTAGGAAAAACAAAATAATTTTTATGAAGTTAAAAAAATTGTTTTTTTCACTTGTCTAATTTTTCTTATAATTGAATATAATTTTTAATGGCACCTAAGTTTTAATTTAAGATCCTTTTTACTACGTTTTTATTAGCTTGCTTTCTTGTTTGTTTGTTTGTCCGGTACAAATCTGGCAATCGATTTCTAACTAACTTCCCGAATAGCTAGACATTTGAAACTTTCAGCATAGCTCAGAACACGATGACAATGCATTATATTAATACTTTTAGCCATCTTTCAGCAGAATTTAATTGGTTTTCAGCAAATTTTGCTGTACGGAAAGTTAGTTCGGAAAAAATCCGCCAGTTATTTTATTTATTTTGACATATCCCATAGTATTTGCAATCTTCATTTTGACGTGGGTCAAATTTGTGATAGATAAACATTGAATGACAGCAAAACAGGAAATACCGATTATATTATTTATCGATTATATTATTTATATTATTTCAAATATATCGATGGCACGGTTTAGATTTGGTGTTAGGGAGATCCGTTGTACAAAGATTTGTCCTTTTATAGGTTTAAGATCAGCTCTCTAGATGTTTGTCATTTATGAGAAGTAAATAAATTCGGAACTTTTTTCTTTTTCACTAACATTATAATATATTATATAACAATAACAATTATATTATCAACATTACATACGATTCAACAGAAAATTTAAAAACTTAGTATATAAAAAGTTCTTTTTATCTTGAAATCATTTTATAATTAAATCATTTAATTTAATGACATTTAATTAGAAAAATAATTTTATGTGACTAAAATTCAAAGAGAAATATCAAACGTTTAATAGAAACGTTTAAATGGTCATCGCCAATGAACTGTTGAACGTTATGACGTTTATTGTTGAAGATAAGGTATAGTGATTTACATTTACATTCCATAGCACCTTTTTATTAAAAAAAATGGTGGAGTGTTGCCGAACAGCTTTAAGATTCTGGTAGCTCAGCGTTCATGTAACGTGCACTCTGAATTCTAATGGATAAAAGATGCTAATATTACAAGAGGTCGAAAGCTCGCGACCTACTCTTCTTCAGCACCCTTCACCGATTAAACCTATAGTTGGAAAAATACTTGTGATGTCTCAGTGTATTGATTACACTTACATCTTTGTTGAACTCGTCGAATAAAAATGGATTTAAGGAAATCTTACCCTTGGTGGATTGTATGATGATGAGCTGTTGTGGTGAGAAGATGGAGGTTGCGCAGCCTCCCTTGGACTTTGTGGAGTCCAAGGTGGCGTTGGAGGTTCTCGACTATCCGAGGAACAATCCAAGATCTTTCCTGCAACATAGAAAATAGTCCAAGAGTTAGTTTAGCTACGAAATTTCAAGAAAATAAACATTGGTAATTGTTATCCATATTTAGCTACCGATAGATGAAGAGTGAATGCATCTAATAATGGAAATTTCATGACAAATCGGTCATTACTTAAAAATTATCAGAGGGTCGACATAATTTCAATGTTGACTGCGGTATCTTTTGTTAATTCTGATTCATAGTTTGCCGCCACATCAGAAACCATTTTGACCTCAACAAAATGAAGATTAATAAATCTCGACTCTCCATAGAATCTTCTTAACTCAATGATTGTCAAATTGTCCCAGTTATTTCGCCAACACATTGAAAAATTTCTAGTTCGGGTCGAATCAATTCGCGCCGCCTCGAGATATCTTTAATTTTAATATTTTTTTTTTACTATCTCAATTCAAAAACAATAACCACTAATGACTAGCAGAGATAGAGACAAAATAAAAAAATAAAAATATTCCAATTGTTGTCCAAAACAAATAACAAAATAGATTTCTCGTTCGTCATAACTATACATTCCCTATACAAAAAAGACGTCAATGCTCAAACTAAAATTATCTTCAAGAGATATAGAAGGAAAAAGAAGAAGAAAAAAACAATTTTCATCGTATTTCTAAACCCATCCTTTTGCCGCTTCTTTAAGAGGCTTTTTTTGTTCTTCCGCTTTAATTGAGAAAACATTCTGTTTGTAAAACCGTCACAGATGGAGGACCTTGACGATCAATTTAATTCTTTATTGGTAGTGACAAGAAAGTTGATTTTTTTTTAGTGTGGTTCGTTGTTCGTAAACTATATGTGAAATGAAAACCAGTAGAAGCCGACTGAACCGACACAAGAAAACAATTGGGGAAGTGACTCCGCCTCCCGTTTTCGACTTTAATAACATATTCTTGGAATCGACTTTTTAATAGTTTGGGAACTCTCGAAAAAATTAAAGAATTCTTTTTTAATAATAGTATACAATATGTGTAACAATTTATGAACAAAGATCACTGACTCTTCTGTTTTCTCCCATTTTGAGTGCGAGTTTTTTTTGGCAGATATTATAATCAGGAGGGAAATAATCTCTTTAATCTTCAGCTACCATCGTTGATTGCACGACTTGCCATTTTGTTCTGAATCTAATGTTTTCCGTTAAGTGTTAATTATTAAAAGGCCCAAAAGATTTTTTTCACAACTTTTATTAGAGAAATGAAGATTTACATTCTTCTCTGCACAATGGTTAAGTTAGGGTCATAAGTGGTTTGGACAGTTGATCTGGGGCTATTGTTTGGTCTGCATATAAGCCTTACAACTTACTATAACTAGGGTGGATTCAGACAATTTTGAGGCCACAGCATCACTTATAAGCGATGAGTATTGTAATACTGAATAGCGTTACGGATCAGTGCACTTGTCTACATCCAACAACTTTCAAGAGTTCATCTCTTTTTTAAGCGTCGAGCTTTATCCTATCGATTGAACTAAACAATCAATAAGAACCGGAAAAAAAGTTCTCCACTACTGCTTAAAAAAACGTATTTTTCACCCCAAAAAGGGGTTGATTTTTTATTTAAGAAATCGACAAAGGCAATCATCTCATTTAGGGACGGTGTTTAACCTCCGCGTTAACCCTCTGCGATTCACACGCTTGCGTTTTTTTGGTTTTTCGGATTTTGGGGTGATATTTTTTTACCTTTTCACCCTTATTTTCTCATCTTCCGCTACAAGGTGCACCATTCATCCCCATTCTTTTTCAAAGAGATATCTTCTGCCAAAAAACCCTATTTCTTATTTCTTAAGTAAAAAACAATACCGTGTGTGACCCTGCCACCTCTTTACCACTTTAAAAAAAAAGCACCGACTGTTTTTTCTTTTCTTTACGTAAAGATCTTGAAGTTTCATTGTCGGTTATTTTTTTCTTTGATTACTTCTTCTCTCTTTTTTTACACTGTCTGCATTTTTTTTTTTCCGTCCATGATTACCCTCCTAAAAAATAGATGCCTCTTGCAAAATACTGGAAATTCGATTTTTTTTTTTTTTTTACGTCGTTACGTACTCTTCTTTTTTAAATCGGTCCGTGTGAATAAGGGTGAGAGTTTAAGGGTCAAATGCCGTTTCGGGCCTTTAACTTTTTTCTTCGCTTACCCCAAACTTTTTTATTGTGTTAGATATCTCTAGAATAGAAGTGGAGACAGAGCACTGTCAACACGCTTCCAACGTTACTCATCTTCAGATTCTTATTATATCTTCTGTATATTTTTTTATTCATTTATAAACATCCCTTTTTAAACTTAGAGCTATTAGAGAAGTAACGTAAAAATATTATCGTTAATAAAAGGCAAACAAAAGAAATTCAGTTAAATTTAAACGTCAAAATATCAGCCTAATGTACTCAACGACCTTCTCTGCGTATTGTTCCTATATAGTGCTTTTTCTACTGATAATTTTACCGCCTTAATACAACGATCATTTTGTAAGTACTTTGTAAAGCAGACGTTTGTTTATTGATAACTACCATTAGTTGACTACTGTGAAGTAATCATTTCAATGATAATTTTGATAGAAATGTAACGATACAGATTTTACTTAAGTTTTTTCTTACGATATATGGTCTTTTATAATTATAATTAAATATAGTTCCTGATTCATATTCCAAAATATTATAAAATGCAGCTGGATCCCTATAAATGGGACAGCTGCTATCTTCTGCATCTATTTCTCTTTTATCAAGATAAAAAATTAATTATAATTTTTTTTTGTACAAAAAGTCGAGGATACTCAGAGGGTAACCCTTTATATTCATCGTTATGTTATAAAGCTGTGAACCGGTCAAAATATTGTCTGCTGAGGAAGAAGGGGAAGGGGTCGAATGTTCAAGGCTAAATTCCTAATTTCCCTAACATATTGGTCCTCCTGGCCGGATGCATACAAAAACCGGATTAACGTTCCCTCTTTAACCCTTTGACAGTTTCCGTAGGGGACAGTACTGTGTACCGAACACACACTGTCTACTCAATACATCCCTATGCTTCTTTTTTCCTATAAAAAAGGTTTTTATTAAATTTGAGATAGGGATATAGAGTATGGGGGCTTGGGACTCTTTATTAGAGTGAAGTGCTCAATCTGGCGCTTCCCGTTTAAGGGGACTCCAGTAGAATAATTTGTTCTTTAACTAGCAGTCAGTTCTCAACTCCCTCTGACTGCCTTTTTATTTCTACTATTTCCTTTCTCTGTACGTTTGTATGTTGTCCATTCAATAGAATTAGTGATGTTTTGAGTTAAAAATCTACTAAACCGTTTAGGGCTTTAACTCGAAACATGTTTAACACTGACGCTTCTAATTTACTGAGACTGTTACTATGTATTTAGCATCTATCCTGAGATGATTCAAGTTCATTTATAAATTTAAAAACAATTAAAATCGTTTTGGTCTGAAATTGTTTGACATTTTTTTTAACTTTTTATATAATAATTATCCATAAAAATGTTTTGACAATTATCGTTAAAAAATTTCAATTTATAATTTCTCCCTAACATTGTAGCAAGCAGAACGCACGAAAGCTCTCATAGTTGTACTGCCTGTGTTTCTCGCTTCAGTAAAATAAGTTATGTAACTAATAAATTTATTATATATATATATATATATATATATATATATATATATATATATATATATATATATATATATATATATATATATATATATATATATATATATATATATATATAATTTATATATATATCATAAAATGTATTATTTACCAGCTAAAATATCACAATACTGATCAAATTGAGTAATTTGTATTTTTTGAAGCAATAAACACTTAGAATAAAACATTTTTTCCCCTGTTATAATTTCTAACTATTAAATAAGCCATTCAAATTTGTTCATAATATAAAGGTAAACGATGAGAGCCAGTACGGTTCACTGATCACAGACAGCACTGAATAAACCTAATTTTATTATTATTTGAATTATGGGCACTTTATATAAATAAGGGATAGTTGTTGACCCTAAGGGCGTCGTAAAAAATACTTAAGTGTGCCCTTTTAGGCTCCTTTTTAAGTATAATAAGTTATTCTTTTACTTTTTTTGTGAAGTTAAATCATCTAGGGTATTTTTTTCGTGCGTCGAAAGTAGATCAATCTTTTAAGCAAATTATCGATATAATAGGTTTTTTTTTTCAACTAAGGCGTGCCACGGGTCTATTGTAAGAGGAAGTACTCAAAAAAGAAAATATATGCATAGGATAAAAACTATATGTAAAAAAAGGAAGAGAAAAAAATGCAAATTTTTTTGCTGCATAAAAAGAAAGGTTTTTTTTATTATTAAACTCAATAAAGGGGAAAAGATTAGATTTGGGGTAAAATGGTGTCGATTAGGGGAAGCGAGAGGGTCAATATCTATATTCTTTGTATTCATTGAACTTCAAGGGTCAATGTGTAGTGACTTGACAAAAGAACGGTTGGTTTTTCAGGGGGTGACTAAATACCCTCATAACGGAGGAACCTTTTCCAAAAAGATGAAAAACCAACACCTGAATTTGATGGTGTTATATTTGATCACAAAGCGTCTTTACAACTTATTGTTAAAAGTTATAAAATTAAATTTATAAAGAAAAACATGATTTGTCTATAGTTTTGCAACATAATAACGATTAGTAAAGTAAATCTACGATATAAAGATTTGGTTTAAAATAAAAGGCCGAATTTTATAAATGCAGCATTATTTACCGAAATTTCGTTCAGTGAGCGTACTCAGTGTTTGTGAAAATATAAATATATGTATCAAGAATTATTATCTTACATCAACAACTCTCTACACATTTAAATTATATGTAAGAGTAAACTTAACAAGTATAATATTTAACAAAAAGAAACTTAAAGAAGTGAACCAAGAGAAATAAAAAAGTGGTGTTCCTCTCATTTTCTGAAGAAAAACGACCTTCCTGCATATAGACCAGGTAGAGGTCCAAATCGACGTACCAAAGTGTTTAACGGACAAGATATATCGAAATACAAAGTCTCGAAAGAGGTCGATAGCGTGATAACGTGTTATCAGAAGGGGACCATATTATACTGCAGTTCAGCCATATAGAATCTTTTAAGAATAATAATTTTGATAGTCAAGAGAGGGTCAAGAGGAAAACCACATTCTTCAAAGGGCCATATTGACCCTTTGATGGCGGTATATATTTTTATTTTATTTCGGTTTCATTAAACTACGCCTAAAGTACTACAACTTTTACTTGAACAACTTTTTCTTAATTTTTCATAGTTTAAAACTTATAGTAGTTTGATCCACTTTAAATGGAACACACTGTAAATAATATATATATATATATATATATATATATATATATATATATATATATATATATATATATATATATATATATATATATATATATATATATATATATATATATATATATATATATATATATATATATTAGATAATCCATTATGCAAATTATATTGAACATAATCTGCTTTGAATATATTTAAAATACACTAAGCCACATTCACACACCAAATATACCTATATAAGAGTGCTTGTTCAAAATTCTAGTCTAACAAGTTGTCTGATGTAAAAAAAAAGAAAAGTATATTTTTTTTTTATACTAAATGACAACAAAGATAATTTAAAACTGATACTGCAAAATTGGTTTCTCTGCTTAAAAAAAGGTTTTAGGGAAAAAATTATCTTAATTCCGATTTATAAATCTTTAAAAAAAAATAATTTCTTGTAATATTTTTTATTTTTGAAAGGGAAAAATTGTATAATTATATATTCAAAATATTATGTAAATGAATATTTTTATAGCTTCATATATTAATTTGAATGGATGGATATTCATTTTACGATAACTGAATAGTGTATTTTTGTAGGTTCTAATTAAGTAAACTATAAAGAAACGAACCTAAATCTTTATTTAAAATAAAATCATACACATATACTATACAACTTGATCATATACTACTTTGATGTAATACATTGTAATAGTAAAGAAAATATCAAGAGATATCATTCTCCATATATTAAAACCCTATGATCCATTTGGATCGTCAGGGGGAACTTCTGGTCGTACTTTGATATTACACTGTATTCTATTTTAACATTTACTTAAGTTATCTTCGTATGTAAGAACAGAAATATTATGCATGACAGAAATTTAGTCAGCTTATTCCACGTTTTAGACCGTCAGTCACAGTTAGTCTGCTTTGTCTAATGATACTCTTCACGTGTTTATAAATAACAAATTAATTAAGAAAATAAATTAATTAGACCCTCTCAATTTTACTATTTAAACCCTTTATCATAAATCTTCTAAAATATTAACAAATGTTTCAAATTGATTTTTTTCTTCTATACACAAATATTTATGAGTCTAAAAAACTTCCTAAATAACAAATTAATCATTTTTTTTGTAAATAATTTTTTTCATAGGTTATTATTAATTTATATATATATAAGTGTATATATATATATATATATATATATATATATATATATATATATATATATATATATATATATATATATATATATATATATATATATATATATATATATATATATATATATATATGTTGTCGAAAGACAGATTTTACTACTTGATTCATTACTATAGAAAATACTAGATTTATAATAAAGACGTTATATATATATTTTTTATATTATATATAAAATAATATTTTTTAAGGTTATTTGACGCTGAAATTCTCTAGGGTGAATTCAAGAAGGGGTTTAAAAGATTTAGAAAAAAAGAAATTCTTTAAAATTTATGGTGACTGCAGTGTGCCAAGCTTTTACCGGTCCATTTGTTCTCTTGAGTAAAAAATAATTTTTCGTTAGCCTCAAAAAAATCTTAAACCCTCCACGTTAGTCTCATCAACAATTCTATTCGTTATAATTTTAAAATACACATCTTCTAATAAATTATAGTGAAACCAAATTCATGTCTTGAGAGAAAGATAAAAAAAAATGTGTTCCTTCTCTTAAAAACTTTTTCTCTATATCCTACAAACAAAAGCAAAAATCTCAGGTAAAAAACTTAAGAGGTGTCGCTTAGGATTTTTTTTCTTAATTTATTATTATTAAATTTATTAGTTTTCTAATGTCTCGTCTAGTTTTTAAAAAAAAAAATCTATTCGACCTCTAATTGTATTAAAATTTGGCTCCCTTTCGTAAAAATTTTCCCCTAAGAACTCGAAACAGTATTTTGTTTCGAATAAGTAATAATATATATATATATATATATATATATATATATATATATATATATATATATATATATATATATATATATATATATATATATATATATATATATATATATATATATATATATATATAAATATTTAATAGCGTTATTTTGTCTCCTTTTATTTTCTTTCAAAAAACATGATTTTAGTTTAATAATATTAATTAATTTCGTTTTAAATCTTTTTCCCCCTCAAAACAAAACTGAAAATGTCTTAATTTCTAAGTAAAAACATCTTGAAAAGTGATGTTTATTTTATATTTAAAAAAACATTTCTTTTCATGTAAAAAAAAGAAGCTCAACAGATATAATTTACGGTTTCCAATTAACAGGTTTTTACGTTGCTTTTTCCCAAAATCAAAAACAAGAGGGGTCGGTTCATTAGGTGAAACGAATAAACACATAATTATCTCGCACTTTGGTATTTTTTGAGTTATTTAGTGCTTTTTTTATGTCTATTATTATATTTGTATTATCTGTGATCTTTTTTTTATTTAAAAAAGTAAAATATTCTTAATACTTATTTTCATCATACATTTTGGCTATATATTTTATAATTTTCTTTTTTATAAGTAATTGTTAATTAATCTTCTTCTGGATTCAATATATTCATATTGATAATTAATTTTTTTCGCTGGGTGAACTTATTGATTTTTGAATCTGTATCATTTGTTTGTTCGATCCTTTATTATTTTTGTAGTTTTTTAAAGATTTTATTTTATTTTATTTTTTTTTTATTTATGAATTTTTTTTTTTCATCAAGTTGTGTTTACATGGGTCTTGACGCTGGGTCAGTCCTTTAAGTTTCTTTTCTCCCTGGATCTAGTAGTATCAAAGGATACTTTGCCCCTGGTGGTGTTTTTCTTTTAAGACTCTGACTTCTGGTCTGTTTCTATCCCCCCCCCCTCAGGCAAAGAGACAACAAAAGAAGTCTCTTGGTAGGCCCCGGGTATCACAGAGTTGTTTCATTTTTGTCGAGCTCGGCTTCAGTTCCTTTTATTCTCTTCTTTATGCCCGATTTTCTGATGGCGCCAGCCGGCGCTGGGTACTATGCTCGGTTTGAAGGCCTTCATCTAATACCCCCACCAATGCTTCTCTCTTTTTCTATAACAATTGTAAAATGATTAATTACGTACAAGGAGTGATTCTATACAACTCTTTTGGAGGGAGTACTCTTCCATCTCGTTTTTACCTTAGACTTCATAGAGTCTATTAAGTACCCCTTCTTCTATTCAAAAAGAATTACTCTGATGTCACCCAAAAATAAAAAAAAAACACTTTTACTCCTCTCAAGATCAAAATAAACATATATGTGGCGGCTAGGATGACACATTTCGATTTTGACTTAAAAAATTATAACTCAAATAAAGTGAAGTAACATTGCAGGCGTGAAAAAAAACGTATTTCTCCTTTACTAGAGTAGTCGAAATTCAATTAGGACAATTCCTATTTATGCATACGTCCTTAGTATGCTTATATAAAAGTGTGTAATTATTTGTGTGTAAGTTCGAGATTTGTATCTAAGAACGTTGTTCGAAATAAATACACTATACTGTAAAAACATTTTTTTTTTATATATTATAAAAGTGTCTTTTGTAATTCATATTTAAAGAAGGTCTAAGAAGTCAAACTATTGATCGATAAAAGAATAATTTTATATGTATTTGTATTGAAACCTTGGTCCTCAAGAAGGGACACTTTACAAAACTCGGGCCCCCTTTAATTTTGTTATAAGTTATGAAATAAGTTACGTTTATTAATAAAATCGAACCCTGTCAACTCCATTCTCCAGATTCAAGGAATAGATTAAATTTTTTTTATAATTGAAAAAGTTAAAAATTAAGCAACCCAAAAAAAATGTAGTATAAATAACTTTTGTAACTGCAAAGAATGTATTATAAATCAAATTGTAAGCTTTACCTCCTTAAGATCAGAAAATTAACAGTTTTTAAATCCCATATCAGATGAGTTTAAAGTTACGACTTCAAGATAATCATCAAATTAACCTTTTTTTGTTGTTTTTAATTAATCCAGTAATATTTAGCTTTATACTTTATTACGTTGGTTCCCTTTTAAGACAGTATAATGTTTAAATGAATACTTTTAAACTAATAATTAAATAATACACAGATCGAGTAATATATTACATTAAGTTATGCGTGTGAGGGGCTTTGACAAGGTTATTAAATTTAATGCGAATTAGACAAATCAGGCCGAAATATTAAGAAACGCTTATTAAATTTATGAAAAAATACTCATTTCTGGATCTTACAGGATATTAAATCAAAAATTCTTATGACCTAAATATTAACTTCTTTTTTTAAGCAAATGTAGTATTATATCCTACGTTGAGTCTTGATTTTTATCAAAATTGTTAAAACAGAAATCCTTTTTTTATTAAGTCATTTTGAATTTGTCTTATTATTATACAATCTTAACATACACTATCAACATGTTTAATCTACATATTATATAATAAATAAATCAATAAATTAATTATGTATGCGACAAAACAAAGTTTTTATCGACATTTTTTAGATATTCAAGATCAGTCTGAATGAAAAATTCGAACAAGTGACGTTTTATCAAAAGATTAATTTCAGGCATAGAATTTTATGAAGAATTTATATCAAGGAGTTAAAATAAAAATGCATCCCGCCCCCGCCATGAGTAAAAATATAAATTTAGTATATGAAAATTATATATATATATATATACATATATATATATATATATATATATATATATATATATATATATATATATATATATATATATATATATATATATATATATATATATATATATATATATATATACTAAATAAGAAAATAAAAGCGAAAAGTTATTATAGGTAACAAAAATACTAATTTAGGTAATTACGTGACTGGTTAAACCAGGTCATTTATTTTAACCCTGATTAAGGAAATATTTATTATTCTGAAACTTCTAAGTATTTAGTTTCAAATGAGGTGAAAGTTTTAAAATTTAAAAAAAATCGTATTTAAACTAGATCACAATTTTTTTTTCCTTTGCCTTCAGAATAACAAATTACCTTGTTCAAACTTGGAATATTTTTTTTTGTGTTTCATTCTTTTTAGTAATATTTTAAGCGCTAATGAAATTTCTATATTTGGTCTTCTAACCTTAGTATTCAAAACAATGTTTGAGTGAGAATTTGTTTTTATATGTGTGGCAATCTACAACTGTCGATTCTTTGAACTGTTCCATATTTTTGAGATTATAACATATTTAAATTATTATATATATATATATATATATATATATATATATATATATATATATATATATATATATATATATATATATATATATATATAATAGCATTTATAATTATGAGTTGTTTTTTTTTTTTGAAGTTGTTACCTTATATTTATTGTATTTCCTTTTTCAAGAAATATATCGTAACCAATATTATTAATGGAGTTGGACTTAAAAAACTCGTAAAAGAGTCTATCAGTAATAAAAAAATAAAAAAATATTAGGCAATTTATTTCAGAAAGAAAGTCATATTCGTCATTTTTTAAAAAAAAAAAATATATATATATAAATCAATCAATCAATCAATCAATAGTTCTAACACCTGCTTATTGCGAGTATTTAAATATTGCTTTAATTATGAGGAAATTTGAGGCCATTTAATTACATAGAGAATGATAGACAAATACAAATTAAAATAATATAATATTTCCCAAGCGTCAAAAAATATTTGGTACTTGGTCAATAGTTTTTTATTTATTTTTTTTTACGTCATACTATAAATTAATTTAAAAAGAAATTGAGAAAGAATTTTGACAAATGCGGAAATGCATGTTTCTTTTAGATGATTTAGAGTTAAATAATATGTAAGATTGCAAATAATATACCTTGTCAATAATTTTTTTAGGGTTTCGAGGTCATCCTAGTAAACCTTATGATTTTTTTACCATTTGGTATAGATGAATAGGTTTTTGAATACATTTTTAGTCTGCAGGTCGATATCGATAAAATTTGCCATCACACATGATCAGAAAAACCATGTCTCTAGGGAAAATTGAGATATGAATTATACCTCTAAATTTAGTGGTACCATCCCCCAAAAGGTGAAATAAGGGAGGAGGGAGATTATTATTATTTTTTTTTTTTCGAAAACGGTTCCGACCGTCTTAATAAAAATTTCAAATGTTTTATCATTTAAATACGAATCTAATCATATATGGTCGCTTTCCCGGAAAAAATCTAGTTTTAAGAAAATAATTATAAACTAAAAAATGTCCAAATAATAATTAAATGCAACCACGAAAAATCAAAGCAACTAATAAATGGAAAATCCATCGAAACTTTTTCGTAAATGAGAAATTTTAATACGAGTTGCATTGGACAGATAACTTAGTAAAATGCTTTTTACTTAAACTTTTTATTTGATTAACTTAGTTGCGTTGAATAATAAATAGTCAGCCAATTATATAGCTTCCTCTGGCACATAGCATCTGCGGCACATAGCTTTCTCTGGCACATAGCATCTGCGGCACATAGCTTTCTCTGGCACATAGCTTTCTCTGGCACAT
Source organism: Gerris lacustris (assembly GCA_951217055.1). NCBI lineage: Eukaryota > Metazoa > Arthropoda > Insecta > Hemiptera > Gerridae > Gerris > Gerris lacustris. Next base: position 51,623,361 of record OX578281.1, read on the forward strand.
AGCATCTGCGGCACATTCTTCCTCGCGTCCTACTTCGAGCGTACTTCAATGATTTTAAGCTTTTAAAGCCTAATGTTCCCTGATGCCTGAGACAGATTTCTGTCTTGGAATTTTTGAAATCTGACATAAAATTGTTATTTGTTCTTCAGAACGATCTCATAGCTACCGTTACCTTGGTAAGCTCAGAAGCAAAATGAGCATTTAAAAAAAGCGTAATAGCTCTTTGTTACAAGTCTTAAATATTGAGGAACTTATATGACGAAATAAAACTACAATAGACAAAATAATCATAAATAATATTTGTAAAATAAAACAAATGTTCAAATATTTTAAAACTGAATGTTTCCGAAAACTTTACCTGGGTGGTCATAATTAAACTGATATGCAAATAATATTATAGCTATTATAATAATGGAGGTAGTAAAATATTAGAGCTATTATAATATTTTTGCAATAAACTAATCTATTTTAAGCAATATACCAATGAAATTTAGCGAATAAATCGTTAATATATTTTTTTTTTATCGTCTAAATCCCTTTTTAACAAATAATTGTTACAGATGTTAGACAATAAAAATAACAGTTAAAGATGTAATTAAGCTTTTTTTTCATTTTCCTATTGTTATAGGTTTATGCTGATCACATGGTATTCTGTCGAGTATTATTTTTCTTAATTCGTTGAAATAAAATCAACTGCCGAGACACGTGTACAGAATAAAAAAAATAGTTTAATGGTATGTCTTTTTTTTATAAACCCATTAAAATTGCTAGCCCAGGATTCAATGTGTGTGTTTGTCAACAAAGATATAGTTTATACCAACAATATTTGAGAGTGCTCATATTGAATAGAATTAAATCTTTGGGTAGATCCATAATATGTAGGTACTCATATTATGGATCTATATATATATATATATATATATATATATATATATATATATATATATATATATATATATATATATATATATATATATATATATATATATCAAATCCTTTGTGTATATGTATATACTTTAACGGTTCCTAATTAAATTAAAATTTAATTTTTCTTATGATATTGTTCTATTTAACGCATGAAAATTGTTGATTTTAATTAAAGAAAAAAAAGAAGAATGTTCTCCATTAGTTTTTTGTGGATGTAACATTAATTCTTCTAATGATCATTTTGTTTATTAAAATTTAATGGTAATCTCTTAATCATGAGTTCCTAATGTAACCATTATTGTTAGTTGCTACCGAGTGCAAAAACTATGAAGAACATTATTAAATTGCTTCATTTATAATAATGAGTTAATCAGAATGAATTAGTTTATTCTAATTAGGTGTGTCTAGATATCAGATATTTCCGTTTTTCTTTACACAAATGGTAAATGAGAAGCGTTAAGGTCTGTAAACTATTTTAAACAGAAAGTATTCAAATAAGTGTTTAACGAAGCGTTTAACTGAATTTCATATTCCGTTTTTTTATGTTTAAACCAAGTATAGCTTTTTTATTATGTATGAACCAAGTATAGCTTTTTTCATATTATGTCTAAACTAAGTATAGCTTATTTATTATGATTAAAACAAGTATAGCCTTTTTTATTATGATTAAACCCAAGTATAGCTTTTTTGTGTGTGATTTTTAAACTGCTTCATTTGATCCTTAAATGTTGAAATAATATGGAAATTAGTAGGGAATTTAGGACTAGTTATTTATGACAAATGTAAAAGTTGGATGCTTTGTCAAAATTCTTCCAGTATAAGTGGTTTTCAAATAATGTCTGCCTGTTGGAGACGCACTCCGCACATAAAAGTGACAGTTTCTTTAAATCCTTTAGTATTATCATTGGTATCATTTTACAGTAATTATTTTAAATTATATTCTATTGGACTTATATCTTTCAAAATAATTTAAAGATTTTATCTGAAGTTGTTTATTTTTATAAACTATCGTTTTTTTATTTTACTCCTTGATATAATACTGTGACTTATTTGCAATTAAACATTAGCAATTTTTTTTTTTTATCTTAATCTTTATTTATAAAGAATGTGTGCTTATACTTATTACAAGACAAGACTAATTTTTTTTTCTCTAGTCTAAAGCAAAATAAATGTGATCTAAACGTTTTCTGTTGTTTTTGTCTGGACGTTTTTTCGAGTGAGTGGCGCTATTTTTCTAAAGGAGGGGCTGTATCAGAGGCCAGTGTTACGCTATAGACTGGCTATATTACACTGAAGAGCATTGTATAGGTTGCCTTGGCGCCTTCTCCCATACTCAGACACTGAACCTGCGCTAATCCGTTACAGATATATCCTTCTTGAGTTTACAAACTCACTTCAACCCATTCACTTTATAGGGTTTTTATCTTTCTCACTCCTACCCATTCACTTTAAACCTATCTTCAACTCATTCACTTATCACCATTTTTAATCTAACTCACCTTCGCTCATTCAATTCAGTTTTTGATCTCACCTTTTTCTTTGTAATTTCAGTATTTCGAACTCACTTCAGCTCATTAATTTCAGACCTATCTTAAACTCATTCTACATTGTTTCTCATTCTACTCATTCTACATTGCGCTTTTCTCAATCTTCATAACTTGCTTATACTTTTAAATTCGTTGTACCAATTCTTACATCCAACCCATTCTCGTCCAATTTTAATATTAGTTTTTCTAGCTTGCACTTACTACTAAACTCAAATTTTGACTTTCTCGTGTACGCAGTATAGATCAAGAGAAAATATTCCCTTAAGTACAAAACATGTGGTTGAAAAAGTCTGTATGTCGTCTGTAGTCTGTGCAGTTGGACCGATTTCTATGAAATTTGGCATAAATGTTCAGTAAAATCAAACCCTTAGGCGAAATCGAGGAATGCAATTTAGCTCTAAATTTAGGGGATCTACTCCTCAAAAACGATGAAAAAAATGATAAAATTATTGATCGAAAACGATTCCAAAAATTTTTAAAACAATTTTTACATGTGGTCCATTAAAATTCGAATCTAACGATATTTGTCGTTTAACGGGAATATTCTAGTTTCCTATATATGGAAGATAAAAATCTGATATTGTTGAAAATCTTAAACAAAACACTACTACCTGATATCACTATAGCATATAGTGATATCAGTATAGTGGTACTAGAAATCATTAGTACCAGCTTAATCCTATTTAATACTGCTTCTTACCCACCTACACTAACTCAGACTCATTCATCCAGTCTCTTCATCTTCATTCATTTCCTTGATCCTTTAATCTCCCTATGTTAATTATAACTAGAAATGACCATTCTTATACTTCCTTCTAATATATTTAAAAATTCAGTTCATTCACAAATCCTGTAGTAATCTTAAAATGCCACGCAATGTTTTTATTTTTCTCTTCAGTGAGTATGAATGAACACTTCTAAATGGGAGGGGGAAAAAACTATTGAATGGGCGAGTCAAAAAAAAGCTAAGAAAAGGAAAAGTGCAGGTGACTTAAGGATCTTCTATTTGACGTAAGGGTTTTTTCAAAAAAAAAAAAAAAAAAGTAAAAAAAAGAAGAAAACTTAATTTCGTACTGAAACATCCGGAGGAAACGTCAAACAGTTTTTAAACCAAACATATTGAAGGAGTAAAACGAATAAAAAAAAAATGAAAAAAAGAAGAACAAGAAAAACACACACAAATGTTGAAAAAGAAATTCTGTCACGTTTTCAAACTCGTAAGATGTTCGTTCTATATACAGACATTTAGAAAAAAAAGTGCGATGTGTACTACGAGGTAAAAATGAAAAAAAAAAAAAAATAGTTTTAAAATCGTCAATATTATATGGAGCATAGTTGAAAAAAAAATATGATTTTTAATAAATAAAAATATGATGGACTTTAATTTAAAATTAAAGATGGTTCTATATTACCCTGAAATGATTATTTAAATTATAAATGTACGCGGTTGGAAAAAACCGTCTGTTTTAGAGATATCCTCTCAAAAAAGACGCGATGGTTCAAATGGAAAAAAGCTTGTTGTGTTGTAAGTTAAAAGTATGTAATAAAAAAAAGCATGAAAGAAAACGAAGAAGATATGAATTATATATATATATTTATTTCCTAAGATTTTTTTTTTAATGTCGGTCTGTGTCTATATTTGGGCAGTTTTGTAGAGCAGTCAGTGATGGTTTTTTTTGGTCTGTTTATGTCATCGAGTTTACATCGAGGCCTTTCGAGTTTTTTTAATCTCTCGTCTTCTTTTTTTTCCTTCTTATTTCAACGATACTTATATATACAATAAGTGAGACAAGGTTAGTTAGATTTTTTTCTTTTTTAGTTAAACGATGATGGAAAAAAAGTTTTTTGTTGAGTTATGATGTCACATCTTGTGGAGTTTGCAAGTGTTAAAGATATCAGAGGCAGAAGATAAAAAACGAAGCTTTGACAAATCTTTATAAATACATAACAAGACGGTTTACATCTTGACTTTCTTACTGAACATACGCTTTTTTATTTTTTTAAGATATAAAATATTTTGATTTATTAATTATTTATAGTTTGGTACAATATAACAAATCATAACATTCTAAATTTCACGTGAAGACTGCGTATTGAAGGGTGAATGATGATTTATACATCAATGTGTTAGTGCGGGATGATGGACAAACTTAGATTGTTAAGATGAAACTTTTTCTTTCAAGATGCACAAACATATAGATTGTTAAGATGATACTTTTTCCTTTAATTCGTTCAAGTATAGATTGACATGTCGACACTTTTTCTTTCAAGAAGTGCAAACTTAGATTTTTCTAACTTAGAAACCCAAGGATATTAATACAACAGAAACAATTCAAAATCTGAAGTTTCAATAAGGAAACAATTATTTCTAAATACACCCTTTTTAACTTGGTAAAACACATATAAATAAATTGATAACCTGATAAAACTTCAGTGAACAAAACATAAGACAAACTTTCTTATATACAATTTAACTACCCCATTCTTTTTTCAATTTTAATCACGGAGATAAATTGAATTTTAAAAAAGTGTAAATCTATCAAAATTTCAAAAATGAAATTCTTGCACCACCGCAACACTTTCTAATAATATACATTATTAGAAGTGCGTTTATGAAAAAAGTTAATAAAAAATTGAAATCAAGAACAATAAATAACAGTAGTCAGAGTTATTTATTTTCCGTGTTTTATTACATCGATAGATTATCAATTAAAATCCCCTTGGAGCCAAACAAACATACCTAACTACCTTCGAAGTGAATTTTTTATTAGAATGCAAATTACACTCAAGATGAATACGAGTATGCAGAGCGATTTTAACTTGGAAAAAAACATCAACTAGTAAATAACTCAAAAACCTATATTATTTCAAGCGTTGCTTATTTATCCAGTTTTATTTATATTTTTATAAAGATTTATTAGTTAATCTTTAATCATCCTATTTTTAAAATAGGTTAAGCAATATATTTATTGTATTCTATATATCAATATACAATGAAAAATTTTTATTACAAATCTATATAATTATACTCTCCTTTCTTATATTATTATTTAAATAAATATTATATATTACTTTAAACAATTTTTTTTTATGCATCTCTTAGATTATAGAAACTAACCCAGGAGCAATTCAACTATTATTATTTTATTATATTGGCTTTCTGACATCGAAAACAATGAGCGTATTATCGAAGTCTATTTATTTTCTTCTAAGATTTAATAGTTACCTATTAGATAGATTTTTCAAACGAGAAATACATGCCCTCAAGGCTTAAATAGAATCGAATAAATTGTGTTCAAATTATTTTCTTATATTTGTTTTTTTTTACAAACTTAACTAAAGAAATAAAAATATTATATAAAAACCGAAAACATCCTTGCAATATTTATATATAGGTATAATATAATATTCTTACTTATGAATAATACTTCAATTGCACAATTTATTTGTTATCCTTTGATTTCGTTTTAAAATTTGTATTATATTTTGCTTCATAAACTATAATTTACCCACAACAGTGACCGTGAAATGTGGCAATAATAGAAATATATCGATTAAGATAATAACATAAATAACATAATTAACATAATTTAGTTTAAAAAGAAATAAATAAGTAGGTACACACTTTTGTTTTCGCCGAGATAAACATTTCGCTAGGAAATCCCCGAATTTATGTTCAATTTCCATTCTTTTGATAATCTTCTTAATATTATGTTTATATATTTCGTATTTTCTTTAGCAAATATGTAAATTAGCATGAATTAATTGAGGTTTGTATAATTATTAAAGTGTTATTTATTCTGTTTACGTGTATAAAAGGTCATTTTTAATTATGGAAGGAAACCATTATCTACCTACTTGCTTTGTGTTTAATGAGTACTTACCAAGAAGTGCATTAAATAAAGAACAGAAACTTGCCATATGGAGTATATATATATATATATATATGTATAATTTTTTTTTTTTCTACTGATTCAAAAAAATGTAAGATGGAAGACTTTTACAAAATGGCTGTTGTGGGATTCGCTATAGTAATGATTAAAGCTTTCGACGTAGAAAAAAGATAGTGTTCATTTTGAGTTGTATGGAAGAAAAGGGGTAGGTATTGTGTACAATGCTACAATACTAACTATATGCTGCATCCACCCTCATATTTACGTGGACTATAGTCCACGCTTCTTTTTTCAAAAGCAAGATAACACTATTAAAAACATTTTTTAAAAAAGGTTTATGAGTGGGGGAGGAACGCGCCCGATATAAAAACCAGACCTGGGGTGGGGGAACATCTGCCTTGTACCACCCGCATGTGATGACCCGGTGACGTCATTATATAAAAGTCCAGGTATACATGAGGAGGAAGGGAGAGGAAGACAATCGGTCTGACAGATGTCTGTGACCATTCATCAGCTTTACCATTTCAGTTTTGGATGAGTAAAAGACATCTTGATGAAGGGAAATCCAGTTCAATATGGAATGGATAATAAAAATTATGAAAAGAGGATACCGGAAAAAAATTACCTATTGAATCTAAATAGACATCCACCCACCCTTGACGATTATGACAAGGTGAAAACTGTCATCATTTTTTGTTCAGATGTACGAGTTAAAAGGGGTGAAAAAAATGACAACCGATGTCGGGAAAAGATACAGAACAAAGGTGATGAAAAGGTGAATTTTTTTTTTCAATTGCTGAAATGAAGGAAAAACATCAAAGGGTTGACAAACGCAGGCTCCATTCGAAATAATAAAATTTAAGGGGAAAAGTTTAGATTTCTATTTCTAGCGAATCGAAGAAAATATTAAAATCAGAAAAATGAAAAAATAATATTATGTATTTAATGATCTCTCTAAATCTGTAAATCAGTAGTTTTTCTAATATTTTTAGAATATTTAATGCTGGTTAAATAACGCTATAGATTTGTTAAAAGGTGTACCTCAGGAATTAATGTCGACCCTTTTCTATTCTTAATATGAATTAAAAATAATTTAAGATTTTATTAAATAGTACAGTAAGAAGAAACTTGTGTTCTTTTTAAGTTGGTAATGTCGAATAAGCAATGTTCTAGATTGTAAATGTAGAAATTTTTATTTTATAAGGCCCTAATGACCATTATTATAGATTTATTAATTAGAGTATAAATTAATCAAGCTCTATACTTTAAAATTATGTACCGTTAAAAAAAAATTATAATTCCAAGCCTATTTATTCTTTAAATTAATCTTGGGTTTTCAAGTACTGCAAGGTAACAACTGTTCTCTTATCTTAGTCTATTTCTCGTATATCAAATTTAATATTTATTACTACAAATTACAATTGTAACATTCTCTTTATAATGATATCGATATAACAACTCTATTACAATGAATTTATTCCATGCAACAGTGTATTGTATCGAATCCAATATTAGCAAATTAGTTTTTTCCCCCCCGTTTCCTACTCAATATTTCAAGTGCGATTTATCTTTTTTTTCATAGGCAAAAAAAGTCTAATATAATTATGTGAAATGAAGCTTGATTTATGGATATCCGAGAGGCGGAATGCTATATTAGAAGAGGCATCTCGCCTCCCTTGGGTATTCATACAACCCTATTATATAGTATGTAGTTAGAGGGGTAGAATCCTTACCTTTGTACAAAAATTTGTAGGGTAGGTTTCTTTTTTCTTTTTCTAAAACGAGGGTAATATTTTATACTAATGAAATTGTATTTTTATAGTGATTCATTCTGAGGATGAAAATTATCGACAAAATTATTGTGACAGGTTGTTATTATTTTAATTTATCTTTTTTTGAGGAAAATGTAAATTTTAATACAATAAGATGATTTATTCTTCACTTTTCATTATTAATAAAAAAAGTTAACTATTATAAAATAAGGCTAATTGAAATTAAGTTGATGCATGAGGCAAGAATATATATATGTGTATATTTTTTTAAAATTATGAATAGTTTCTTATCATAGCTCAGCTACGTATTAAAATGATGTATAATTCATATAATATAGTATTAATTGTGTTACATTATTTATAAATTTCTTCTTGACTTAATAAGTTTAGTTGTTCCGGAGGATACCGTAAAATGCTCAATCTAAAATTGCACAAATCCCTACCTATAGGATTGTCACAATCTCAGACACAACACCTCTTGAAGATCAAAACTTATTTGGATTCTTGCCGCGGAAACTTATTAGGCTGTAAGAATACGTTTGATCTGTCGTTTTCTAGCTACTATTTTATTTTTTTAATTAATTCTTTGTAATTTACTGGACCATTTTCCATTTTAAATTAAATTCTCTCTGTAATTATTATCATCGGTCATTTCCTCGACGTTTGCACTTCTCTAATCAGTCACGATCTCCGACAATTCCTTTCCTATTTAAAATTCCGAAGGGGACTGTATAAGAAAAAAAAAGATTAGTTTATAGTTGGTTACTTTTACCATAAGAACTTCCGATGTGGAGTCTTCACATAGGTCAGAGGAGTTCGTCCGTTTAAATCTATTCGTGGATCAGTTGACCAAGATAGAGTCAATTACACCTCTTTACACATCTTAAATCCAACAGTCCCCCGCTGCAAGCGAAAGGTCAACCAAGGCAAATGAACTATCTCAGTATTCCCTTTCTACTGCTGTCGTCTTTTGTTTGCAGTTTATCTAATTCATCTTCATACAGAGAAATCCGTAACACAACTATTTTTAGTGAAAACTGTTTGCTTTATTAAACGGCAATTCTTTAAACTCGACGGACTCTAAACTAAAAAGTTCAGTAAATTTAGAATTTCCTCTTTAATTTTTAATTGCTGCATTATTGAAATAGTTCAAAAAGTTTTATTCAGGATTGGTTCTTTAAAAAAGACAATGTTCCGTGTTTAATTTATTTAAGTACCTATATAACTTTGAAACTGTCCAAAGTTTTTACTTTTTATTAAGAAAAAAAAAAATGCAGGATTTTAAACATTCTTTTAACCTCTTAATCTGTTTTAGGGATTTTTGTTTTTTGTTTCGTCTAATGTTGGTAATCCTTTAAAAAATACCAGTTTTGTGTGTTATTAATCAGTTGGCTGCCCCGTCCTAAGGCCCGAGGCTTCACCTCGTTACCTCAAGAGCACAATTAAATTGTCATTAAATAAAGTTTAAGTTTTAGAAACTACCCAACTCGACTTAATGAATCTTCCTAATAGTTCTCTTTTCTGGGTAATTATCTTAACTGAATTAATTTCCAGGGACTTCGTTCAATTGTACTTTTTTAAGGTTATTTCTTTCTTTTTTAATTTTAATTTTCTTTACTTTAATATTCGAACGTTAACTAAAATAATTAGTGAATATATATAAATATATATATATATATATATATATATATATATATATATATATATATATATATATAGAGAGAGAGAGAGAGAGAGAGATAGAGAGAGAGAGAGAGATTGTCTTAAGGTTAATTAGCATTGAAAATCATAAATATTATATTAATAATAATGTTTATTTATTTAATAATAAATTAAATTGCATTCTTTCTTTTAATCATCAATTTAAAAATATGTAAATGTAAATATATTATATACAATATATATATATATATATATATATATATATATATATATATATATATATATATATATATATATATATATATATATATATATATATATATACACTACTATGATATACCTACAAATTTATAAAGGATATACGATAACTTGAAAACATGAAATTCGTTTTTTCTATTCTTACGATAAATAAAAAAGAAAAACGATCTTAATAATAATCGTTGAACAATTTTTCAACATCACCTGTCCGCCGTGATGTTTGCCTCGCGTCAAACCACCACGATTTTCAACTTTGGTACATTGTTCTTGAATTATTATTATTTTTTTTTTTTAGTCTTAAGTATCATTTGGTTGGATTTGAAAGATAGTAGAGGGTGGTGAAGAGAGAGATAGAGTGAGAGGGAAGTGTGACGCCATCTTGAAAACCGTGACAGACAATCTCCGGTGTGTATGTCCTCAGCATCATTAATCATAACAACCAAGAAGAAGAAGAAGAAGTCAAGTCAAAGAAACAAATGAGGATTGAAGAAGGAACAGAGAAATATTCAAAAAGAGACTATAGTATTAGAAAAAAAACTTCCTTTTCAGAAGTGTATATAAGCTTCTTGATCATTTCTTACATGAAACAAACCCGTCCAGGAATTCCTCAACTTCTATCGAGTAGCAGAAATGAAAAATGATGTTATTTTTTTCCTTATTTTCTCTCAGAAAGTAGTCTCCCGAATGAAAACGAATCAAATTAAGTGTAAAATCTTTAAAATTATAAGAATGATATCATGTATTCTTCAATTTCTTGTTTTCAAAGTACATATTATTAGGGATGTATCAATATCAAAATGTGTTTTTTTAGGACTGATTGCTATAACTATTGTTGTTTGGTGTTTTACGATGCGAATATAATGCTTTAGTGAAGATTAACTGGATATTGTACGGAATAATAATATATTAACTGGTTGATCCGAGTTATGGGCTTTTGGTTTTGGAAACTTGATTCCAAAGGTTGGTTATTGATTCAGCAAACTTCTCAAGCTGTTTATCGAGGCTATAAATCCAAAGTTAAACTCTATAAGAAAAAATAAACTAAATTTAATTTTTGAAATAAATCTTTTAGCACTTACCGGTGGTGAAATTTGCGATGGGAACATTATTTGTTATTGATTCGGCGACTTCGGCGCTGTTAAGACCGTAGATCTGAAGTAGCTCTTTGACTGTGTTCTGAGCATACTCTCTCAGATCTTCTGGAGGTTGGGTGCCCGCCTCTCTTTTGGCCGAGAGATCGATTGGTTGTTCGTCCGACCTACGACAAAAAATCATTGTGAAATATCTGTCAATGAGGCAGAAAATAATAGTGGTTTTGATTGTTGTTATTAATTAATTTGTTTATATGGATCTTTATTCTTAAGAAACAAAATTTATTGGATATCTTACCTTGGCCGTTTGATTTCCCTTTTGAGATCTGAGAGGTCTAGAGCACCGTCCTCTTCTTCGAAGGCGGCTAAACTGCGCGGTTGAAAGTTCTTCCGTTTGTTCCTCTTGACAGTGGCGGCGGGGCTGGGCTCGGGCTCGTCCGATTCCGAGCCGCTCTCGGATTTCAGGTATTCCTGAGACATCAGCCCAAACAGCATCCCCTCCGTCTCTGCCATGTTCACCATGGAAATCACCTCTGAAACATAAACAAAAACAATGGTTAACTATGGTTATCATATTAGTTCCTTCTTAAGACGTAAGATTTTTCTTACTAGTGTTTAGGATAACACTACAATAATTTTCCCATTCCAAGATTGTTTTCATTCATATAAGAATTCCTTCCTAATGCACAAATTAATAAAATACCACTTCATCGAACGTTTGTTACTTTTTGAAAAGGTCAAGGAGATAAAATGATTGAGGGTTTATCTCTGCTACTTATATGAAGTTGATGGATAAAACAACGAATGTGGATGAGACAACAATTTTCAAATGCACTTTATCAATAATGATGTTGGATTTGAATTTACAGTTTCCAAAGTTTGATGGCAATTACATTTTGGTGGGTTTTCTTCGTAAAATCTAATAAAGTATTTGCAAAATATTCATTTCCAAGAACATTAAAATATTTAAACTGTAAAAAATATTTTAAACTGTAAAAATGCAATGTTTGATATAATATAGTATAATCTTCTAATCTTCGAGCGTGTTTCAAAGAGTTTGTAAAACACACTTAGCATTCTAGAAGATTGGAGAAGAGTCGGAGTTTGGAGAAGTGTTGGATGGAGCGAGGGAGGGTAAGGGGTTTCGAGTGACTACATAGGGGTTGGTAAAAACTTAACGTCGCATTTGCATACCCTACTAGTCTTCTTCAGCTTATACCATTCTAACTTACTGTCTGCTTATATGTCTAGTCTGCTTACTTGTTTCTTTGACCTATCAAAATTAAAATGATACTTTTTTGGCTCTTTTTGTTCAATATTAAATAAAATAAAATAAACAATAAAAAGTAATAAAATAAAAATTAATTAAATTTACAATTAATTACCAATGCTCTAAACTACATATTATAAATCCATATTATACTTATATTTTGCTACCGAGTTTTTCCGAAGGTTACGGAAGCTATGTCATTGTTCTGAAGGACGAAAATTTTGTATTTCTCCGAATTAAATAATCCTAAGAAAAAAATCACTTTCAGACACCAGGAAACATTTTTGGTTCCTTGAATGTCTGCCGGTATGTCCACAATGTTTGCGAACCAGCATATCTTAAAAACTATTCGTCCAATTTTAATGAAATTTTGGTGGTAGGTCAAAATTAGTCCATTGTTGGTCTAATTTGAATTTCAACCTTCTGTGCCTATAAGTTTCTCTTCCGCGTGCTCATTTTTATTTACAATCATCAAGATATATTTACACCTATATCTTCAAAAGTACTCATCCGATTTTTAAGAAATTGAATGGTTTGTCGAAAGTGTCCTGTAGCTAGCCCAGATTAATTTTAACCGCCTGCCCACATTAAATATTGCTATATTGATACTAATAATTTAAAAATCAAAACAATTTTTATTTTAACAATTTTGATGATTTAAAATAAGAGGAGGAAACAAATTAAATAAATTATGCAATAATGGTTTGTAAAAGCATCACATTTAAGTGCGCCATAGAACTCGAGGAAGATTTTAGTATTTAGGTGAAAGCTTTTAGTATTTCTATATAATTATTATTGCTAGTAGGTTTTAATTAAAATATAATATATATATTAATAAACAAGCAATACATTAATATTATAAATTATTTATTTACAAATTGAGAATTTTTACAGACTATGTTTTTAGTTTTTTGTATATTATATATTATGTATACCTATATCTACGGTAAAAAAGAAATTCATTGAGATATCTTAAATTGTTGTAACTTATGAAAAAAGAATAGAATTCCATTTAAAGAAATTTTAATTTTTACAAGTTTATGTTGTTATTTATAGATGTATAGATATTTTTATACATAAATATTTTACTCACTCCACGTTTCAAACAGTAATAAAGTTGTTTAATTTTTCCATTAAATGCAGTATTTTTTTTATTTTATTTTGTCTTAAATCCGAAGTGATTTTAACTTTTGCTTAATTCTTTTTCTACATTATTTTAGTTTTATTATCTGAATTATTTTCAATCACATTCCCTTGGATTTCATCTTTGAATTAAGAATTTGAAGAAGCTATTTTATTTAATAGATTTTTATTTTTCTCAGCAATTCTTGAATTAGGTTTCTCACCCAGAACGGTTTTTATAACCTATTAAATGATTGCTAGTTATTGTATTAGTTTATTACTTCTTTTCTCTTAAATTAGGTTTTGTCTCATTCTCATTTCTTATCTCAAATGGTTATGAATTATTTATTTCTTGGGGTTAATTCTTTGAGGTTTTTAAAGACTTCCATACATCTATCAAAGTCTTAGAATTAATCAAAGATTTAATTTATTTTTTTTAAATATACGATTTAGATACTTATCAACATATTTAGTAAATATTATGAAACTTAGTTAAGATGGTTTTTTATGATATCTTGCATGTTACGATGCGGAAATAATTCGACTGTAGTTTTAATTTATTTTTTCTTAGTTTAAAGAACGTTACTCGAACTAGCCAGCCAAATAATTGAGTGTTTCCATCCAGTGATTCACATCTCACCCATAAATCATTAAAAATCTTACTTCCTAAACTAAACAAACACACAATTCAGCCTTAAGAAACATTCAGTTTAAAAAATATCGATAATTAATATATTTTAGAATTTTAATAATACGGCGAATAAAATTGGTTTTATTACGTTTGTTGTAGAAATGTAGGGGTTAAATTAAATTAATTATCTTGGGTACAATATGTTTATTGTAGATATACATACATGTTTTTTAAAGATTGCAATATTATGATGATTTTTTATTTTTTATTTAGAATATTGTTGTTTATAATAATGTTATTTGTAATTAATATTGTTTTTAATTAAATAAGTTAAGTTATTGTAAGTTGTTGTTAAGTTTATTGTAGATTAAGTAAATTTTAGATAATATAAATTGTAGATACAACTTTTATTATTAACTTGTAGAGTTCTAATAATACTACGACTACATCTTATTATATTAGGTTAATTATATAGATATTTGATTATTGTAGGGACGGATGTATATTATTGAAAAATATGTAAAAAATTGTTTGCTAATTTTAGTTATAGTTTTTTTTTTTTACTCTTTGCTAGTAAATTAATCAAATACACAGATCAATTTAAGTAAATATCGAATTTTACTTTAAATCAAATTAAAATTATCATTAACTACGGGAGACATACAGCGCCTGGTGGTAAGAGCGCCTGTAACGGATATATAGGAGTCCCGTGGTTCAAGTCCCGGTGCTAGGGTCTATTTTTCTATATATGTCTCCCTTAGTTAATGATAATTATAATTTGATTTAAAGTAAAATTTAATCTTTCCGTAGTATGAATACTACCTAAAACTTAAAAATGTAAATATCGAATCAAAGCATTCTTAAAAATATCCCCCCTAGGGACTTATTTATTATTATTATTTTTGATGTGGAATAATAATATTAAAACTAAATTTAAATCTTATACGCTGCACTTAAATCCTTACTCATTTTTAAAAACATATCTCTATAAGTTGAATGAAGAAAAATACAAATTTCTTAATTGGTAATACTTGTAAAATAAAATTATGCAGTTGTATCTACTAAAATATTCTCTCTTCTTAAAAATGTTTGTACCTAACACCCACATAATATCATAAGAGTAACTTCGGTATAATTTTTAATTAATTCCTAACTTCCAGTTTCATTTTATATTTATTAGATACATACTTCTTCCTCATTTTATTATCTACTTTATTTCATAATAAATTAAACAGTTTTGTCCAATATTAATTTAATAATAATACTAACTAAATAACAACTTAATATGAATATATTAATTCAAAATTTTGAATTTAAAGAAATCTTCATACAAAGGGAATATCGAATGTATACTATATACATTATAAACGTAAAATTACTTTGGGTCACATGAGTACATAAAATAAAATAATATTAGCATAATAAACTTTTACATTGATATATGGGTACCTATTAAAACCAAAAATTTATTTTAGTTTAATAATAGTAAAAATTTACATTTTATATAAATAAAATTAAGTTTTTTTTGTTTTAATA
Source organism: Gerris lacustris (assembly GCA_951217055.1). Lineage (NCBI taxonomy): Eukaryota > Metazoa > Arthropoda > Insecta > Hemiptera > Gerridae > Gerris > Gerris lacustris. The sequence continues at coordinate 51,639,070 of OX578281.1, forward strand.
ACAACTTATATGTAATATTAATTTAAAAAATAATTCTCCGTTTGAAACTGCACTCATTCCTTTTTTAATTCATGGAAATATATTTTTAAATTACTTCTTCCTTTTGTTTTAATATTTTTAAGTAATATTTATACTGCTAAGCTTTAAGTAAATGTTTTACTTTATCAGATTCTTACAATTTTTATTTTTTTATTTTTTTTTAACAATAACTTATTAAACACACTAATTTGGAATTTAATAAATTAAATTAAAAGTAAATGTATATTGAGACAAAAATGTGTGGTATCGATCAATATGAATGTGTTTTTTCATTAAGATATACTCATTTTTATTATTTTATATGCATTTATTAGTAATAAAAATTATATATTTCAAAAATATACAAAATTAAGTACGGATTTGAGGGCGACATATAATTAATATTACTTATTATTTACTTTTCAATATATTAGCACATTATGATATTTATTGTAAGATGTATATACTTACTTATAATTTTATTAAACCTAGTTCATATTGAATTTTGCTTAATAATATATTTATTTATTATTATTATTACTATAAGATTATTAGTTTTATTATTTACTTATTTTTGAATTAGGTTGCTGAAGAATATAACAAATAAGTTTTACATATTTATAACATAAGCAGATATTTCTTTATACTTTTTTTTGGGCCTTACTCGTTATATTTTTATTAGAAATTCGTGGAATAGTAAATACACAAATATAATTTTATATAACTACCTGCATATAGTTCATATTAGCTTATTTGATATACCTATTATAATTTAATTTTTTCATTAAAATCTTTTTATATTATCTGTTATTTTTCTTCACATAATAAATTATCTTATTATCACATTATATATGTATGTAAATTGGTTCAGTTTGTAAAATAGTAAGGTAGGTATATAATGTATAATTTATTTATACACATAATAAAATAATTAAGTTAATAGAATTTTCACAGGAGAAAAAATGCATTATATTTTTTTATTTAAAGCATATCTACTAAATTCAACTTAATTTATAAAGTTGTGATTTTTAATTTAATAAATATTAAGTTAATTTTTTTTTTGTTTATAAATATTAAAGGAAGATATTTAATCCCGACAAAGAAAAATAAGTCCTTATTACATATTAGAAATTAGAAATCCTTTTGATAAAAATAATTTAACTCCATTTAAAGCTTTAATTATAGGAAATAGATAGATATTAAGTCCTACTCTATATTTTTTATTTATTATACCGAAATTACAATTAATTATTGAATTCAAATCCTTACTTTCCCTCCTTCTTTTTTTGTTTATTTTTCTCGCTTTTATTTTATTAAAATGTATTTCTCATTACATGAAGAAAATATAATTTAATTTTTTTACAACAAACTTACGAACAAAATTTATTTATTTTAAAAAGTAAAAATTATTTATTGTATTATTAATTGCCTATTTATAAATATAGTTTTCTTTTTTAACATTTTAGGAATAAAAACTAGTTCCTCACTATATTTGTTTACAATGCATGTTAAAGAGTTATAATTCTCCAACTGCGAAGTTTTTCCGTGGTTAGAATAAGCAAACTGCAATTCAGGAATTTCCTGAATAAAAGTCGGATAAGGAATAAACGAAGTCGCATAAGGAATAAACTTCCAGACGTTTCACTTCTAACAAATTATGGATGTTTAGTGTTAAAACTGCTTTACTTAAATTTTTTCGGGAATTTTTATATCGATTAACTTTATTTTAAAATTAGGAAATCTGAAAAATTAGTTCTGATAATTTTTACTCCTAGCACTTAATGATATTAATTTTTAAAGTGCGGAACAAGGATTAAAGTTTCCCGAGAGCTAACATCTAGTATAACTTTGAATAGTTTATATTAAAGTTACAATGGTTGTAAGTATCAGCGTTTCTTTCCCAGAAATTTTATGTGTAAGTAAGGATTAAAGTTCTTCAAGTTTGCGAACATTTTATACCCAGTAACTTTATAGTACCAAATAAAAACTTAGAAGAAGGATTTAAGTCCCAGTAACCACGATAAACTGCTCAAAAAGATTAAAGTTTAACACTTAAGCATTTAGTTACTTTCTTTTAAATTTAAAATTTTCCGATAAAATTAAATTTTAATTTTTCCAAAAACAAATTATAATCAATTTTGTACTTATCGTAAAATTACATTTATTTTAGAACGAATATTTCCTTCAACTCTTATACTTTTTGTTATTATAAAATCGAACATTTAATATAAAACTTGTAAATAACATTTTTTATAGAAACAATAATATTTCGGTAATATTTTATTATTTTTTTAGAGAACTATAAAATTCTTGGCTTTCTATTTCATTAGTTTTTAAAGAAATGTTTATATTTCATACTTCTTAGTATTTTTAAAACTATATCTTGTAACCAATTTAACTAAAAAAGCAGTTGCCTATGTTCAAAACAATTGTTTCAAATCCCTTTTGATTACAATTTAAAAAAATAATTTAAACAAGATAATAAATTTAAGTGGGTATTTTCTTAACTTAATCTAGCTCCGATTATTTTCAATTTCAAAGTAAGCCTAAGTGTCAGTAATTCTTCTTCCTTGTTTATACAATTATTGATTATTATTTCCTATTTCCTATTTCTATTTTATTTTTATTTGTTTTAAGATGTAATATTTCCATTATATTCATATTAAAAATTAAGATGTATTTTTTTATTAGCTCCAAATAAAATATTTAGTGTTATCCTATTTTTGATTCCCGCCATTAGTTTTCATTTATAGTTTACCCAGTAATAACATTATTTTTATATATTTTTATTGTGGGTCGTTGAAGGGTAATGATTAATTCAGACGCAGAGCATCATGCTTCAGAAATATGGCTATATTTCGCCCCTCTCCGGGGCATATTCATGCCTAAAAACATCGAAAAACTAAGTTATTTACCATGTATATAATAAATTCTAGTTTTATCACTAATATTAACTATCACAAAAATTTGAAAAGAGCACTTCTTACCTATCATAAGGAATTAAAATGTGTTATATAATGTAAATTGTATAAAGTTTATATAGACCACGTATGTGGTTTAGTCGGTTTTTCTCCCATCGTCATAACGGTTTTACATTAATCATATACACTTACTAACTAACATTCATTAATTTTTCCACGACAATAAAACAGGTAGCAATACGTGAACATAAAAATAACAATAAGGTAAAAACAAAATTTTGACTAGAATTGACATAAGGTAAGCATAAAAGTAACCTTCTGTTTTATCAGAAGTCGTGAACTGAAAGGAACCTAGATAATAAGATTATTATATAAATTATTTTATTTTAAGTATATTTTGTTTAATTATATATTATATTAGATTAATTATATCTTAGTTCATATAAAAATTGTTTCGTTATTATTTATTGGTTTGGGTTAAAATTGAGGATTGATAAGAGTTATCCAATTGGCGGGAGATTTGATTTGAATCTACTATTTGAATTTTAGAATGGCTGAATAATATTTATTTATATCTTTAGCATCAGTTTTGTAGTTTACTGCATTTTCAGCCATGGCAATGTATGCAGCTTCTAGATACTTTCTTTTGGTTTCATTCCTAATAACTAAAACAGAATGTATTGAAGAAACCTTTAAAGCCTTTAATGATCAAAACAAAAATATTAAATTCACCATAGAAAAAGAAATAGAAAACAAAATCAATTATCTTGATATAACCATAATTAAAGAAAAGACAGGGCAAATTTCTACTATTTGGTACGAAAAAGAAATTAAAAAAGGACTATTCTTAAATTACCACTCTAGCCATCCTAGTCACCAAATAAAAAACACCATGCTAAATTTAATTAATAAAGCAATATCGCTTACTGACTTAAAACATATTCCTACTCTTAAAAAAATTATTTATAATAAATTGGAAAAAAATAGTTACCCCCCTAAATTAATAAATAGATTCTGGCATACTGCTTTAAATAAAACCAATAAAACAGAAAAAACTAATAGCATAAAATTTTATAAATCCTTAACATATATAAAAGGCCTAACCGAAAACATACAAAAAACATTTAACGATTTTGATTGTGAACAAATAAAATTCGGCTTAAAACCAGTCAACAAAATAAAAGATAAATACCACAACAACCTTAAAGATAAAACTGAACATTTAAAGAAAACTAACGTAGTATATAAAATAAATTGCAATGACTGTAATAAGGTATACATCGGAGAAACGATGCAACAGTTAGATAGCCGATTAAAACAGCATTTATACGACATCCAAGCAAAAAATGGGAAAACAGCCATTGCCAATCATACCGCTAATGAAGGCCACCAAATAGATAAATTCAACATTAAAATATTAGACAGGGAAAAAAATGAAACCAAAAGAAAGTATCTAGAAGCTGCATACATTGCCATGGCTGAAAATGCAGTAAACTACAAAACTGATGCTAAAGATATAAATAAATATTATTCAGCCATTCTAAAATTCAAATAGTAGATTCAAATCAAATCTCCCGCCAATTGGATAACTCTTATCAATCCTCAATTTTAACCCAAACCAATAAATAATAACGAAACAATTTTTATATGAACTAAGATATAATTAATCTAATATAATATATAATTAAACAAAATATACTTAAAATAAAATAATTTATATAATAATCTTATTATCTAGGTTCCTTTCAGTTCACGACTTCTGATAAAACAGAAGGTTACTTTTATGCTTACCTTATGTCAATTCTAGTCAAAATTTTGTTTTTACCTTATTGTTATTTTTATGTTCACGTATTGCTACCTGTTTTATTGTCGTGGAAAAATTAATGAATGTTAGTTAGTAAGTGTATATGATTAATGTAAAACCGTTATGACGATGGGAGAAAAACCGACTAAACCACATACGTGGTCTATATAAACTTTATACAATTTACATTATATAACAAATTTTAATTCCTTATGATAGGTAAGAAGTGCTCTTTTCAAATTTTTGTGATAGTTAATATTAGTGATAAAACTAGAATTTATTATATACATGGTAAATAACTTAGTTTTTCGATGTTTTTAGGCATGAATATGCCCCGGAGAGGGGCGAAATATAGCCATATTTCTGAAGCATGATGCTCTGCGTCTGAATTAATCATTACCCTTCAACGACCCACAATAAAAATATATGAAGATTAATAGAAGGGACAAACTAAAATACTCTCTAAACATTATTTTTATTATAAAAAATTGTAGGAATAGATAATATATGTAATTTTAGGTATTAATTTATTTATACCTTATTGATTTAATTTCCAAAAACTATATCACTCATGTAAGAGCAATTTACTTTGTTCTTATTTCATTCTTCTCAATATCCTAATTACTAATGTATCTAGACTAGTATTTTTTATTTTTTTTTTACTTTTATTGTGTTTCGTATTTTTAATTAATATTTAATTAATTAAAAAATGCTATATTTAGTTATGTATAATGGGGATTTTATTTTTTAATTATCAAAACAATTATGATATTGAAATAATTTTACTTTAAAAAAACATTTTTTTTATAATATAAGACGTACCTTATATTTGATCATCCAATATTTAATAATTAGGTAGATAGTGAATCCACTTGTAACATATATGATGTTTGTTATTGTTTATATATCACATATATATTTCACTATATCACATCAGAATTTCAGCACGTTTCTTTGTTTACACGCGACAAAAAATCACTAATCAATCACACTTTCGAAATAATGTTTTTAAAAAAATATAATTAAAATCACTTTTTTAATTAAATTTAAAAAAAATCAATAATAAACCGAACTATAACTTGAAGATCAAAACCAAAAACTATTCGAGATCACAGAAACTAAGTTTTTGAAATGAAAATAAAATTGTTGAGAAAAGTGGAAGGTGTGTTGAATGATGACGTTTTGAATGAGAGACGAATTATTTCGATGACTAGAAGAAACTATAAAGGAGATGAGATAGAGGTAGTGAGGTGACTCGGGACAGACCCGGCGGGGTAATGCCTTAGCCTAAGAAATCCTAGCAAGATTTCAGACTAAGACCTAGGTACCTCCCCTCGGCCGCGTCTCATTGGTTCTAGGAGCCAGTGAATTCCTACCCCCTTCCCTCACTAATGTTTTTTTGTAGCCGAAGGTTGTGTATGTGTGTTTTTTGGGGTGGGTTGGTCGGAGTGTGTGGTGGGGGCTTGAAGCCGGGGTAGGTTGGGGAGGTGGCGCTGCCTGGTGACCGAGTGTAGAAACAGGTTTCAAGGTACCTTGTGTACAGTGGTGGGGATGAAAGAGTTGTTTGAACGTAACATTTAGGCACCGGCTTCCTCCAGGGTAACGTGCGTTCTCTGGTTCTTCTCCTGATGTATGTTATCGTAATTTACCAACTCTTGAGGACCATCCTTACCTCTCAATAATAATCTTAGGTGCGCCATTGTCATAAGGAACTACATACACTTGTGGCGTTGTCGGTCGTACATACTCATCCTAGAATAAGATAGGATATGGAGAATACTATCCTAGGATAAGTTTACAAGACAATTTGAAACGCTCGACGTATTGTAAAGAAATAATAATTAGGATCCAAAATTAATTGTTTCTTACGATATTCTAAGGAACTTGAAATAAAGTTAACTCAATCAAATTATTGTCAAAAACAACTATTTGTTATTATCTCAAATAGTAATGAACTGAGTACCTATATAATTCCCCAAATTTCTCGAATCTTTCTCAACACCTTATTAGGCCCTTTGTACTCCCATTTTTATTATTATTTTTTTTTTTGGAAACAAAAGAGTTTGGAAGACCACCATAATGTTTTCTCACAAGGGGAGTACAAAGTTTTTAATATGTCTCCTTCTTTTAAGAAACCGATGTTGGTCTTATCAAATGTGGATCCAACAGCGTAAAACGCGGGATGATGGAAACTTGTTATAGTTCTAATTTAACCACGTTACAAACCCATTCGTATTTAAAATAGGCTATATAATTCGTAAATATGACTTTTCCATCTAATCCGTAGTATCTATTAGGTATATTGGTAATCGAATATATTTTTTGAAATTCCTTTGCACTGAAAGCTTTTTAATCTGGAATAGACCACTATAAATTTAGATCTTCTACATAAGACTGCTTCACAGAGATCATATGACTCATTTGTTCATGCCGGGCTCATTAGGTACTAATGACTCTCATCATGATCAACACCCAATTGAGAATGATCTCTGCAATGAGTGCAATGTGTTTGAAAACGTCAGAATTAATAAAATTAAATCTTTTAGAGGAGATCACGTTAGATTTTCTAGGAGTTGCCAATTATTTTAATTTTTTGTATATAAAAGATATTTTAATTTTACCAACGTCTTCTGGAGACGTCACTTGACACAGACGTACTTACGCAAAATTTACATTTTTGCATAATTATCATTTTTGGGTGCTAACGATGTACAAAACTAAGCCATATTTATAATAACAATAACTTCATTAAAAAATAAAGTCATTAGAAGTTAAGAGGTTCGTATTATTAGATCATTAGATACTGCTTATTTTATCTTGTCAGTTATGTGTGTGTGTATATATTATTATGTATATGTGTGCGTATTAAAAGTTTTGAAGTTGAGAGTATAAAGCGGCTTAGTGTGAAACCTTTTTTTTTTAGATATTAAAATATTTTTTTTCTAGAATGAATCTTAAATGATTGAAACATATATGTATGTCAGTCATAAAGTATAGTAACTGCTTATGCCAGACGCTTAGCTTTGCAACTCTTTAGATATTTTATCACACAAGAAAACAAAATAACAAAAATATCAGATACGGCAAAAAAAAAACTGCACATTTTACGGGAAAAGAAATTATAAGATATACAGAGAATTCTGTAGAAAAAAAAGAATAATTCATTCTCAAATCCAAACAATACACAAAGACTTATCATTGTCTAGTACTTGAAGAAGTAAAAAAAAAATGTTATCATCACAAAAAAATCTTTAATACAAGCAACTTTATTGTTTTCTTCTTACTTCTTTCATAGAAAATATGTAATATTAAAAAAATGCGTAAAATGTTAAATCGTATTAGGAATTACAATACGAAATAATTTCCTAAAATAACACATTCCGATGGTATAACATTGAACAAAATACTTGCCTTTCACTGGTCGCTAAAACTCTTCCTTTGTTGGCTAATAATTTGAATGAATTCTTAAATATATATATTTTTTTTTTATATTTATTATTTTTTTATATTCGTGTGATCTAAGGAAAGACGATATTGATTATTTTAGTTATGTTTCCCTTGACATTTTAGAAGGATATTTTAAAAAGGGGATTTTTTTCGTCGGGATCGTTTTACAATGAGACGATAGAACAAGCTCATCTGCCTTTCATCCAAAGTTATTTCTAATTCCCTTCACTATTCTTTTGCAATGTTATTTATTTCTATTTCATTATTAGCATTTGTCCTTACCCTTAGGTGCAAATTATCTGTTTCTTATTGCATCTTGTGTTTATCAAATCAGTTCCTTTTTTCATTAGTGTAGTGCCTACTCTCCGTGTGCAGTTACTACTTTCCTTTACAGTAGTCTCCAATCTCCATTTATAGTTCCTTCTTTCCTTAGTGTAATCCCAACTCTCCATGTGTAGTTACTACTTTCCTTAGTCTAGTCCCTACTCCACAAAATTTGTAGTTCCTACTTTCATTAGTCTAATCCCTACTCTCCATGTGTATTTACTACTTTTACTTTCCTTAGTTTAGTCCCTACTCCGCTAAATTTGTATAGTTCCTTCTTTCCTTAGTGTAGTCCCTACTCTTCATGTGTTTTACTACTTTCCTTAGTCTAGTCCCTACTCCTCTAAATTTGTAGTTCCTACTTTCCTTAGTCTAATCCCTACTTTCCATGTGTATTTACTACTTTTACTTTCCTTAGTCTAATCCCTACTCTCCATGTGTATTTACTACTTTTACTTTCCTTAGTTTAGTCCCTACTCCACTAAATTTGTAGTTCCAACTTTCCTTAGTCTAGTCCCTACTCCTCTAAATTTGTAGTTCCTACTTTACTTAGTCTAATCCCTACTCTCCATGTGTATTTACTACTTTCCTTAGTCTAGACCCTACTCTACTAAATTTGTAGTACCTACTTTCCTTAGTTTAGTCTCTTCTCTCTAAGTGTAGTTTCTACTCTCTTAGCGTAGGCCATATAATACCACTAGTGTTTTTTGGTTTTATCTTTTCAGTGAACACGGCTTCTTGCTAAATGTAATGTTAGAAAAGATGCGCTCCCACTCTGGACCGTAGATTTCATCCGGGAACATACCAGTTTAAAAGTATCACGAAGAGACCTAGATCGAAGTATTTAAAGTTCAATCGAGTCTAGAGTTAAGTTCAAGGGTTTTAAATTCAATTTTTACACACCTACGGTTAGAAGCATCTACAACTACTTACTGAACTGAACAGTTCTCTTATCACTAGGTTTTACATCCGTGAAAATGCTTCCGATGGAGTAAGTGAAAAATTGGCTTTTAAATTCTTTGAGTTTTGATTTTTATTCGAAAAAATATTAAACTGTATTGTCTTCGGTTGCAATTTATTTATCAGAATGAGGAAAAAACTGTTTCTACGAGATCATTTTCCATTTCATCGGTTTTTGGACTCACTAATGAATTTAAAAATTATACACAACGCACACACTTCGTTAACCAACTGATGAATTAATTAAAAAATCTAATTAAAAATAATAAAAAAAATAAAACATATTACCAACGTATACTTAAACCTTTTTTTTATCCTCTTTTGTTTTTATCAAAAAATATAAAAATAATAATAAAAAAAGTTTACTCCAACAATAACCCCTCCCCCCCCCCCCCCCCCCTTATTGTTGGGGGCACAAAAATGTTATAAAAATCCCTCCCAAGTATGAAAAAATATAACGAGATCACAGAAAAAAATGGGGTAGAATAAGGCAAAAAGATGGGTTCCTTTTTTACCCTCAAAAAAGTATGAAAAATTCTGGAAACATAATGCAAAAAATTACAAAAAAAAAGGAGAAAAATAATAATACTAAAAAAAAACATGAAAATGCCTTAAGGCATTAAAAAAGAAGAGAGGAAAAATTTATATATAACAACATATATATATATATATATATATATATATATATATATATATATATATATATATATATATATATATATATATATGAAATTATATATAATACATAAGAAAGGGTTTAAAATAACTTTCTTCCCCCTCTACTCTGTTTATTTTCTCAAAAAATGCAACTTTTTTAACCCCCTGGAAAAATGGGAGATTATAAAAAGAAGTAAGAAAAGGGTAATTTTATTTTTTTATTATTTCTTGCTTAAAAAATAACTTTTTTACACATTTTTCTCTCTAGAGAGTATAACATTTTGTTTAAAGGTATAAGAATAAAGTCGTTATATATATATATATATATATATATATATATATATATATATATATATATATATATATATACCTATATTATAAGATTTTTTCTACTTTTTAAGAAGAAAATAAGTGCGGGTTGATGTTTTTTTTGTGCCGTAAGATATATACGTATATATCAGGAGGAAGGGAAACACACCCACAGATCTTCTTAGTCCTGGGGTTCATTTGTCAGGTTCTAGCAGGTTTCACTGCTTGAATTGCTTACTGCTTGAAGTTGAGAGTTCTATGCTTGCTACTATGAAGGGGGAACTCGACACTCATTTCTCTGACACCCCAAAAGAATTATTCATAAACCGGCCCTTCTTTCTTTTATAGCCTTATTTTAATTTATTTATATTTTAGCACGAAATCGATTTGTTTTTGATAGAGTATACTTTATGGAAGTTAGAAAATTAAACATTTTTTTAAGGAATTGTTTCGTCTTGAAGGATATGCAGTACGCTCCTATTAATAGAATCAACTTCAGGGTTTTTGAAATTTAGTTTAGTTAGTGGTGTTGAGTGCTTGAGCTCTGCTATTTGATTTCAGTAATAGAAGCAACATTTTGGACTACATATAAATAAATAAGCCTATTTTCTGTTGTGTATGGAGTATAATATTTATAATGCTTCATCGACCGCAAAAAATAAAAAAAAATAGTTTAGAATATGTATATTAAATATATTTCAAAACAAAGTTTTAATACCTAGCCAAACAACTTTTACAAGCAATATTTTTGCGCTAAAAATCCAAGTCATTATCCTGTAGAGAGAGTAAAGTCATTAAATGAAATAACCGATTTACAAGGTTGTTTAGATCAAGATTTGTAACTGGTCTCTCCTTGTTTGTACGAATTTTTGTTTCTAGTCTTTTAATATGTTTAATAATTTCATTTAATTTTATACTACCTAGTCTTTAGGCAAGATTTTATAATTTTAAGATTTTTTTATACCTAATGTATTATAATTATTAAGTTGTGCCACCAACAATTTACTGCATCTATCTATATAAGGCTAAATTTAGTAACTGTAACAAATATTTTTTTTGTAGCAAAATTTTAAGCTTTTGAAACGTGAAAATTTGATTGATTCCAAATATAGTATGTATGAATATATAACGCATTTATTTTAATTAACTTTTAAATTATTAACTTAAAATGAGAATTTTAAAATTGCATTATTTAATTGGTTTTATTTCACTTCGATTTACATCTTCTAGTATCCCATTTTTACGTATTAAGTTAAAAGTCAACTTAATTACTAAAAAATGCTCTACAGCCCTTGAAGCTTTCTCTCGGCCACTACTTCAGTCTTTGGAGCTCTGCCCTGCTAGGAATACTTCAGCCCTTGAAGCTCTGCCCTGCTGGCAATACTACAGCCCTTGAAGCTCTTCCCTGCTGGCAATACTACTACAGCCCTTGAAGCTCTGCCCTGCTGGCAATACTACTACAGCCCTTAAAGCTCTTCCCTGCTGGCAATACTATAGCCCTTGAAGCTCTCTCCTGCTGGCAATACTACAGCCTTTACAGCTCAGCCTCTCTGACAATATTCACCCAATTTTCACGTTATTCCATTCTGTTTCGCCCATTTTCTTATTTTCTCCTTTCTTAAGATGTACTTTATACATCATCCAACCGTATAGTTTCCTTGGTCTTCCCTACACTGTCTTATGACCCCCGGTTTTTCTCTGAAGATTTTTTTCGTAGATGATCTGGCATTCTCTCAAGACGTCCCAACCACATCAACCTGTTTGTTTTTCATTTCACATACTATACTTGTTTGGTTACATAGCCAAGCTATTTTTTTTTTTTTTTTTTTTCAATACTCTCCACTGTTCCCCTTTTATTGATTTATTGAGTACACCAAAAAAATCTTTGACTATATCTTTCTCTCTTATCTTTTAAGAAGTTATTCTTCTTCGAAGGTCCACTGTCCATGCATTCAAGCCTTAAAATCTTTGGTTTACTTACTTACCACTGGCCTTACTACTGTCCGGTCAACTGTTTGTTACTTTCAAACTTCTACTGAGGCTGAGTGACTTTAAAGCCTCTTCTTCTTAAAGACTAGGTAAGCGCTATTTGCTGCTGCATAGCAATTATACTGGAACTTAAAAATTCAAAGGAGCTTATATCGGTATGTCTTTTACTCGTATCTTAATGGTTTACTTATACAATAAAGACTTGCTCCAACAATGCAGTCGTTATCAGTATACCCTGCACTCATTTTTATATAACATGTATTTAATTTAGAGTAGTCTTTAAAGTAACTAAATAAGGACTCACTATAGAATGGCTCGAGTAGCCGAAACGTTGCCACACAGCATGAAGCAGTGTTAGTCTTCTTTTTCTTCCTACCCTTCAAGGATCCATATACACGACTTAAGACTCACTATAGGTTTATTAAGATTAATTTAAATTCTCAAAATAAGTTTATTTAAGAATTCACAAATCAACTACAGCTGAAATAATAAATACTATATGTATTACCTTAAAAATCATATCTTAGAGCCTAGATAATTTAATGTAAAACAATACTCAAACTATATACATATAAACAGTCTTCACAAGTAAATTATGCAGAAGAAATCTGTACATATCTTAGGATATTGTCTAATGTATAATTATTATCAGTATACTGCGTCAAGTAACTCTGTTAACGCCTACACTATTGTATTATGGGTACTAACTCAATGAGGTACCATGAGACAAAAATTTAACATTTACCTGCTCTATATTTGTTTACTGAACCACTTATAAGGAATTCCTTTGTCAAAATATAACTACCAAGACATAAGACAAAGGGATATTTAGTCCAAAGAACTTAGGGAGTGCCGTATATTGGTTTTTATCACCAGTATAGAGATGGTATTAGTAGTTTGAAACTAATCCGTATTTTTATATATAGGTAAATATTTATGGTACAAGACACAATATACTTTCAATTTTTTTCAATTTCAAAATTAAATGTTTTTATATATCCAACATTAATCAAAATACATATACCATTTAAGTAAGATAACTCAGTCAATACTACGTATTTCATTTTAAAATATACTTTACTAAAAATAAATAAAAAAATAAGTATACTTACATTATCTCAATTGATTAATCTTACGAAAAAAAAACCGAATGAACATCCATTATTATTTTTTTATTTGTTTATTTATCAAACAGTTTAAGCAATAAATCTGTTTTTACAAAATGAATAACATTGACCTCACCCACCTTAAAACTAATAACCTTCCCTTTATCAGGGATATTACTCGATCAAACTTCATTATGCTAGTTGTTTAAAAATAAGAGGTGGCTGTGAAAAATATTAGATTATATAATTTTTTTTTGCTCCGATAAATAACTACTGGTTTACACCCAAGATATTTTTTAAATAAGGTTTTTAAATCAAAGTATTTTTAAAAAATCCCGACTTTTAGTGTTTCGTTAACGATTTTTTTTTTAAAATGTATTTTTCAAGTCGTTCTAACTTGAAAAACATATTTAATTCCATCTTAAAGAAATCGCGAGTTTTATTTATTTTATTTTTTTGTTTTGTGAGGTTATTTTTTGCACATGTGTTTTTGAGTTGTATTCATTTATTATTTGTCTTATTGTTTCTAATTTTACGAAACAACTTTCTTCTTTTTTAAAAATTCCATTCGGCTTTATAATGTTCTAAAATGTAAATGATACCTTTCAAAAATTTCGATGTTTTAAATTCTTCTCTTTCCTGTTAAACGACTTTGAGAAAGAAAAAGAACTGAATAAAATTAATTTTATATGCTTGGTTTGATTACGAACCGTGAAATCGTTTTTGAATTAAGGTAAAATAAATTGTAATAATAAAAAAAGACACATATTTAAGAGATAATGTATGTAACACGTATTTTGTATAATAAAAAAACATTCAGAACACTATAAGTTCTAGAAATACTGCATTTCTTGTTTTTAATATAATACAAATAAATATATATCAATAATAATTAAATGTACATAAGAAAACTCGAAAATTAATAAATGGAAAACACTGGCCTAAGTAATTATTTACTCGTATATGAGAATGTATTGTCTAAGTTGTCTTGGGCTGATTTTTTCTCTATGGTGTCATGTTGTTTTATTCACGTTAAATCGCAAATGCTGGATGCAGATGATTAGTTCACGTTAATTGTCGCAAATACAGGACCCATAGTTGTCTCGTTTACTTTAATAATTGTTGTACTTTTATCTAATTGTCTAGTTAGCATTAAGTCGCAAATACAGGACCCATAGTTGTCTCGTTTACTTTAATTATTGTCGTACTTTTCTTTTATCTAATTGTCTAGTTAACATTAAGTCGCAAATACAGGATGAAATTAAAGTTTGCTAGTTCATGGTAAGTAGCGAATAGTATCAGTAGAAAGGATTATCGATTTTTTTTTGTGTTTTTATTATAAAAATTTGGGCAATTAAAAGCATAGATGGCACTAAATTATTAAAAATTGCTACTCAAATAAATTATTGGTTGTTTTACCTGAGATTTTTTTGGTTCTACGTTCTACTTCATAACTATGACTAAAGAAGTTTATAAAAAGTAACACAAAAGTATTGTCCCCACAATTTTATATTAATTATAAAGACTCGTGATTATGAACTACCACACATATGTAAAAAAAAAAAAAAAAAATAAATAAAAAAAAAAAAAAAAATAGGAAATTAGACTTTTTAGAAAACTTGGAAATTCAAAGAGCTATCCGACATAAATATAGAATGTTTTAAATGAAAGTCCTATAACTTTAATAACTCTGCCCTTGTAAGAACTATAAAATATAATATTGTAAATAACTTATATTATTTTTAAGGTACCTAATACATATAATTTAGTAATATTAAAGTAAGGAAATTATTGTTTAGCTTTAAGCAATTGAAAAACAATGTTATACCTGTTCTAAGCATTCATATCCCTTACCTTTGGTTCCTTAATTCTTCTACAGCCCTATTCTACCCCCACTTTGTACTGTTATTTTAAGTCATAAAAGCTTGTAAAGTAAAAATGCAGCTAGTAGTCTTTACACTTACTATGCTAACACTTAACACTGAAGATGTTATAAAATGTCGAAACGCGATGGTTTATAATTAATATAAAATGCAGTGACAATATTGATGTGTTACTTTTTATAACTCTTGTCATAATTACTCTTAAATAAGGCCTTACAGGGTTTAGTTCATTCCACGATAGCCGCAGCTTAATTCAGCCGCGAAAACAGAGCATTAGGCCACATGTATCAGTCAAGTGCAAATTCGCAAATAACTAGTATGAACTCGTAGCTTGTGTGAGTGCAAAAAGAGCATTTTTAGCTTATTTTAAATATATCTACTCTTGGAATTTAACAAAGTTTGATTTAACTTCGGTTGGAGGAAATATCTCAAAGGAAACCCATAAGCTTAATTCCACCCGACCAGCATCTCTTATTAAAATAAACAAGTTATATTTTTGACAAGTTAATTACGTATTTTTTAAAAAAAATATAATCATCATTACAATAAGCTTTCTATATAAGCTAATTAAACTTTCCAATGTCATAATTAATTATCAATTTGCATTTATTAAAAAATTTGCATGTTTAGCCTTAAAAAAAAGTAATTAGTGGACGTGTTGTTGGTTTTATTTACAGTTAGAGAGTTATTATTATTATTATCATTTATTTTTTTAATTTATTAAATATCCGAAAAAAACCAATACACCTAAAGGCAAAATTCTTGTTTTACCGGACCACTGAGGTTTGGTATAAAACCGCTAATATTATATAATGGTTACTTCGTTAAAAGTTGAAATGTAAAATTAATAATTGAATACAGCATATGCAAATAATATTTTAATTATTCTCTCTCCTTCTGCTCTTGCTTCTGTATCATTAATAATATATGATAGTTATATTTAAAAAAGATAAGCTTTAAGTTTTTTTTCGTAATTTTAATACGAAACTAAAATGTCGGCGTTGGAGTTTTTTCAATGAATGATTTAATGTTCTTTCGGGTAAGTCAAGAAGCCTATAATTTTAGTTGCTAAGTATAAGTAGTTTTATTTTTAGTGTTGTTTTTTTTTCTTTAAAATATACTTTTTTCGACTGTTTATAATATCTCGTGATCTTTACTCTAGAATTCTATCTGGGTCGGTCTAATTACGTTAAGAAATGAAGAGAAGAAATATGTTTTCTTAGATCTTGGAAGCGTCTATAGATTTATTCGTAATTATTAGTACTTTATGGAGATGAAAACGAAGAAAATTAGCATAAAACACGAGAACTAAACGGTGAAAAGATGCTTAGAGTTTGTTAACCAAGGAAATATAAACTTTTAAAACAGGTGTTCATATTTGATCTTCTCTGCCTATGTTGCATTTTTTCCCCATCTAATTCCATTGTTTTACAAGAAGGAAAAGATAGTTTATTAATAGAAGTAAGTAGTTCCTGGTAAGGAGTGGGGAGATCTGGCCTAGCAAACATATTATATTTAACAGACCACATAAGATTCCTTTTTGCACAATTCCAGAACCACATGCTAATTAAACCACAAACAGCGCATTAATAAGAATAGTTAAGATAATAAATAGTGATTTAGATGTATAATATTTTTAGTTTGTGAAAAATAAAGGTACCAACTGCTCAACTGTTGCACATTTTATTAATTTAAAACCGATCAGACCGAGAGCGCTCTATAATATATATTTGCATTTGTGAGTCCCCATTCATCATATTTATGTGACTTAATCTCGTAAAATAGATTTTTTGGAAACCAGATTTCCTTTTTTGTTATTTATTTATTTTTTGTACGAAAGCGACTTGCATGATTTCATCATCAGTAAAATTATAAATGAACTAAATACACATATTTTAAAAATTATTTATCAAACTTTTTCGGAACAGGTTTTTCACGATTTTTCAGATTTTTAGGGAGGCAATGTAGAACTATATATTATTCGATATTATCTCCAAATACGAATTTACGTGTGTAACAAATATTATCGAATTCGATTCGATAGTTGAGAGTTCACGCTTATAGAAAGATTTCAGAAACTGACCTTAGATAAGATGAAAAGGAATTATTGTTGCTTTTTAATACACTTTATTTAAAAACAAAAATAATAATATCACCATCATTTAGGACGGTTCAAATAACATATATCTTCCGAATTTTTTGAAGATGTAAAAAATGCATTCATAGGATAATTTTTCTAAAAGGTTATCTAATATTAATAAACTATTGTAATATACAATAGATATTGTACTATAATAGGATAGAAGGATGTATATTTAAGTTCTATGAGTGTGTTAAAGAATTAATTCACAAAAACAAGTAAGATTTGCACACGATCTGAGTGTTTTTTTTTTAGTAGTACCTACAAATAAAAACATATAAATATATACAAAGAAATCATAATTCAGTGTGGGATAATAAACGAATCACGTTTTAAAATCAATTTAATGACACATTTAACTCTCCAGTGTTCAATTAATAACGACTTTATAAAAATTACGCCTTTTTTTTTAAATAACACCTTTATATTAATAACGCCTTTATATTCAATTAAAAACAACATATTTTAACCTAATATATAAATTTATTTATTGTATTATTTTATTTTTATTTAACTTTATTATTATTTATTGATTTTTTTACTTTATTTTTACAAATATTATTTATTTCTTCCAAAGCATACCAATTTTATTTTAGCCAGGCATATTTAAAATTAATATAGCTTAGCATTCTAGATCTATACTTCGTTGATCTCACAAATCCTAGTAGTTTTTCTCCAGTCCCTTCAGTTTAGATGTTCTACTAATTCATCTTAATTTAGTATGCATTTGCCTACTATTATTTTTAGTCACTGTTTACATTGCATTGATTGAATGAAATTATATGAACAATAAAGACAATAAATTTGTTATGAAAAACAATGTGGATAAAAAACATCTCAGAAAATAGCTTTCGTTAAGCAGGTGTGAATAAATAATAATATTGAATCCTTTGGGAACTAGGTCAGTGGAAGGATGCCATCAATTATTTTCATATTATATGTTTTGAGATGATTCGATACATTTTATTCATAATTAGTTATGGATAATTATATTTTACATAAAATAAAATTTTGAAATTAATCTACTAGTTCAGTTTATGACTGAACAAGAATATATACTAAGTTTTAGAGCAAAATTGTTCGAGAATCAATATATGTTTTGCTATTAGGTCCATAAATTCATTACCTTAGATTCTTTATTATAAGAATTTATTATTTTTAATTTATTATTTATTAAATACTTGACATATAAATGCTTATTTGTATTTGTATCTGGGGGCACGGCAGTGCTCCGGCCAAGTCGAGCACAGCCGTACCGTACCCTCCTTTAATGGAACCAACTCAAGGCATTTTGGACCCCCTCTATTATCTTATTAAAAATTCTTAGATTATGTAAAATTAATTTAAGTCTTAAGTTAGAGTTCATTACAAACTGAACAAGAAATAAAAATGTTGCACAGATAGATCCTAAAGTTTTGTTATT
Source organism: Gerris lacustris (assembly GCA_951217055.1). Lineage (NCBI taxonomy): Eukaryota > Metazoa > Arthropoda > Insecta > Hemiptera > Gerridae > Gerris > Gerris lacustris. The sequence goes on from OX578281.1 coordinate 51,658,051, forward strand.
ATGACTTGGTAATTACGCAGCACAAGGATACAAAGTTTGTATATACAGTAGAGTCTCGCTAATCCGGGTTTGACGGGACCGGAACCAGTCCGGATTATCGAAAGTCCGGATTAAACGGAATCAGTTTTAAAATGTCTGTAAAACAAGTTTTAGTTGGGTAAAACTATTAAAATCGATGTTTTTATCGTAAAAATTACTTTAATTGGTCTCCAAAACATGCTAGTACAACATAGGTCCACTATTTAAGTTAAGCTGTTCTGTCACCAGTCCGAATATCAAATGAATTAAAATAAAAAGACAATCTATTACGCAGGTGGCAGGTATAAAAGGGACTTCCTGTGTTCCGATATGAAATTCAAGGAACGATAATCATTTCACAAAAAGTTGAGACATTAGACATTGGAGGATGGCGAAATTTCTTGGAACTGCGTTGAGCCGCCGCTATATGTTTCTTAAAACCCTCTCCCCATCTCAGTCACATAAAATTGTATTTATTGGAATACACTACCTTTATATCTTCCACCCCTTACATTTCTATGGAACCGAAACAGATTTATCGATGTTCTTACTTATTCCTAATTATTCTAAATCTGTTTATTTTTAACAAAAATACCGGGTATTCCTCGGGTTAGAACGTTGGAATATACACCTGTAAACTATACTAGGAACAATTTTATAAATTTTTAATAAACAATAAAAGTAGAAACTCCAATTATCTTAATTATTCATAAATCTGAACAGGCCCTGGTTCCAATTTGTACATAGTTTTTGGCCCGTCCGGATTAAACGGATGTCCGGACTAGCGGGGTCCGGATAAGCGAGACTCAACTGTAATAGGACACTGCCTAACATTTTATTTTTTTTAAAAAAATCTCAATTTTTACTTCAAATCAAATTATAATTATCATTAACTATGGGAGACATACAGAAAAAAATTGAGATTTTAAATGGAAATTTAAATGTAGGGAACTAATTTTGATAAGAAAGTAGGACATATACATTTATTTTGTGTAGTTTCGTTCACTTTTGACAAACATTATTGAACAAAGTATAATTATTCATATATTAACAGCATCTATAAAATTTCGACATAAAAAGAAATAACAACGCTAAAAAAACTTTTTTAAAGAAATATTTTTAAAAAAAGGTGGGTTTCTAGAAGTGAGTTAAAAAATGTTTAACTGTAAATGACTAATAATAGATCTATTTTGTTCAATCTTTTATCTAGATGAAGATCTATCCTTCTAAAATACTTAATTCCTCTCTGACCATCAGTCATATAATTCATGTGAACAAAACAGATGGTTTCTTATATACTATTATACATTTATATCTAACAATAAATTACTCGAAACGATCGTAATTCAAAAACCTCGCTTCCAATTAATTATTTTAATCGTAGCCTACTAACTTGCGTAATTGATATACTTCGCGCACTAATAATTCTAATTACAGTATTTATTCCAGCTGCTGTACAGTTTTATATTTTATTTCCATTTTGAATATAATAAGTATTTTTTGTCTTTGATCGACAGTTTTTGACCCTTGAATCACCATTGGTCAATCCAGTACTCCCAATTTTACAGCTGTTTAATTTACTACTTTCTCTCTAAACGTAGAACCTATAGATCAGGTTAGTGAACCTAGATATATGTTGGTGTTAGATCATTTCAGTTTCTTGACCAAGCATTATGATTATTGCAGGATATAAGAAATAGTTTATTTATTTATTATATGACATTAAATTTAAAACATTTATTATTACTACGGGAGAATGATCCCTGTTGGGGTTTACAAAATCTCTGATGCTCTTTCCTCTGAAAGAGATGCAAAACGTCTTCCTGTCTATTCGTACTTGCTACGAAAAGCTTACACAGTAAAATAATCCCTGTATTTGTATTTTATTTCTAACATTCAAATCCTATAACTAATGTAGAAATTACATTACTACCGTCCAAAAAACAATAATAATAACTTCATATATAGAAATAGATTAATAAAGACGTAAAAAAAGTACAAATATTTTACTTGCCCATTATAGTAAAAGTTCAAAATTCAAATGTATCCACCTAGAACAAAACAAATAAATACATTAAATTAATTGTTTCGATTGAAACATAAAATAGATACAAGAAATAATATACATAATGTATGTGTGTGTGAAATAGTAAACTTGTATTTTATTAATTTTATTCTGCCTTGAGGAAAAAAGAACCAAAACTCGATTAAGTTGTAACCAGATGTAATCTTTACGCTTTCAAACTGTCGACCTGGTTTTTTTCAGTTGATTTTAAAAACTTGATAATTCCATTTTTGTATTTTTTATATCTGGAAGTGTAAAAAAGTTGATTACTGGAAAGGCAAGTTATTCGTAGAATAATATAGCAGTTTGGGAAACAACTTTTTCCCCCCGTTTTATATTTTTATTTTACTCAATTTGTCGAAAGAGTTCGGGCAGATACAAGTGTGTTATAGCTTGCTCTACATGTTTTATTAATTTTGATTTTTTTTTTTTTTTTTTTCAACTGGGTATAATTGTATTTGAACAGTAAAAGAAAGTTTCCATTTATAGTTAGAGATTTGTGTTACAAGTAGTATTTTTCAGGGGATTTAAGTACTTCTTCAAAATTCAAAGTCTATGTGCCCCACTTTTTGGGGTTTGATTTTCTGAGTGGTAGAACAATGTCTAAAATTAGGACCAAATTGAATAAAAGATAATCAATCAAAATAGCTAAATATATTTAAGTCGGATCTCAAATCCTTTTAACAGAAGTAACCCAAAATAAGAATCCTTAAACCAATTCCTACAGAACCTCATTAAGAACCTCAGTGGTTAGCGCTCTCGAATCTGAAACCGAGCTCTTAACCCCGGCTGTGAGTTCGAATCCCAGAGAAGTGAGATATGTTTCACACTAATGATCAAAACCGGATAACCCCCGTCCTTTAATGATCTAGGCTGTTGATTGGGACTAACCCCCCCCCCCCCCAAAAAAAAACAAATAAAACAACAACAATCAAATCTTTAAGTCTATTATTAATAATTGACTCTTTCTTTTATGACCCGTGTTGATCGGGTCATAAAAGAAGGGAATATTGTGTCGTCATCTTTACATATCTATCAGTTTAGAAAACATGTCTCACCTCTCTGGGATTTGAAGCAGATAGGCCGTTGCTTATATGCGCTTAAGCTTATGGGCGCCTATGTTATGTGCCAGTTTAGAATACGTTCATCGTTACTTCTTTCAAATGGTTTACAATTTCGAAAAGGTGCATAAAAAAGGACCTAAGACATACATTTATGATTGTTCATCCTACAAAGTAATAAGTTCTTCTACTTGTTGGTCCCCACAGTGAATATACGCTCAAGTGAATAAGTGCCTCGTTTCATACAACTAATTGCATAAATATAAATTGATAAAAGTAGATTGAAATTTAATGAAGGCACTTCTTTAGATTGTTACTCCCCTATTTGTTTTAGAATATAAATAACTTTAACAAAATAGCTATTAAGACAAAGTGACGTTTAGTCCGATGTACTTTGAGACAAAGGAATATCACTCTTCTGGTTATATAAGGGGAGTAACAGTCTAAAAAAGAACACTCCGAACACCATCTAGACTATTATTCCCCTCTGTTTATTTTTTTATAAGGGGAGTAACAGTAACAATCTAAAGAAGTGCCTTAATGAAAATATTAAAAACAAATTGTTAACACAACTGTCTAACTTCCTCCATAGTTTTGACAGAATACTATTCATGTTATACTGAAAAAGTAATCCCAAGAATTAAAACAACTTTAAATGAATTTTAAATACATAACTATTTATTGAGTCATATATTATTCATCTGATGTTAATATATTATTTCTAATTTTTTATCTGGGGAAATTTGAGTCGGATTTTTTTAAATTTTTCTGGTGTTTTATTGCTACCATGGACCTCTATACCACGCCCAAAGACTTTTTTTGTGAGGGGCCCGGCAGGGCCACTACAATATACTGGGCTATAGAGCAATATCCAAGGCACCCTCAGTTATTATATATTACCGTGTACAATTACACCTCTACTATACAACCCCTCTTACTCTGGACGAGTTAAAATGTTTTCGGTGTTAAACCTCCTTTTTATAATATTTCTTATTTTTCCTCTCACTATTTTCTCGCCTCTATATATATATATATATATATATATATATATATATATATATATATATATATATATATATATATATATATATATATATATATATATATATATATATATATATAAGATGGTAAGCTGTTGGAAACTCTAGCAGCAAAGTCTTGTAAGCTCAGGGTAAATGTGTTTGTTAAGATCTCTTACATTTATAAGCACTGGAAAAATGGGTACTTTTTTCTCCCTTTGTATTTTCTTTTTATTATATATTTTTCAAAGACCGTTAAGTATATTATATATAAGTTACATTTATTTTTCTTTAGTATATGTATTGCGAATAAGTTACGTTTATGATAGTCTTTGTATTTCATTTTATTATATATTGTAAGAACTATACAAAAAGAAAATAAGGATTTTCTTTTTCAATGAATAACATTGTGTTTCATGTTTATTATACGGTACGAACATTTAATAAAAATGTATCTAGATTTATAATGTTCTCGGATTTATTATTTTACGAAATTAATAACACGTTTAAGTAGTACAATATACATGTACTTATAAAAATATGCAATAAGTATATACCAAATATATATTCGCTTATATATCTATATACATAGAAGAATACTCTCAGTAAAAAAAAACTTCGGTTAGGGTGATTAAATGAATATGAAGAGAAGAAGTGGTTGAAACCGATCTGTATTACAGAAGGTGCTGTGGTTTTCTTTTCTGTTGATACTGATCAATTTAGCTCAAAGTATTATTAAGCATCTTTTGAAATATACTTCATTGTGCTACCCTGAATTTACTTAAACTGTGAAATTTTTTGCACTTAACTATACATTTCAAAGTTAGGTGATAATTTAGTAAAAAAACAAATTATTACCGTTGTTTCTTGCATGAAAAAGGATGTATATTTTTTAAGGTTTTATTATTTAAGTTATATATGTGAAATTTTATTGATTTAGGCAAGATAGTCATAAATCGAGTTATAACGAAGCATGTAATAATAAAATGTAAAGGAAAAATCATAGCTTTAGTATAAACAATAAAACTAGCAATGGAATAAAGAAGCTTACCTTGCTGTACACCTTAGCACGTTCCCATACTCATAAAAATCACCGTAAAATGAACTACGCGTGTAAAAAGCTATTCCCTTATTCTGTATCCAACAAATTGGTTGTTAAATAGATTTTTTTTCTATCTGAGATAAAACATTATATTATAATCGTACGTGAGATATTTCTAAAAAAAATCTGCAATCTACAATTGCTCAAATGATTTGTAGGTATTTGCATATTAAAATCATTTATGTTAGTCGATATTTACACATGATTGGTAAATAATTGTTCTTTTAACGCCTCTGAATGTACGAAAAAAAAATGGTAAAAAATAATAATTTATTCCTTTTTTTCCTTTAATGAGTGGTAAAACAATTGTATTTGATTCGTAGAATGAGAGTAATAAATGTAACATTAAAATTTGAATATAATTGTCAAATCAATTATTTTTTTGGTTCTTTTTTTTCTTTTTAGTAGGATTAATTGTTTTATTTCTATTTCTTACGTCCTTGATATTATTTACTTTGATTCCTTGTAAAATAATTATCGTTGATTTTAGTAAATCGATTATATTATTTTATTGAATGAAGGCCTTTTATTATTTATTAAAAATATGTACATAATATGTTATTTGTTTGCATGGGGATATTAATAAAATAATGTACTGTGCATAAATAAAATATTATACACTCTGAAATTCCTTATTTATTTCATCTAGTTTGCATTTTCATACAATTGAAATATATAGTTCAAGTTAACCTCATTTTTGTATTATTATTTTTCTTCCTTATTTATCTTTTTAATATTCGTATTTATATTTTTTAATAATAATTTAAAATAATACACCATCAAGAAAACGAAGCAAAGAAAATTTATATATTAGATCCTTGATATTTTCTCTCTTTAATTTGTTTATTTAGGCTGATATATTGTTTTAATAAAATGTTTTGGATAATGTTGCTCAGAACCCAGAAGTAGGCGTGACTAGTCCTAATCCGTTCCAAAGGACCAATTTTCATGAACTGCCGCTCAAACTAAAGTTAGAAAAAACTAAAACTAAAAAAATAAAAATGCTACTAGAAAACTTAATATGATATTGCATATTAATGATCCTAATATAGTTTTTAGTGGAAACTTTCCTCAGTGAGTAACTCTGTATAAAAGAAAAACCTTCTCTAATAAGTCTATAAAATAAAAACTTTTTAAGTAGCCGCATGTGTGAGACAATTATACTCTTAAATTAAAAGAGGTTCATTATTCAAGAATATATTATTAAAAAGTAACCTAATAAATCAAGAAACTCGCAAATATAATTATATTATACTTGTAATTATACATAACTAATTAAATAAAGACTCATTAATTATTACGAATCATACTAGCATAAACTATATTATTCTGAATGTAACTATATCAGTGATTAATGTCATATATACTGTTTCATTTTTGCTTCCGAGATACTAAACTTTTATGAACGAAACTTTTTGTCTTCAAACACCTGTCAGTCTGTCCGTCTTTCGTTCAATATACATATATGATATATGTATGTAATATGTAATATTAAAGACTTCTCGTCCAATTTTAATGAAGTTGGGATGGTAGGTCATAATTAGTCTATAAATGGTTTAATAAAAGGGCCAATTGGATTCTCTTCCACATGCGCACAATCTCTTTTTTATAAACACCTATATAGTTTTAAAAATACTCATCTGATATTTAAAAAATTTGGATGGTTATTGCCCATAGATGCCCATCTATTAATTTTTTACCTACACACATTACATACAGCTAATTGATATTTTTATTTATGTAAAAAAAAAGAAAATTGATAGATTAGAAAAAGGGGGGAGGGAATTAAATAAATTAGACAATGGTAGGCTGTAACCGGAACATCATTAATGTGAACGATAGACCGCGAGAAAGACATGTGCCTCACTAATTAGCAGACTATCTCATTTTATTTTTATTAATGATTTTTTTTTTAAATTTATAAAATGATCAATGTAGGGATGTTCACTTTCGTGGATGGATTTTTTAAAAATTAAATAAAGCTGTTTTCAGTTACTTCGTAAAATATGTATCTAAAGTTTTTGTTTTTTAAAACATTATCGCAGTTGTTATTAGGAAATCTAAATTTGAATTCTTTTTTAAGCATACACATAATTTAGAATTCTACTTGAAAAAAATCCTTTTTTTTATTTTTTTTTTCTGTTTCACAATATACAGGAAACATTCTCTGTTTTCTGCATTATTATTTTTTTTTAATTGAGAACTTCATTTTAATTATCCATTAAATTTGATTGGCGCTCAATCGTGTAGTTTCCGAAAAAGAAAATTGTCTTATAAAATCGACTCGATTTAAATATAAATCGATACAAAATAACCTAACACACTTTTGAAATAAGGTTATTAAAAAAAAAAAACTGGGAATGTTGAAGAAAATCGATGCACAATTAAGTGATTTAAACTATTTAAAAAAAACCTTCCGAAGATTTTTATGAAGCATGAACAAACCTTGGCAATTTAATTTTGTTTCTGAAATCCTGCTAATTTACCCCTAATTACGGAAAAGTTATGGACGTATTACCTTGTAATTCTTTGTAATTATTAGCGTGTAGCAAGATGTAAATAGTAACTTTTTTTTCTTTAGAATATAATCATAGTATTTCTCAATTGCAGTCGCCAAGTTGATCATATTATTATATTTTATATTCAATTTTTCCCCCGCTTTTTTTTTTTAATCAATGTACAATATAAAATAAAATAAAAATTTAATATATAAAAAAAACTACATTGAATTATGAAAAGATTGAGAATCGTTCTAGGCTTACATATGTAAAAAGGAATACAAACTTATTTTATGTACCGTAACTAAGATTTTTTTCTTGTTTTTTTTTTTTTTTTAAAAAAAAAGAAAAATTATGCCGTTATCTTTTAATAATAATCTATAAAAAGTAATAACGAACTATCTTAAAAAAATACAAGTCTTGAAACCTGATACTTATAACATTAGAAATGTAATTACACCTTTTTTACATATGTTTCTTATCACATTGTTTTAAGGATTAAATTAATGATCTGTTTAGAACGTGAAGAAGGAAAAATAAATCTTTATGAAACGTTTTAAAAATGAACCATATGGGATATTTTAATCGTCGAGATGAACCAATTCTAGACTTCTTCTTGTCAGACAAAAGCTATAATTAAATCAATGTTAATTACCGCTTGAAAGGAATATACTAAAAGAATGATTGTTGGGTAATGAAAGAAGAGTTTTTGAAATAAGTGTTGTTCGTTAAAGGTAATTGTACGCGTATGTAGATTGATGAATTGTGTTTTGAAATTTTCTCGCGTTTCTTTTAAAAAAATAATACCGCTATGAAAATAAAAAAAAAAAAAAAAAAAAAAACTTTCACTGTAATTGAGATAATCTTTTTTCTTTTATCTTCAGTATTCATTTTAAAAAATTAAATATGGAAGGAAGATAGTGATCTTAAATTAGTGTTCCGTGGGGGCAAAACATATATTTTGGTCAATGGAAGTTTATGCATTAGTTTATTAGTAGCAGTTTTCCACCTTCCTAATATGTGTCTTTATTGCTCAGTTAGATTTACTAGAGATCGCGTACAGTTTTTTATCAAAATCTGGCACTAGTGCCAGAAGTAAAAAGAATTTGAATGATTTTCCTGTTATGGACACAGTGTTAAGTTTTTGGTCTGTCTGTCTAGTTGTGCGCGAATACAAATAATAATTTAAGTGTCTTATTTCATTTTGAGTTCTTACTAGAGATTAATAGTTGTAAAGTAGATAGTGGTGCACTATACAAATATTGGTACACTATTCATTAAGACAAGTATTTACTAACTTTAGTAAAGTTGGCTCTTATACTGGTTTTTAATATTTAACTTGAATCGTTGATTTGACATTATTAATCTAAGTTTTTAAGGCAAAAGTATAGCTATATATTGATGTGTTCAATATGACAAAACCTTATTAAAAATTGATGCACTCGTATTCACCTAAAACCACAGTCCTTGCATCATCATATTTGGTTCTGATTCCAGAGACTTAAGCCTTATTTTATCCTGATAACGGGACACTGATAACGGGACCTGATAATTGCTTAGATGTGTAAAGTGTCATGTATACATCCTATGTACATGCTTATAAATTTAGGCATGTATGTAAAGATTTATTGTTGAGTTATCGGGGGAAACAGAAAAAAAGTACTTCCAATTGGTCTCCGACACTATAGTGCAGTCTTAAACTGAAGGCTTTTAGGAATGTAGTGAAGTCCTACTATATTTCTTTATACTTGAATAGTATTCAAGGAGTTCTTGGTTAAATCTATAAGTTTTTGGTAAGCAATAATTTCCTTTATTAAACAAAAGCTCGATATTTATTGTAGTTTGATCCAAGTAAGACTTTAATATGATTTTATTGAGTATTTTTCTTATATTTTTTTTTTTTTTACCAAATATTTTCTTTGCGTTTATTTTCCTTACGCCCTATATATGGATATAGGGCGTAAGGAATATATATATATATATATAATATATATATATAATTTATATATTATATATATATATATATATATATATATATATATATATATATATATATAGTAGTAGTAGTAAAATGTTTATTTATTAATTACAATTCAAAATCATACATTTGAATCTTTTTTTTTTCTAAACATACAAGCTTGACCAAAGGTCGTCAGCTAGAGTTGGCATGTACAATAAAAATAAAACTCAACTGTTGACAATGTTTGACCTAAAAGATCATTGTGAAAATAAAAAAAAACAAAACAACAATTTAAATAAAATATAAATCAAAGTGAACATACACATAAATCTCTCTGGTTACCGCATTAAAAAATATAAACTTCTGTTGTTATTAGAAATAAAAGTATAAAAAAACATCTTTTTAAGTAAATTTATTTAATAGAATATTTCTAGTTATAAGTTATTATATATATAAACTATAGTGGATTATTATTATAGATGTAGTGGGTCTTAATTTATTTTATTTTGATGTATTATTTTGTTTATATATAATTATATTTATGATTATTATTATAATTATTATTATAATTATTACTATAATTATTATTATTATTATTATTATTAATATTATGATCATATCCCTTATTATTAGAGCTTTTGTTGTTTTAACAAGTTTTCTCTCAATTTATAGGCTGAATTGATGAAGGATGCAAAATTGGTCCAGTCGGCTCCGTTTATGAAACATTTTAAATCTTGAAACGTTACCACTTCATTTCCTAAATATTGTTTCCTAATTGTATTATACGTCACACAGGATGACAAAAAGTGCTGAAGCGTTTCATTCTCTGTTGAACTGCACACAGTGCATTTATAATCTTTGTCTGCTATCCATGGTGTGTAGTTCAATTTTAATACAGAACCTCTCACTCTACAAATCAACGATATATTCCAAAAACATTGCTGGTCCATATAACTTACACTGGCAGGTTCAAAATTTATATACTTATATGTTTCATGAAATGTCGACTGGCAAACCCTTGAATGCAGTTCAGCTCTTACACCTGACTTAACATTTTCAAAAAATGTGTTCATAGCACTCTGCGCTAAGTTTATATTTCCAAGCCATTCATCTACCTCTTTTATATTAAAATTAAAACTATATTTTTCAGCTAAATTTTTCCAGTCTTGAATCCAAAAGTCATGTTCTTTAACCATCAGTTTTGTTAGTATTTTTGGGAGCCTCCCATCAGGCATTTCAACAATTTTTTTAATATAATTAATTTGTTGGTGTAAATAGAATATAAACAGAGGATCTCTGCCAGTTTCGAGAAGTAAAAAGTAACTAGGTGTATTTCTGGGCAGCCAAAATATTTTTTTCAGAAAGTAGTACTGTAATTTTTCTACTGTCTCGTATTTTTTGCCTGCCCAAATAGGAGCGGCGTATCCCATAATGGACCTGGCTACTGCATCGAAGATCTTGTATTTGGATTTTATGGAAATATCTGTGTGTGAAACAATTTTTTTCCACGTGGTGTTTATGCCGAATTTAGCTACTGTAAGTTTTTCTTTGAAATGCTGTTCAAAGCTCAATTTTGAAGTTAGAGTGATGCCTAAATATTTATAACATTTTTCTACGGATATTGGATTATTTTCAAAGAACCATTTTTCATCTGCCGCTAATTTCCCTCCATTTTTGAAAACTACGATTTTAGATTTTTGGATGTTGACTTTTAGATTCCAATCTTGACAATATTTTTCAAGTCTGTTTATCATAAGTTGAAGAGTTTTAGGATTATTTGATAGAAGTACTAAGTCATCGGCAAAGCAGAGAATTCTTATTAATCTATTACCTATTTTGCATCCACCGCCGACTATATTTTCTAGGTCGTTTATAAATAAGCAAAAAAGCGCTGGTGAAAGCAAGCAGCCCTGTCTCAGCCCCATATTTGTTGCAAAACTTCTTGTGACTCCTGATGGACCCCAAACTCCTGAACTGGTACCTTCATACAAGCATACTAGTGCGGCTATCATTTTGGACGTTAGGTTAATGTTTTGTAGTTTAAACCATAAGGCTTTCCGATCTATTCTATCGAAGGCTGCAGACAGATCTACGAAAAAAGCGTATAATTTTCCTCGTTTTGGTTTTGTAGATATTTTAATAATACTTATAAGGTTATATAGGTTATCGACAGTCGAATAATTTTTCCGGAAACCTGCTTGAAATTCTGTAATAATATTTTCTTTTTCCATCCATTTATCTAACCTTAAAAGCAATAGGCCCGTATAAATCTTGGATATGGCATCAATAAAACTAATCCCGCGATAATTACTAACTGTGTCTGGACAACCTTTTTTAAATAGAGGGTAAATAATAGATTTTTTAAAGGAATCGGGTACTTTTTCGCCCGAATATATACGATTGAAGAGTCTCAGTACAATATTTAAAGCCGATTCAGGCAAATATTTAAAAAATTCATAGGGCACCCGGTCGTATCCGGGGGCTTTGTTGATTTTACTTTTTTTTAAAACAACTTTTAGCTCATCTAGGGCAAACTTACTGTCTACGTATTCGATACAGATATTTTTAAATTCCTTGCAAAAAACTCTATCTGAGATAATGGGAGGGTTAAGAAGGTTTTTGAAATGTTCGACCCAGTCATCTGGAGCAATGTTTATTTGAACAGAAACACGTTTATATTTAAAAACATCCAGCGCATCCCAGAACTGCTTTGATTCTCTTGCATTTGACAAATCTGTAATTATTTTTGAGTAATATTTTTCTTTTTTTAATTTTTGTAAGCTATTGTATGTTTTTATTGACTTAAGGTAAAGCAATCTTGCGAGCTCAGTACCTTGTTTTCTAAAAATATTTAGAAAGCGGAACATTTGTTTTCTTTTGGCGGAGCATTCCCAATCAAACCATTTTTGTTTGAAGATTTTATTTAAGGAATTTTGTCCTCCGTTGTTCTGAAGTTTGTCCTCACATGAATCCATTATGATTTTCATAATATTGCTTAGCTCCTGCTCTGTATATTCGCTACATTTATAATTGAGAACATTTTTATTAACATTTATAGTATAGTTTGTATTATCTTTAACGGTCCATTTGAGCTTTGGCAATAATGGCAAATATTGTGTATAGTTTTTAATATTTTCTTCAAATTTCATATTTAATTGTATAGGCAGATGACCGGAGAATGATTCTGACAATACATTAAGGGATTCAATCCAATCCAAAGAATATTGTGAGGCAAAAACTTGATCAATCATAGAGCTACCATTCGTACTAATATAAGTTACTTCTCCTTCTCTATCTCCAGCTACACGACCATTTAAAATAATTAGACTATAGTCGTCACACAAAGATAAAAGCTCATTTCCTCGCGAATTAACAATTTTGTCTTTTGATTTTCTCACTGTATATATATTGTGATTGGTTAGGCTATTTAAAATTTCATCCATGCTAACACCTTGCTCTTCTCCGATTCGGGCATTTACATCTCCAATAACAATTAAATTTAGTTTTTGATTGCAAATTAAGAAATGTTCGAGATTTTCGAAGCAACTTTTCCATTTATTATAATTTAAGTAAATTGGAAGAATGTAAACGGGCGTATCTGAGTAGGACAGTCTTATTAAATCAAGTCCAGAAATATTATCAAACGATATTTTATTTGAAGTACTTGTATTTTTAATTAAAGAGTTTTTGATTCCTAAAACCATGCCTCCACTGGCTCTACCTACATCGTGCTCTCTACTAGCGGGTAACCAGACTGTTTTAAAATTTGGTAAAAAGTCATTATAGGTTCTAATATTTTCTAGTGTTACAAAAGTTTCTATCAGAATTATCACATCGAACTTATTTAGAAAATTTAGAAAAAATGGATTTGATACTTTGTTTTTTAAACCAGTTATATTGTATGACAATATTTTAACGCTTTTCTTATCCGCTGGCTCCAGTACCCTTGAAGTAGATCCAGTTAATTGCCGCTGGCGTCATTTCTTCTGCTGTAGCTGGCTTCTTGTGTCGGTCCAATTTGAAAATTTTAGTATTATGCTAGTCCAAGTATCCGAATAGTCTTTATTTGTAAGGTTTTTGATTTTAGAAAGTCCGTCTCCGTGTTGAAATGATAGTTGGTCCCCTTCATTCAAATAAATTCGATGTCCGTCAATAAGAAGGTAATTGTGAATGACAGTAACTTTCAGGTCCGGCACATCTTTCCTAATTTCTTTCATCAAGTGTACCAGCTTTGACCGCTTATGTCTCACAGATGGCGTATAATCCTGCTGTATACTGATCCCTGTACCTTTTAGTTGATACCTATTTCTAAAAATAGTTGCTCGATCTTTGTCTTTGGGGATCTCTACTCGTATGGGTCTATTTTCTGTTGAATTTGGCCCCAGAGGATTGGCTTTATAGATCTCTATGTTACTGGGACAACCTAATACTTCTTCACAAAACCTTTTTATTTTTTCAATCAGATCGTCATTTTTATTATGATCAAGTCCTTTAAATATTAGATAGTTTTTCCTAGAACGGTTATCCAGTTCTTCCAATTCTTTTAATATTTTTTTGTTTTCTTCTTTGAGATGGGTTATTTCTTGGCGTATATTTTTATTTTCTTCCTCCAACGAATTTATTTTAATAATAATATTTTCTACATCTGCTTTGGTTGCTAGAAGTTCATTATTTTGTATAAGTAAGCCTTGTATAACATTAACTAGTTCAGAATTTGACATGTTGCCTACAAGATCAGACATATTGGTTGCGTTATTTGAAACTTTGGGATTTTTTCCACTTTCCGGCGAGTCTGGATTTCTACCCCTTTTTTTCGTCAACGTCATAAATATATTACACCACTATAAAAATTGGGAAACTAAATAAATTAATTTTTAGTACCTTTTAGTAGAATTCCTCGTTCTATAATGTGGAATATTTAACTTATTCTTTCTTCCTTTATTTTTCTTGTAAATTCAGGCACTCAACGATTCACAATTAACTAATAACTAATTATTCAATTGAAGTAATGTTATTAATTGATTTATACAATTAATTAAAATAGGTATTTTTAAATATGTCCGTCAAAAAACCTTTCAAAAATACACTTCTACGCAAAAATACGTCTTTTTTTTAAACACGTCTTTTCAAAATACGTCTTTCAAAAAACGCTATTACGTAAAAAATACGTTTTTTAAGTAAAAAAGTACGTCTTTTACGTCTTTTAAGTCTTTTAAGATATAATATTTCTCGCAATTATAGTTGAATACGGTAAACGATAGATATAGTTCGGGGTTCACTGATTATTTTACTCTACACGGTAGATGTTTACTCCACGGCGGTCAGAGGCCAACCGTTTAATAATTCCGTTTAATCCGGACTGGGTCCGGTCCCGTCAAACCCAGATTAGCGAGACTCTACTGTACATAAAAAAGTAAGGGCCGATGATCCCAATTCTTGAAATTGCACACCATACATATATATATATATATATATTATATATATATATATATATTATATATATATATATACAAAAACAAACAAAACTCAGGTTTCGCTCACAAAAATCGTCACTATGTTACAATCCCGACGTTTCGGTTTTTACTTAAAACCTTCTTCAGGGGCCTAAAAAACAAACGAAATACAAAAAAACCATGAAACAAACTCATGACTATCAAAACGGAAAAACTAAGAAGCTACTACACACACACATATATATATATATATATATATATATATATATAGCATATATCATATATTATACGCCTTATGCATTTATTGATTTATTATTAATTATTAATTAATTAATTGATCATTAGTGGGGAAACTTGTTATATGATACTCTGAGAATCGATGTTCGGATTTTAAGACTTACGTTGCATAGAAGAATAGCTCTATTCATTTAAATTTTTCAAATAGCTCTGGAGAAAAGAGATAAACATAAAATCACGGAAAAATTGATGGTTTTTATATTTCTGTTATAATAGTTAGTCATTGTATATACCTGTGTGCTGCATAAAATTATAGTGAAGGAAGTCGTAAAGTATTAGATGTGAAAAAAGTCCTTTCTCTTAAAATAAAGTATGATATTTCTTTGAACTTCCTACATAATATCAAGATTAACTGTTAAATCTGTCAACCTTATTAAAAAAATAAAAAAATAGTGGAGAAATATCAAATAAAAAAAATCTAGAGTTGACTTAAATACGTTCCATATGAATCTTAGAGTCTTGTAAAAATATCATGGATTAATTCGTCACATTAGTTTATTACTAATGATGTCTTTAACTTGACTTTTTTTTCTTTAGAAATATATTTGCAAATTACTTCCAGACGTGATATGAAATGAAAAGGAAGCTTTTCATTCGTTTGGTTTTTACTTGAAAAAAAAGTAAGGTCTTCCAGAGATTCACAGATGTGTTAAATAAGACATTTTAGATTGAAAGAGGAAAAAAAGAATATGCTAGATTGGTTTAATGTATGATTCAGTGTGAAAATATTCAGTTTTTTTTATGTATGAACTCATATTTTAATAAACTATGGGTATTCTTTATTTTACTTTATGCCGGTTTATCACTTGAATGTTGATTGGCTAGTCTACTTACTGTAAGATTGTCGTACTAAGAGGAATAGTACATTATGCGTCTAGTGCGGAAAGTAGCATTTTGCATGCGAGTGTGAAGTTTGCACCCGAGCGACAGCGAAGGTAGTAAAACCGCAGGAGCAAAGCAAAATGCAGTTTTCGTACGAGTTGCGTACCGTACTTTATCTACGATTGTTGGATTTTAATACTAAATACAGAAAAAAATATTTAATAAACTTCCTGTATGTAAGTTCGTATTTCTCTTTTGATAAAGATGACATCAATTCATTGGTTGTATTTTGTGCCGAATTAATTATTTCGGCAGGCGAATTATTCTCCTTATTTTCGTCATAATCACTTAAATCACTCATTGTTTTTCACTAAAAACTCGATATAAACAGTTACTTTAATTAAACAAACAGCAAATTAGTTTTGTTAAATGTAAACTAACTCGCTAATCGTGCGTTAAGAAGGTTTCTACGCATCTAAACAGAGATATAATGTTTATATTTTGTATCAATCGTAGATAAACTATGATACTTTATTGGTTTTAGCCAAGTGAACTTTGACAGGTGCACATAAATAGGTTTTACTGCATAGTTGGGTCATTTTACACGCATTCTTAATAAATGAGTACATGCTGAAAGCAACATATTCCCACCTGACTTAAGCACTACCTCATTAAAGATGTTTTAAAAGAATCATTAGCGCGGGATAAAACAAATAGTACAATTGTATACGCGGCAGTTGTTTTTACTTCAAAGGAAGTGCGATATGGGGGTTTTTAAAAAAACAAACTTATTTTAAACTTTTTTTTCTTCTTCGCCAGTTTCACATTTAGTATTAATTTAGATAATTAATTTCAACCGTTTCTATTTTATCGCAATTAGAGCGATTTGAACTCATGTTTGGTCGCCTTTTATTACCTCGTTTAAACTTATTTATGAGATGTGGGTCTTTGGAAAAAAATATTTTGCTTTTTTTTCTGTTTAACTTATATTATTTCAAATAGAGGCTAATAGGGCCATTTAGTTTGTCTATAAGTTTGAATTTTGATAAAAAAATAATATAGGTTGATAGTAGGTGGAATTTCCAATTATTCTCATAATTAAAAGTGTTCACGGAATTTTTCATACATTATTGTCTATTTTATCAGGAAATATAAAACTGTCAATGACACGTCCCATTATTAACGATGTCACGATTGGTTAATTGATTTTTTTAAAATTTTAATTAAAAAATAATTAAATATCTCGGATCAATAATTAATTCTTCTTATTGCACATCTCAATTATTGTTCTCTGGTCAAAATATTTTATTTTTGATCCAAGACTTATCTAAAAATGCTTTTCATTTCTTTTTATATGTAGCAATTGATGTTGTCTTAAGCATATCTAGGAAGCTTTGTGACTAACCATTTCAGACTTTTAGTCATAATTTTTTTTATTTTATTAAATTTTTTTGATGGATTTTTTAGGTGTATTTAAAAAATAAAAAAACTAGTTGATTTCCATTTCTTTTATAAAAGAAATGGAAATCAATTATTTTTTTTATTTTTTAAATACACCTAAAAAATCCATAAAAAAAAATTTAATAAAATATTCAATTTAAAAAGGTTTTTAAGTTTAACAACGTTTGTTGAAGAAAAAAATAAAAAAAATTTTATCAAGCATTAAATTCAGTACTAGGGATTCATTTCAGACAGTGGCGTACCAAGGTCTTGTGGCACCCGGGGCGGGATAATTATCTTGTCACCCCCTCACAAGGCCGTCCCCCCGGGGGGGGGGGGGGGGGGGGGGGTCGGATGGCGCAAATTGCGTTAGTAAGTTATTTGTTTAAACTGCTAGATGGACATTGAGCGGACTATTTGACCCATTATTTAAACCTGTCAAAATAGTTTTTATTTTTCACATGAATTAAACTATCAATAGCTAAATTTAAAGAGTGTAGACGGTTGAAATTAATCTGGGGCTACCTCCAGGCTACTTTTGACAAACCAACAAAATTTCATAAAAATCAGTTGAGTACTTTTGAAGATATAGGTGTAAATGTATGTTTGTGCGCCTATCGAAGATATACAAATGGGAGCTGAAGGTTGAAAGTTATATGGGACCAACATTGGGCTAATGATGACCTACCATCCAATTTGTAATAAAATCGGACGATCAGTTTTTAAGATATGTTGATTAGAAAAAAAATGAGCGATGGACCGACAGACACGGAATCAAAAATGTTCCCTGATGTCTGAAACGGATTTCTGTCTTGGAATTTTTGAAATCGGAGACCTAAAAATTTGTCGTTCTTCAGAACGATCACATAGCCTCCGTTACCTTCGGTAAGCTCGGAAGCTATAATTAAAAAATATAGGTTCAAGAGGAAACTACGTTCTTCATAGTGTCATATTGATCAAAGGGTCCACTCTTCAAAGGGTTCATACCCTTGAAATGAAAATGAATCATTTTTCATTTTTTTTTTCTCATTAAACTAAGCCTTAAGTTATACAACTTTAACCTGTAAGATTTTTCTGAATTTTCCCAAGTTTAAAAGTTATAACCGTTTGATCCTTGAAATGGGATACTCCCTTTAAAAACTATTTTGAAGTATTGTTTAAATTTTAAAATTGAAAGGGGGGCCCCGGACCCCCCGGAAGAGTATGATTCTAAGTGAATCTCCTGAAGGTGAAGGTTGTTATATGTTGTGGAGGGGGGAGTTGGTTTATTTGGGGGGGAGTGCGTCATCAGACTTGAAGGGGATGGACACCCCTGCTCTCTCAGAACGATTTTGGGGGTGTTTTTTTCTTTCTGCCACAATGACACCCCCAAGGCTTGTGGTACCCGGGGCGGCCCGCCCCCCACGCCCCCGCCTTGGTACGCCACTGATTTCAGACTCTACAATTTAGATTCTTGATTTGTCGTTTCTCAACCTCTTACAAGATTGATCAGACTTTGATTAGACATTTACATCCTTATGTAAACACATTTCATTACTTCTTTTTTTTCAAACCATCTTTTTACAGTCCTTTCTTTTCTTTACAACTCCGAGGGCTATAGATAGTTATTGTAAAGTCCATTTTAAGAAGTACTAAATTATAGGAAACTCGTGTTTTTAAAAAGGGGGTTTTGATATTTTTTAATTTATATTCACTTTATCAGTATGAAGCTAGCAAGTGGGCGTAAGATTGGATCCAAATTTGTATTTTAAATTGAATGAATATTTTGTCACACATGATTTAATATTTATTATGTGTTTTAGTCAATTAATTTTAGTATGACATTTTTTTATCTATTTATTAAGTCGGTGTCGCGGTTTTATGAATAGACTCGCTCTTATTTTATTTATAATTTGTATTTTTTTTATTTCTGTACAATAAATTTCTAATGTAAATGAGAGTGGAAGGAGATGTATGTCGCTTTCGCTTTATAAGATCGAGGCCGGGCTGCTACACCCCGGAAAGTGTTAATTTGCGATGTAAATGGTCTCAGGGAGACTTAATGTGCCGTGTAAGGCTCAATCTCGTATCGCAGTTCGAGAAAAAAGTCTCGGATAGTAGAAAGAGAGAGTCATTTTTCTCTTCGAGGACCGTGCCGATGTTAAGCCGAGAGACACCTTTTACGAATAGGGTAATTTAAGAGAGAGAGAGACGGAATAATCAGATTTCATTTGATGAAGATTATAAAAGGTCTGGTTAGAAACAGAGATGAAAAAAGACAAACAAAAGTGTCGTATCTTTTAAAAGAGTACTTTGGAGTACGACTTAGGATAAAAATCAACATAATTCGGCCATAATGAGTATAAAGTTAGCGGCTCGGAGGTTTTACAAGGAGGTCGGCTAAAACATCATTCTATTCAAATGTTTTCGGTTGCCGCGCCTCACGAGACCCAGACAGAACGCTAGACACAATGAACTCTGAAGAAAGAGGATACCAGCTATTATTATTATAGATTTGATGACCCTGGACCGTGTTGGTGTATCCTAGTCTCCTTTTCAAACCTAAGTTGTATCCACGCCTTGACAAAGTTCTGCAAAGGTTTCAACAACCTCCTTTTTTCCAGTATAGACGATATACTGGTGAAAAAGTTGTAATAAATAATACTATTTTTAAGTGGATTATCTCTAAAAGTGCAAACTTTTTTTTTTAGATAAAGTATTCTCCCTGCTTTGGTATATTAATTAATATCTAGTTGGTTGTTTTGACTGAGATTGTGTGGTACCACTTCATAATTATGACTAGAGAGGTTAAAAAAAAGAAACAACAATATTGTCACCACATTTTTTTATAAATAAATAGACGCGTTTCAACTTACTATGACATCTTCAGTATGCGTGTTAACTTAGTAGAGCTGTACTAAGCTAACTATTTTATAAATTTTACCAGTTTACCAAAAAAAAATTGTAAAATAGTTAGCTTAGTAATGCAACCACACTTACCAAGTTAACACGATGCTGAATATGACATTGTAAGTTGAAACGTGTCTATTTAATTATAATAAATTGTGGTGACAATATTGTTGTGTTTCTTTTTTTTAACCTCTCTAGTCATAATTAATTAATATCTAGACTTCATGAATGAGTATGAGTATATTAATCAATTAAGTCAACCTAATATCAAATTCAAATATAAATTTCTTAACAGAGCGATGTACACATTCATCGAATCAAGATTACTCTGTTGGAATTGAATTTAGTATAAAATATTTGCTCATGTTAATTATTTTAATACAACTATTTAAAAAATTAAAGACAAATACGCCAAATTTCTAAATGTTCTACATAGAATAACCAAGTTATTTAAAGTTTAATCTTTGATTCACTTTTTACATTCCATTTATACAATTAGGATTTCATCTTAAATCAATAGTCTAGGTAATTTTCTTTTTTTACTGCGTTTTTATTAGCTTGCTTTCTTGTTTGTTTGTTTGTCCAGTACAAATCTTGCAATCGAATTTTAACTAACATCCCGAGTAGCTAGACATTTGAAACTTTCAGAATAGCTCAGAACACGATGACAATGCATTATTTTAATACTTTTAGTCATCTTTCAGCAGAATTTAATTCGTTTTCAGCATATTTTGCTGTATGGAAAGTTAGTTCGAAAGAAATCCGCAAGTTTTTTTATTTGTTTTGACATGTCCCATATTTAAAATCTTCATATTATTGACAAGTTTCATGTTGATTTTTTATTTAGTCAACAGACAATTTAAAAACTTAGTATATAAAAAGTTCTTTTTATCTTGTAATTATCTTGCATTTAGGTTTATGTTCCAATTCATCTTCTCCCGAGCTTTTAATACCAGTTTATTGTTAGATAATCTTATTTATCATTACGCATAAATCGTATTATTTTAATTCCGCTGTTTTGATTAAAAATATAAATGTCTGTTTAGAAGTTGTGTGAATTTTCCTATTATCCTGAGCTTTTAATAACAATTTCTAATTATTCATATATAGAATGAATAGCATTATCTAAAATAAAATAATAATTTTAATTCTTTATATATTCCGGTAAAGAATATGAAGTTACCTCCTGCTTAACACTATTTAAGTGTATTTTAGGCTTAAGAAAATCAAAATTTACCGATATGAAAATTAATTAAAAAAAAAAATTATAATGCCCATTTCAGTCATAATGTTATATAACAACACCTTTACATCCTTATCGATGGTAAAATGTTTGTAATAAAGAAACTAATACTTCATTTAGGCTTTAATGTTTCAACCTTCGTTTACTTATTCTTCCAGACTTTTTCAGTGTCAGTCGCAAAAGCACAAATCGGATCTTAATTCTCCTTTGCTTAGATCTTATAAATAAAACCCATTGTAATTCCTAGATTCGGTTTTTAAAGTATAGTTACTTATTTCACCCTTCTATTTAACATGTTCATTAGTTCTACACAAAATATTGTTATGTTCCCCTTTTTTATGTTTCCTTTACACATGATTATTTTGTCCCAACTTGACTTACACTCACTGATTCCCATTTTAACAATACCCCATTATAATGCCATATTATTTTTTTTTCGAGTATTCATTTCTTTTCATTTTCTATTCTCTATTGTTAAAACATAACAAGGACTTTTAGTGTAATATGCTTTTTTGCATGTTGCAACTATAAAACTCCGTAACCGTTTTTTTTTTTCAATTCATACATATCACCGATCAATATGAAATGAATTAATGAATAAAAGGGTTACAAAACCACCGAAGAGCTTGTAGAGAAAAGCAACAATTTCTTTTAGGTCAAAAAAACATTTACACTCGGTCGACTTTTTTGATTTTGAAAATGAACTTTTTTTTTTTTAGAATGACAGAAAAAAGGGGTGAGATTTTCGGATAGTTGTAGGTATATTGTACTCTCGACACCCCTTTCAAGTAATGGTTCCGTAAGTCCAAACAATAGAATTACTCTCCCTGCATTTTCTTTTCCATATTTGATATACCTGTAACTTATTTTTTCTCAATTATTTCGACCCTTTTACATTTAACTAATGTTCAAAAAAATCATTATTTTCGATCAGTCCCGAACCTGATTTTTATTGAAATACGAGAAATAGGAATCATTAGTCTTCTCGTGAGATTTTGAAAGTGTTGGATGTTATTAATATTCCAGATTAATGATATTCCCAAGAGAGGTAGAAGAATAGTTATATTTTTACGACCTCACAAAGAAAAATAGGGAAACTTCAGCCGCTTGAAAACTTTTTCATAAAAGGATTGTGGTGGATACTAAAGAAACCATTATTCACTTTGTCATGAAAAAAGGCAGAACCCGCATCAATACAATTCTTGTTCAATCTTGTATTTATAATTTTATATTTTTCCTTACTGCTGATGAAGTTTTACAGATTTATTCCTATATCCTAATATCTGATCGTTATACCGAAAGAACAATGAATATTGAACTATTAGTCCTTCTCTGCAGATGGCAAATTGAATCTTTTACCTAAACAAGTTAAAGGGGATGAAGAGGCTATTAGATAAAAGGCAGTAGGAATCAAATGAAGTATGCGCATGCTCACGAAGGCTTATTGCTCTATTTTGTTCAAAAGAAGTTAAAAATCCAGCATAAAAGTTCAACACTAAACACGAACAATATCATCTAGGTTTAATTTCCATAAAGGTGTCATATACATCATACATTATCACATTAATAGTTCGATTCTTTCTCCTGTGTTAATCTAATTCTGTTTCTCATAAAAGAAAGCGATAGAAAAATATATTTTACTTTCAATAATTCTCTGATGGAGTATCAGTGGTTTTTTTTTTGTCTCCCTAATAAGTTTGATATTTTTTATTTTTCACCTTTGGTTATACTGCATAATAATAATAATAATAATAATAATAGTTATAGGTATTAAGAAATGTATACAAATAAATCTAGAAACACACCCACAACAAACACTCTTACACATTTAGAAATAAGATATATCTGTAAAAGCTTCTAAGGTGTAATATTTCTTTATCTGTATTATTTTATTCTCTGCCTCAATCTATACCAAAACATTTCAAGTATCAAATCGAACCAGTCTAAAAACTTCAAATCACCAGACGTCAAAGACCTCACGGTTTTAAAATAAGAAAAAGTACTCAAGCTTGCTTCAGGCAACAACTAAGAAAAAACTGCTTAACAAAATAAAACCGGAGCAACCGGCAAATTATTGTAAAACGAAATATCTGTTATTACATTTGCAAGCTTTTCGGAAATGGCATTTTGAACTCATTTTACCTCATCTCGTATTTTTGTTTGAACTCAATTGATGTTAGTTTTGCGCTATTTTTGTTATATATATATATATATATATATATATATATATATATATATATATATATATATATATATATATATATATATAAATGTATATAAAACTTTTTTTTATAAAATATAAAAATCCTCGAAAGCACGTGAAAGAGAAAAGATTGTTCTTAATGCACACGCAACGCCAATCTTCCTCTTAGAAGCAAACGCTGTTTTTATTGAGGTACAGGTACTGCGAAACTACTCAATTTAGCAGTTTAGAGTTGTATTTTTTCTACAAATTTAATGCAAAGACAATAGCAAAAAAATAATATGCCTTTTCGTTTTTATTATCTCTCTCTCTCTTCCTATATAATATGTACCAGTGTGTCCCCGGATCAACGCATAAATGGGTGAAAAATACTTAACTTTTTTAATTCAAATTTTATCTTTTAGGATTGAGCCCTGCTTGAATCGAAACTAATTTGTCATAATTGTAGTTTCAAAAAATCAAGTATGTCTTGGAAATTTATTCAAAAATATAAATTTCTCAATTTTAAAGTGCTTTTTATCTAGGAGACACGACCAAATGTTATTTAAAAAAAGTTGTTCAGAAAGAAAGAACTGTGTAAGAATACAAAATATTAAAACCCTTTGCCCCCCTTGATATATTGCAAAATTTACCATTTTTTGAAATGTTTAAGATATTGAAAAATTTGGAAAAGTTCTTACAAAATTCATAAATTATTCAAGTAAAAGCAATCAAAAATGGTTTTGTTTACTTTCATTCGTCTGAGACATTTAAATAATAATTATAAGAAACAAGAATCATACAAATAACAAAACACGAAACACAAACTATTCACGATTACATTTATTTCTATACTAACATAACAATACTCACATCAACTGAATGTTTTTTGTTTTTTTTGTGTAAATTTCCAAGACATACTTGATTCTTCCCAAACTAAAATTATAACATAAATTAGTTTCCATTCAAGCATGGTTGAACCCCAAAAGATGAAATTTAAATTCAAAACAGTTTAGTCTATTTCAGCTATCCAAGCTTCGATCTCGGACACATAGTATATATGTAATATATATAAACTTCGTTAGTTAAAGTTCGTTGAACTCATATTTAAATATATCAACCGCTATCTAAATGTAATATATATATATATATATATATATATATATATATATATATATATATATATATATATATATATATATATATATATATATATATATATATATATATATATATATATACATATATAAAAATATGCAATCTTAACATCCTAGTATGTATTTAAATTTTATTAAATAAACTTATTCATATATTTATAAACTATATAAGATGATTATGAAAACTATAATTTTTGGGAACTAATGAATAAATTATAAGAATTAAATATAAAATATAAGTTAAAAAAAGGTCTCTCATTTATTATAATAGAAATAATAAAGAATGCAATATGATATTATTCAAAATATAATAAAAAAAATAGAGTGTCACTGGGACATTGGATATGCCATAACAGATAAAAAGGATAAGACGGACAAATGACATTAGGGCTTCCAACTTTAACATTTTTTACTTAGTATACATATATATTTATATATATGTATGTGTGTGTAGATGAAGAATAAACAGTGGTGATCCCTTTGTTTTCTTCTAAAAGGGTCCTAAACAAAATTGTATTTTCTTTGGACCAAAAAACTTTTAAGGCAGAGAGAAAGAAGAATCTAGATAAAAACGTAAGAGAAGGATTTGTCAAAGTTTTGTCTGGTGGGTGGGGTCCACATGCTTAATTGCCGGACATTTATTCAACGTACGTTTTTTTTCTCATTTTGTCTGATGTGTCCGAGTTTTTAGAAAGGGTTTTTTTTATTTCCAAAATACCTGGATTCCAGTAGCTTGTTTTTAGGGTAATCTATATGAGATGTTCGTGTCCTGTACACTCTAAGAGCTCATTTCTTTTCCGGAATAAAAAAAAGGAGCTTTATTTTTTTCCATCTTTACTGAGGCACCTTTATTTTTCACTCTTTTTGTTGGTTTTAGATGTAGATGCTTTTTTTTATTTTTATTTTTTAAAAATAACACAAAACTGTCCTTCTCTATATGTGACAAGACTTTTAAAAAAATCTCTTCCACTTAGCGTCACCATAAACCTTTATAATACGATATTCATTTATTTTTCTTACTTCCTTTTCAATCTTCACAATTCTTTTACTTATATTAACTTTGTTCCTTATTTGATAAAATTTTATTCATACGATTTTATTTTTTCTTTCAAATGTCATCGTCATGAAAAATATATATAAAAAATAAAAATGATTACATTTTTTTGGCTCTTTATTTCATGTAAATGTTTTGCAAATGGTTGTACTGCTATTTAAATTTTTTGTTGGTTTTTGTCAAAGATAATTTTATGTTTTTTTGTGTATGTATGTATGCATGTAAAGAAGTAAGAATTAAAGAAACTGTGTGAGGAATACATTTTTTAGTGAGATCTATTTTAGTGTTATAGGGAAGTGAGGGTTTAATAGTGATTTTTTTAGTTGATATAAATACAAAATTAAATGATAATGTGGTAAGGGGTATTTGGGAATAATTAAAGATAAAGAAGGGATATTTAGGTATACTTAAGCAATAAAAAAATAGTATTGGAAGGAACAAGGGATATATTAAGACTATTTTCGTGTAGTAGAGCATTAAGGGTATCGAAGGAGAGAAATAAAAATGATTGAGGAATTAAAATAAATAAGTGTGAGATATATTAATATAGTTAGGCAATAAAAGAATTGCAGAAAAAAAGAGATGTTTTGTACAATGGGACAGTGAATAAAGAGATAAATAAAAAAGCATGCTTTTTCTTTCAGGACTTCGGATTTGAGGAAAGTTATTTTAGCAGTATTAGGCGAAGAAAATTTAAAAGAGAAAAAAGTAGGATATATTTAATAGAGATGGAATTTGGTATTTTGTATGAATATATTAATCATTATATTAATTAAATAATCGTAGAAGCTGGAGATATAGTATACTTATATTTAAGGCTTCTAGAAGGATATATAAGAAGGGTGTCCTGTTTCTAAAAAGAAAAGGAATATGGATTTTTTTAAATTTTATTTATCGTTGACAGAGAAAAATATTCTAAAACTAACTAATTCGAAGGAGAAAAGAGAGACATAAAAAGTTATATAAGAACGAGAAAAAAAGTTCAAGGAATTTTTATTAACAATAATGTTAGAAAAAAGGAATTTAAAATGTGTTGTTTTTTCTGTTTGTGGCACGGTTTCTTTAACACCTCGTTCAATATTTAAGATAATCATCTTTGAGGGCTACCTGAATTCAACTAAATAAAAACTTCGAGATAAATATTTTCTGTATAATTTATAATTTAAAAAGTCTGAGTTATTAGGTGTGTGGTTACATGTAGTTGGAATGTTTGTATAAGGAACATTTTATGCATAATAAAGGAGATAACATTTTTCGTGGTATAAAGTTAAAATTTAATTATTAATAAGATCTTTTTTGCATAAATATGATTTTGGGCGAAATTTTATGTCACGCAAATAACGACATTAAAAATGTGACGCTCTTAAAAAATAGTACCAGGAAGTTAGGAGCTAATAGGAGGTAGCTCGGTTTTAACTTTTTCAGTACTATATTTCGCCAATATGAGCGCTGAAGTAAATATTGTCTAAATTTTATATAAAATGATATTAGAGCTCCTAGCGGACCAAAATCGCGCCCCATCTTAAATTGTTATCATAATGCAGATACATCGTCCTATAGATGTGACTTGAAGTCTGGAACTTTCAGATTTGTACGTTTTAATTTGATAAATCTACATCATTTTAATAAATTGTCACAATGGTGGCTATCGCGTTCACTTGACACGCATGTACTCAATTTCAACTGTTGGTATAAAATCGTTAAGACGTAAGAAAGTTTTAAAAGGGTGTAACTTGGTTGTTATTCGAGAAGTACATACGATTTGTTACGAAAATCTTATATAATAATAATTTATTAATTTCCTTCTTTTGCATCGCTCAAGTTTTCTTTATAATATTTTACATTTTCAAATTACGGTAATCTATTTTACGACTCTTTAACTGCCGTATCATAAATGATGTGCACCGCCTTTAAAAATAACAAATTGACCAAATAGTGTTTTAATAATTATTTTATAAATAAACTTATATAACTTAGTTAACTTTGCAATCTAGATATGATAAATATATAAAATTGAGCAGGTTCTTAAAAGATATAACCTTAGATAAATATTCATTTGATAATTATTACTTATAAACATATACACCTTAATTACCTATGTACAAGTCTTTACAAATATTATATTTCTCATAATTTAACTATAAACAAAAAACACCGAGATATCTCAGCTGATAAAAAAACATTAAGATTAAGTCAATTATTAAATTGAATACATATTTATATAAAGTGTGTTAAAGAAACTATTAAGTAATAAAATTTATATTATTTATTTTTTTTATATTAAACTAGCACTGACTATACTTTTATCATTTCAATCTACAGAAATATAAATATAAAAATCTATTACTTTTTTTTTTTATCATGAATACCAAAAGTAAATCGTAAAAAATCCATCTTTGAACTAAACTCAGAATTATTACACACACACACACAAATAAATTATATATATATATATATATATATATATATATATATATATATATATATATATATATATATATATATATATATATATATATATGTGTGTATATATATATATAATTGAAAATAACATACGTAAATTTTATATATATATATGAATAAATAAAATTAAAAACATAATTTTACTGTAGTACGTGTTTTATTACTCGGACAGAGTGATTAATAGTACTAAAAAAAAAATAATTAACTTGTTAATAAAAAGAGTTTTATTGCTTGTGATATGCTATAAAAATTTATGTGTATAATATTCTAAATTAAGTCTTTTTTAATTAGTAAACTCGTTGTAAAAGATTAATTTTGCATATTCCCTTAATATGAACAAAAGTACGCTTAAATAATATATATATATATTATAATTTCTCTATTATAGCCATTGTTATCATGAATATAAAATGTGATAAATACATTTAAAATAATTGCATGAGTTTAATTTTTGATAAGTTTTAATGGGTGAGAATAAATTAATATATTTCATTATGGAACATTTTGAGAGCAAAAGATATTTTAATTTTCAATTAATAAGTAAATTTAAATGTAATTGGATTCTATAAAAAATATTGAATCATAAAAGATAATTTATTTCTTGACCTTATTTATAATTATAATTAATTTAACACTTCCGATGGTTTTCAGATTTAAGTATGTAGAAATACTCCTTTTAGTAAAATCTTTTCTGTAGCATGTTAATAAAAACCATGCTAATAAACTGCTTAATATTTCTGAAGTAAGGAGGAATACCATTTGAAATATATATGAATACATAAAATACAATTACTACATAATAACACTATAATAATACACGCATCACAATAAATTACCTTATTAAAAGAAAAATTCTCAGCCACAAAAACTAGTTATTCAGTAAATAAATATTTATAGATAAATGAAATAAAAATAGTGAATGTTCCTACTAAATAA
Organism: Gerris lacustris; assembly: GCA_951217055.1. Taxonomy (NCBI): domain Eukaryota; kingdom Metazoa; phylum Arthropoda; class Insecta; order Hemiptera; family Gerridae; genus Gerris; species Gerris lacustris. The sequence goes on from OX578281.1 coordinate 51,687,710, forward strand.
ATTAATTAAACGTTTTTTCACTCAATTTGTTTATTATTTAAATTAATATCAAATTAATCAAGGTCAGTTACGTAATAATCAATACTAGGTGTCTATAAACATTATTTGATTATGAGAAATTACACGTTTGCCAAAAAATAATCAAACTTATGGCTAAATAGTTAATATATTTCAGGTATTTAATTACTTTCTGAACAGAAAAATGTTTTTGCTTTTTTTTTAAGGCAATTTTTAACGGATATAGCACTCGATAAGTAGATACCACCGGTCTCTAATAATTTGATAGATTTAACACACGTTAGCTCTGCGACTGTTAATACCTGCCTTTAACTCAGTGAAGACACTACAGTCGGTCCTCCTTATAACGAACTTCTATACAGCGAAAATATCTATATAACGATTTTATGCCCCACAAATTCTCTACTTAAAAGTGTATCTATGGAAAATAAATTCTATATAACGAAATTTCTATACAACAAATTTTTTCTGGAACTATCAGATTCATTATATGGAGGTCCGACATACTACAAATCTTTTGCTTAGAAACGGATAGATTTCCCCATACCCATTTAGGCTAGATACTACGGCTGTATTAAAATTTGATTACAGTGATAGTAGGAAGATACTATTTGACTGATAGTATATATTATATTTCACGAATCTTTTTAAAAAGAGCTAAAATAATTATTTAGTTTACCTTTAAAAGCACTGAATTCTGAACTATAACTAAATTGATATTTGATACATATATAATTAAATAATTGAAAGAATTACAGGCATGCATACTTTTGAGATTTCAGTATTTATAATGGGGCAATCAAATCAATTATAATTAAAAACAAATAATAATAATAGTAACTTTTTTTTAACACATATTTAAAATAAAATAAAATATTTAAATGTGTTTAATAGGATACTTAATCTTGTTAAAGATAACGATATGTCAGAAGAATTCTAAGAGAAATGAAATATTTTGTCGTTGTTTCTGAGTATAAATAATGGTAATATGATTCCAATTATAATCAATATTATAAAGGACTCACATTGATCGAGTGGTCAAGATCTTAAATTGAGATATTATAGAATAAACATTTTTTTCAGGTTCCTACGATAAAATTAAATACTAAAAATAAAAATAAAATATATATATATATTCGGCAGCTTCATTCATCAAAATTTTGACTTGGAAGGTAAACAAAATCTTAGACTAATATTTTTAGTTATATTGGCAGCCTTGTCGTAAGGAATAATGGTTTAGCAGAAGGCAAATTTATCAATTTTAATAAATGCGAAAAAAATGTGGGTTTTTTTAAAGAGAGAAGGAAAAATAAAATACTTGAGAACACAAAAAAAATATTGATAAAGAATGATGAAGTATTGGTCCCACCCTAAAACAAATATAAGTTTGCATATATATATATATATATATATATATATATATATATATATATATATATATATATATATATATATATATATATATATAATATTTGTGTGGACTTATGATATTATTTAATTCTTATTTTATTAGTATTTTTAAAAGGGAGTATTGTGAATGTGCTAAATTTCGATGACTATAAATAGTTATTGTTTAATAAAAAAATAAGTCATTGAGATGGGATTCTGTTGAATCAGGACCACATCAATATATATATATATATATATATATATATATATATATATATATATGACCAATTTTGTCCCTCAGTGTTAAGTCATGCACACTGGCAAGCAACATGCCAATTTCCTGGGAACTGACCTGAAGGGTATTGGGGTTAGGACTTTAGATTAGGGAAGAACCAAATAACAAGTTCGGACGCGTTTAGATCCTCTACTTAAAATGAATGTAGTAAATATATATATATAATATAGTATTTTTTAATTTATAAGTTTTACTTAAATTTATTACATATAAATATTTATCGATAAAAAAATTCCAACAGATATTAATATATATATATTTTTTTTGATATTTGCTCATCGGTTTGAAATGGCTTTATGTAATTTGTTATTTCTATATTGTGTAATTTTGATGGGAAACATAAGGTGCTTTAAATAATTCATAAGATACATAATAGTGTTGCTTTTTGGTTCGAACAGAATGATATTAAATATTATCAAGGCCACTAGAGTTGTTCTTTTTTTGCAAACATAACCCCTATATATTGCCAACCATTTTTTTTATATTGAGTTGATTTTTGTTTTACTGTAATTTATTTGAATTAAATGATTATTTAATATCTCTTTTCCAGTATAGTATTAACTAATACTATACTGGAATAATTATAGTTATAATTCTGATATGTTTAAAAATGAAATAGCTTAATTTGTTGTTTGGTTTATTTATTTATTTTTTTTAAAAAGGAGTTAATAATTTATATTTAGTATTAATAGTTTTTTGTAAAATAATGCAACTAGTTTTAGATATAAACTGATAAGGGATAGTAGTCGAATGTCTTTTTCCATTTATTAGATAAATTATGAATATTAAATATTATTTATTAATTTATTTTGCTGAATAATAAAAAAATAGGTGTGTCATGGCCTTTTTTTTTATTTTTTTTTATTTAATATTCATGTTGAGTTTCAAATCCTTTCTTGTCAACTTAAATTACTTCTAACTGTATTGACAGTTTACTCCTATCGACCTAAAATCATCATACATTTCCGATCTTCAAGTACAAAACTAAAAAATTATTGAATAGTTAGGTTTGTTAATGAATTAACCAAATAAAAGGCATACTCATAATTTTCTAGTCTTTTAGCTTGAAAATAACCTAAGGAGCGTCGAAATATTGCAAAAGTAGTGGTTTTAATTTCTTAATTAACCCGGAACCAAACTACACAAAAATTGAAAACTACACGAAACATTTTATAATTCATTGAAATATTATTTGTATTGATTAGTTGCGACATGGTGTGAGGGTGAAGAGATATTATATTGAGTGGTTATTATACAGTAGCCAATAGGTTCAGACGGTCCTGAGGCTGTGAAACACGATGAACTGGATTTGCATAAGACGTGATACACGAGTTCCTAGATATGCTTATAGACACGCTCTTATTTGCCCATAAGAATTCCATAAATATTCCGTGCCGGCCTCATTATAATGCCATAAACTATAAGGCCTGGCCTTCTAGTAATAGTTCAAGCATGCTTCGACAACTGCAATTTGCTCCTTTTACAACTATAACAGGCTTTTGCATTATAATTTTCCCTTATTTTCATATATTATAGTTACCAGCCAGCTACTCGATTTTAAATTAAAATAATTATACTTCACCTTGATATAATGTATTTACTTATTTATTTGCTTGATTAAAAACAAGTTTTGAAAATTAATAATTGAAAATAAATATTCATTAAAAGAAAATTAATTGTATTTAATTAAACATAGTTTTCAACATCTATAGATTAATTAATTTAATTATTAATTATTTTTAAAATAATAAATGTATGGAAAATTACGTGGAAAAAATAACTAAAACGATTATCTATTATAGGTTAGATGAAATAAAAGGTTTTTATTTTTATACCTTGTTATGGAGTTAAAATGCCAAACTATTTGTTGAATATTAAGGCCCGTTTACACGGTGATAGTTCTACCACGATAGAACGAACTATCATGTCAGTTGTCAGTCTACGTCATACAACTATCGCCGAGGTGTGCAGTCTACACGCTGAGAATTAAAATACGTCAAAACTTGTTGTCTTGCACTTAATGTTACATCCACATCCTACATTTTTGACTTGGATACGGAAATAAAGCATTAAATATATTATAATGTGAAATTATAACACACACACAGCAAAAGAAATATTCATATTGTCGAAAAAAAAAAAAAAAAAAAAAAATCTGATATCAAATGTGAAGCAAGCTATCATATTTGATGCCTTTAAATCTGTTATCACGTGATAAAAAAGTATAAGCCAATCAGCATCTAGTATCTAGCGTGGTAGTTCATTAAATCTGCCGCGTGAGTACTCTGACTGCTGTGATAGAACTAGCGTTGGGACAACCGACTAGAAAAAACAACCGAATGAATAAGTCGATTCGGGAAAAAACAGTCGATTGAATTCAATCGACTGAAAACAGTCTCATAGCGGGTATAGGATATATGAATAAAGATATAAACCGAGACTGAACTCGCAAGTCGAATTTTTCAATCGAATGGTTTTTTTATATATAGGAGAAGTACGGTGGAGGCAGTAAAGGCCTCAGAGCTGAGGGGGGGTGAGAGTGAGAAGGCGCTTGACACTCGTTATCTCGTCCCAAACTACAGCCTGCTACGACATCGTTTTCATTCGAATGAAAAAATATAGACTGAGACTGAATCCAGTCGACTTTTTCATTCGAATGTTTCATTCGGATGTTTTTTGGTTTTAGGTAGGGGAAAGGAACGACGGTGAAGGGCTCAGAGCGGAGGAGGGGTGAGAAGGCGCATGACACTCGTTATCTCGTTATACACACGTCCACATATACACGTCCGAATTACAACTAATACAACTTCAAACTATAGACTGATATCATTCGAATGAAAACTAGATATCCACAACCGAATGAATGAATATTTTAAAACAACCGTTTAGTCGACTTTTTTCAATCGATTGGTTCCCAACGCTAGATAGAACTCTCAACTATCTCGTCAGACGAGATAGTGTGATGGCAGATAGTTCTATCGCTACAAAATCTATCACGTAGTCTACACGGTGATAGTCGATGAGATAGTTGCTATCGTGACCGCAACTATCGCGCCAACTATCACCGTGTAAACGGGCCTTTATGAAGATCATTCATTTATTGCTCGTACACTCGTCTGACATAAATATAAATAAAAAATAGAAAAATGCATATATTTTCAACTTCTATTTGATCTTTATAACAACAATGTTCTCTACAATTTAACTTTATAAAAAAATCTCATGAAAAGAAGAAAAAGAAAAGGAAGAAAATTACAAAAAGAAAAGAAGAAAACAGTTTTATTCGACCATTTCAAAGAGAGTAGAAAAAAATCTAAATCGGAATTCCGTTTCTGAGTTACAGACACGGCCGCCCAGACGACAAAAGAAAAACTAAAAAGGGGTTCATCTTTCCTCAAACTCTCTTTTTTTAAACCTCAATAAAAGTCCGAAAAAATACTCCCTTCGAGCGGAATACCCTTAAAAAGTAAAAACCACAAAAGCTTATTTACTCTTTTTATTCGGAAAATAAAAACAAAAATATATTCCTTAAAATTTCGGTCGTTGTATGTTCCTTTTTACAAAAAAAGTTTTTTCTTTTTTTGGGGTTAAAAGTAAAAATGGTACGAAACCTTAAAAGCCTTTTCATCCTTAAAAAGACTGCCCTAAAAACAAAAAGAATAAGCAAGAAAAAAAAAAGTTTCTTAAAGGAGAGTAAAAATTCTGCAGACGTTATTTCCACATATAGCCTTGTCGGACATTATTTGAAGAATTTTTTACCTTTTTCGGTTTTTCAGTATTCCCTCGTACCACTGTAGTACCGAACCTTAAAGATTCAAGCATTCTGCGAGCCCGGTGCTAAACTGCATTCTTCGAGAATCAGATGAGAAAAAATGAAAAAAAAAAGTTTTTTTTTTTTTATAAAGAGCAGCATTTAGTGAATGTAAATATTTTTATTTTTTTGGTGCGTAAAAAAAATATATATATATACAAATATATATAGTCTATTCTATTATCTGAAGATGTACTGTAATACTATATATTTTTGTATTTTTACCAATACGTTAACTTCTTTGAAGCACTACAAATCTATATTAGTTTTTTTTTTTTTTTAGTAAGAGTTTTGTTTACTTTTAACTACTTACTATACTTTTAAATCATTAAGGAGAGGTAAGTATCTGGAATATAAGAGAAATACGAGTATAGAAATGTTTAAAAAAGTGTATACTGCACATGTACGAGTGTACTGGTGAAGTAAACATAATTTGCAGCTTCAATGCAGTAAGCTGCACTTACTTCTTACCAGCCTGTACCAATTGGTTTTACTTCAGTTTAAGAAAAAGTGAGAAACAAATCATTAATGGCAAAGATTGTTAACTTAATGCTTGATGATAGTTATGTAAGCTTTAACTAACTGCTGAAATTTGCCATTTAAAACTGATTCACTCTTAGGCTTTAACTCGAGAAATCGCAAAACAAATAGGTAGATAGACGGGATGCTTAAAAAGAAATGAATGTTGTTCTCTTTCCAATTGTCAAAGCATTTTGCCACTGTGAAGAAAAAATGGATGGTAGTTTTAATTTTCTTCTACAGGCGACATCTTTCATTGGCGCCTCTGAACAAGGCTTGTAATCTTTTCAGACTCTCCGTGGGTGTTTTTTTTTTGTCGTCTTCAATTGCGTATCTTTCGAATTAATAGGAGGGTTTTGGGAAGAGAAAAAGATGAGATGGGGTGTGACAGTTGGCCAAAGTGGCGTTTCGGTTCTGCATTGACCGGTAAGACTATCAGGAGCTAAGGATCTCGACAGCTCCATCTCTCAAGGACTCCCGATTCAGGGTCCTGGAACCCCTCATCTCCTCAAGCCTAAACTGGAACTTATCTTGCGGGTGCATCTGGAATTGAGAAATTAGTCTAACTGATCACTTCTGTCGAAATAATGGACTTCGCGTCTGTGAGCGATGAAGGGGACCAATGTTATCTGTTTACCGCTTTTTTTTTAGGTATTTTCTCCTGCCAGACTGCTTGCTTCAAGAACCTGCGCCTCTTGTGGATATCCTACAAGTACACTGTATTGTACATTCACTCAAGAATACCATTATTTATTAATCATGTAATCCTTAGTTAGGATACAAAGACAATATGATGTTATAGTTTAATTTTTATGGAGGATTATTTTCTTTTTTACAATCTTTTATTTAACTTGCAATGTTTGAATGTATATAATATGTAACTATGTTCGGATCAAATGTTGCAACTGAATTTTAAAGCAGTTATCCTCAACCGATTGAATTGAAATTTTGCATACACGTTTAGTTTGGATGAAAATGCATGGTTAGCAAAGTGACGTCATTCTAAATACAATATGATGGACAGCACAAGATGGCGAACGAGTTATTTTTTAAGCACGCCCATGGTAGGGTATCAAATGAAAGGGTTTCCTGAGAAGAATATAGTAAGAGAAGAATATAGTATTTTGAATAAAATTATTCTTGTACAAATTGCACAGTTTATGTTTTTATTATTAAAAATAATATATTTTGTTTCAGATGGGTGATGGCGTAATACACGAGACATAATTTCTACTACAGGTAAGATTTATTAAATTTATCTGATATTGTACATAATTTTATTATGTAAAAAAAAAATGCATTTGTGCGTTTATGTAATAAGTAATATAAATTCTTTTGAAAATGTTCATCTAAAACCTAATTTTAGAATTTCATTTTTAAGTTTTTGGTAGTATTCATACTGCGGAAAGTTTAAATTTTAATTTAAATCAAATTATAATTATTATTAACAACGGGAGATAGACAGAGAAAAATAGACTCCAATTTTAATTCTTTGGAGTTGAATTATTATAATACCTATTTTAAGTCAAAAAACGCCAGATTAATTTCTTATGATATAGTTTTTCCATAACATTTGTCTGTAACATTTTCTCCGCTCTTCACTTAGTTTTTTTTTTAGAAATTAAATGTGGGATATAGTTATAAGACTTATATTAGTAGTATTTTTTATTCTAAATATACACACATTCTTAACTGTATATTTGATATCCTCCTTTTTACAGTATTATAGACATTACTGTAGTAAAACTTTTTTCATCAAATCCCGTTAAGTATTAACATATTTTATATGTCTTAATCTAAGAATGTTTTCATAAATTATTTTTATTATTAAAATATTTGTTGATATTTTGGCATTTTAGTAATTCTATGTCACGTTTCATATCATAATGAGTATCATTAAATCTTTTACAGAACTTTTAATAATTTTTTTATCTTTTAGATTGTTTAATGATCCTTGTAATCTATCATTTCAATATAAGTAAAAAGTGGTCATTTACTTAAAAATGTAAAGTTATGTAACATTTCGTTGTATAAATAAGTAGAGATAATATTAAATCAAGTAAAACCTACTTTTTTATAATATTCATTTCTATAAAAAATGATAAAAGTCTCGCCAAGCAACTAATAGTCCATGACTGATCGAGTAATAACCAAATTTTTTTTTTACCCACTAAAAAAATACATATATAATCTATCTTTGTACATATAGAATTTTTTTTTAAATTTTGAATTAAATTGTCCTATAATTATATTAATTAGGATTGAACGGAATAAACATATAGATGTGTAATGAAGGCGTTGGGGCTTAATACTTTATATATGTATTTTGCAAACTACATAAAAGTTTGCATACACGCGTGAGCTTGTTAGTCACAAATTGAAAAAAATTAATTGACACCTTACGAGCAATATTTATTGAATCAGTCTACCTGAATATCTGTAGACTAGATAGGCCAATTAATTTTACTTCTAGTCCTGTATACCGTGTTGTCAAAACGTAACAGACATATTAATTCATACTTTTATTATTCGTAACTTCTTGTAGATTTACATTTTATAATCGCAATATGGGTATAGTTATGTTTTTGTGCTTTTTTATACCGATGTAAATAGATCAAACGAATATTAATTGATTCTCGGTTGCTCTTTAAAAATTATTGTGTAAAAAGAATGTTGATAGACCAAGTTTTTTTTATGTTTTGGATTTGAAAAGCTAATGAATAAGAGTTGTTCTGTAAAGAAGAATCAGTTAATTGAAACTAAATAATTTGGACCATGAGCGTGTTATTAAGTAGGCAACAGTTAGTAAACACTTGTACATGATGTTGAGATATAAACTAATTTAAAGTGGCCATGAAGGATCTCTTAGATGGAAGCTAAATACCAAGTTGGTCAGTATAGATTTAATAGATGTGCTCTTTACAAGAACTTCGATACAATTAGGTGCATGAGGCTCGACCAAGTAAGCTATTAAATGGCTGCTTAGTAGGGAAATGAAAGGAGAATCGCTTATATATATCAAAAATTGCAGTTAAAATAAACAGAAATGTGAAAAAGGTTTGTCTAAAGTCATTGGTTCAGGTCAAAGGCTATTGAAAAGAACTGTCAGAGAAAATATAAACTAGAATTTCATGATGAGCGTTACGTGATGATTGGCAAGGATATGGTTAGACTTATTTAACATCGTGATGATTGCAACGTTGTGGTTAGACTTATTTAACATCGTGATGATTGCAAGGATGTGGTTAGACTTATTTAACATCGTGATGATCGCAAGGATGTGGTTAGACTCTATTTGAGATCGCGATGATTGGAACGTTGGTGTCAAGTTACTTTTGACTGATGTTGATTGATATTTTACATTACTGGATGGTTAAAATTTCTTAAATAAGTTGATAACTTTAAGGATGCTGTTCTTTAAAACTGATTCTTAGCTAAGTTTTAACATCTCATCAATCACCAATTGTCAGTTTTAAATTAATACACAACAAAAATAAGGTTTAAAATTTATTATAATCATGTTTATATTATCACTTATATGCAACTGCTTGATATAGATTCGATTTAAATATAATTATACAAAATAAAACAACATTTTCAAAACCTATAAAGCTGGTAATCATTTGAAATTTGCATACATACTCGACGCAACTTCGATTTGCACATAACCATTTAATTCAAACTCCCCTACTAATTTTTGAGGTTAGAAGGTTATAAACAGAGGGGGCAAAAACAAACTTGTCGAGTAGAAACTATTTTGTAATTGCGTTATTTTGTAAGTCACACAAGAGTCTATTTAAGAGTTAAAATGTTGCTCCTTAAGTAGTCTGTTGGACTAGTCTGGCACTTTGTTTCTCGTACGTTTTACAATTGTAATGAGCCACGCCTCTTTTTTTTTTAAAAAAACAAAACAAAACAGCATTTCAACTTTGTTAAAGCTTGTGTTAGAAGCTCGCGACATTCGAAGAGACAATCTTTTGACTTAACTTTTGCAATTTTCTCTTCTAACCATGTATGTAAAAAATGAGGCTCAAGCTTAATGTAGGGGATCTAAAATTGGAATGATCTTTAAATGATCGCTTACGATACTAATTTTCGTTTTTTTTCGGGGTCTCCATTACGGTACTTTAAATGTTTTCAGGAGTGGGTATCTTAAAAGAAAATTATTCTAAAATTCAAATTCTCAGGGACACATTTAAGTTTTTTTTTTCTTCTTTCCGAATTAAGTTTCGTATCGCTAAGGTAATTGTTAAAGGAATATTTAAGTATCCTACTTAAAGATAGGTGCTTATTATAAGACGCCATTCTTCTCGATTCAGAAATTAGAATGAAATTATTGCTTAGGTTTTTTTATTTACAACTTTTTTTTAATTTGTTGCCCAATCGTCGGGTTTCTTGTGTGTCGGCAATTCTTCTCCCCTGAGTTAAAGATAATGTAAATGACAAATAATCATCCAACTTTAGTATTCAAAAGAGTCAAACGTTGTGATCTTTTTCATTGCTTGTCAACATTAGTGATGCGAAGGATGATTCCAGAGATATTGTTAGTAAAAATGCTCCTTTTTATCTTATATCTTTTATCTTCTGCTTAGACATTCCACTTTTAAATAACCAATCTTAGGTAATCCTTACTTGAATCAAAGTATTGTGTAAAAACTGAATCAGGGTACGTCCTGTCAATAAAAAAAATCTATTTCTAACGCTAAAGAATAATAAGCAATGTGCTACTTTCGCTGAAAAAATGCAATAACATTGTACAATACATCTGTTATAATCACTTAGGATCCTTTGAGTGTCTCGGCTCAAATTCTGATTTCCACTTATAGGAAATTTCTCCTTTGTATTATTTTACTTTTTTTTTTTTTTTTTAACAAAATCGAGGTATAAATTGAATGACTTCTCTGTGTAATTGTTCTATTCTTAATCAACTAAACTCCTCTGCCCATTCTTCTCAGATATATTGCTCATGTATCCATTGTTAATTAGTAATATTATTTAATTTTTCCAATATAAAGTTTAAAGATCGTATCATGAGGAGTCTTTTTTTGTAACGATCAGTCATAACTTAACAAATAATAGATTAATAAATTTGAAAAAAAAGTTTAATAAAAACAAAATTTGCATAGCTCAACATAGATTATACAACTTGAAGGGGTGAAAAAACTAATAAAAAATATATCCTTCATTGAAAAATAAAGGAAATACGAGCCATGTGCCTGAAACTCACCCCTCATCACGGAAAAAATCTTTTTGTACTTAAAAACCAAAATGGATTTATTTATAGAGCAAATATCACGATACTAGAGGGTCGAGTAGGAGAAAACTAAGGGATTGGAAAAAATAGACAAAGGACAATAAGGGTTATTTTGCATATGAATACATCTTAGGACGGAAAACGGGGTAGGAGAAGTTTGGATTTTTATACCCCCTTTTTTGCATCTCATGATAAAATGTTAGTGGGGTTAGTTTTATAACCCCTTTTTGTATCCTCTGGGTAATTAATATGAGTTTGGGTTGCTTTGAAGGGTTAAGTTAACCCTTTACAGAAAAGAATTACTAACCTCCTAACCCTTTTTCTGTTTGAAAGCAACCCTTCAAATGAAAAAGTACCCTCCCGCTACATATTACTAACCTAGCAAAGCCAAATTTCTGCATATCACACATCTTTTTGTCAAATAATACCTCTAATATTTAGTTTTGAAAAAAAATGAGGGGTGTTTAAAAAAAGTATAATGAAAATCATTTACATATAAAAAAGAGGATTTTTAAATTTTTTTTTGTATGATTTCCTTTTATTTGTGTATGTATATATTTTTTTTTTCGAGGGGTTATTGAATCAGGAAATAACCTCCCTCATTTTGATGGAAAAAATCGATCGATTAGCTTAAACACAATAGATTTCAATGTGGATTTTTATTATTACTTTTTTTTAAACCCTCTTTTCATAAATGTTGTTCATGGTTTTATTTTTAAAAATTATAAAATATAATATAGGGTTTCACAAGCGTTTGAACAATCTATGTCAAAAAATGTGAGGATTCAATGATAGTAATATTGCACGGTTTTCGGCAATATTGTACGGGTTTTTGATATTGGATTTAAAAGGGGAGAATCATTTATTTTTTCCATCCAAATGATATCTTATTATTTAGAAAAAATAAAGGGTTTTAAAAGAGTCTTGAAGTGAAAGCAAAAAATATAAAAGAAAGGGGTTAATAATAGAGTGGACTATTAAATTTGGTTTTGAAAATAGTATAACGGAATTTTTAGCATTAATTTTATATTTTAAAAATATTTAAGTGTTCCACCTCTAACCAGTGTGGAAATAATAGTTGTGGAGTTGGAGACGAAATGATATGATAGGCACTTCATGAACGATACGGAGATTTTATAAAGAAGGTTTATTCAAGTTCTAAAAATGTCTTATCTAATAACAAAGTACAATTACTACAAGAAAGCGGGAGAACCGAAACAATCTGAGATCCTCTTACGGACAGGAAGAATCCTCCAATAGGCATTTTGTTAGAGATAGGTTTTTAATTTAGGACACTTCCCATATATACAATCAAATAAATGAACAATGTTCAAGGCCAGCCTTTTTTTTACAGAAATCAACGAATGAACCAATAATCTGACGTTTTTCGACGTAAACGAAACCTAAACACGAAACTAATTAGCTTCGTCATTTAAATTAAATATTTAAGAGACTCGGACACGACTCGTCATTTAGAAGCAAGGTCAACCTATATTATAATGGTCAAAAGAATCTCGATATTTTTTTTGTTGGAAAAAGTGTTTTAAGATATATAACAATTTTTTGTCGGTATTTGGATCGATTCAAAAAGAGAAGAAAGCTAGATACTAGTGGTATAGAAGTGAAGGAGCGGTCTGGTATGTTAAAGGTCTAATTGCATAGTGTAGGTAGGTTTAGGTACTTAGACGATGTCGAGGTAGGTACTGGTACAGTGTACCTGTACAAGGTAGTCCGAGGCAGGTCACTAACCAGCACTGCAGGCCGGAGTAGTAGGGGCGGGCTCCAGCTGGCAGTCCCCGCGCTCTCCCGTACAATTATCCCATTAGACTAATTGATATCTCATCTGATTATAGAGCCTTCCCGTCCGGTCAGGAAAATTTCCCACCAACGTATAATTTGCCACCTCGTAACTCAAATCCCTCTTACGATTTACGATCTTCTTAGTCCTCTTCAAAACCCTAAAGGAAAAGATTTTTTTATACTTATACATATATATATAGGTATATACATTCAAACGTTTTTTTCTTCGTTCCAGAAGCCGTCCTTTTGTGTACCTCCGAATTGATTAATTACGACCTTGGTAGAATTTATTACGTCAAGAACAACGCATTTCCGATGGCTTTTTTTCGGGTTGTAATTCATTAACGGAGTAATGGACCTGTTAATATGTGTATCGGAACATTATAATTTACAGTGTTGGAATTAATATAGCGGCAGGTTTGTTATGATTTTTTTTTAAAAGATGTGCTGAGATGAAGGGAGGAGACGGGACAAGCGCCGCCGCTAATAATTCCGTTAATGTGATGCTAACAGTTTTACACCAAACAGAACTTTACCGCTCCGTTTAACGTATCGCAGTTTTAAAATTAAAATAAATTCATACCACCATTAAAAATAATTAGAAACCAGTGTTCCTTTATAGGCTGTAACCATTAACGAATATAAATAATAAGTCATCTGACACATCGCAAAACCTCCTCTTTGTTTTTTCTTTTCTCCTTCCAAAAGAGAACATAATCTATTTTAATTTTAAAAATAAATAATCGAAATAATAGAAAAATAAAATTATCCCATTAACAAATATTCATTTATAAAATTAAGAATATATATATATATAAATATATATACATATATATATCTATATATATATATATATATATATATATATATATATATATATATATATATATATATATATATATATATATATATATATATATATATATATATATATATATATATATATATATATATATATATATATATATATATATATATATATATATATATATATATATATACATATATATATAGCATTCTTTCTTTCCTTGTCTGTGAAATTACCTATATACAACTATACAACACCTAGGTATGTACATGTAGTTATTAGCAATTCAAGCATACAGCATTAGGAAAAGGTATATCTCCTTAGTAGGTATCATTACTTGTCATTTAAAAAGGTAGATTTCCTTAAATAGTCTTAAAAGTAAGAATAGATCTTAGAAATTTTTGTATTTGATCATGATTCTAATTTAACTAAAAGCTAATAATATGAAAATAAATTATTTTTACTGAAACAAACAATGTCGTTTTGAATATTTAGAAGACTACATAATACAATTTAACAAGCTGGTAAATGTTCTAACATGCGAATCTATTAAAAAATATAAATATATAAAAAGAATCATTAGAAAAAAAAAATTAAAAATTTATTACACTGAAACAGTAAAATAAATGTTTGTTTTCAGAGTTAAAAGAATTTTATAAACGCTCAATTTTTCGGATAGTTGAAAAACCAAATGCGTAAAGAAAAAAAAATCAAATGAAAATATTATGTCTTCAAAGTTTAACATTTTAATTTTATTCAAACAAACTAAAGACATTGAACAACAAACGAGATATCTTTAGAAAAGCTAAATATGATTTATTTAAGTTTTCTTAAAAACTGAAACAATATAAAATGTATAAAGAAAGTTTAAATATCGATTTTTTTAAAATTAATTAGTTGAAAGGAAAACGTGTATGTTTGTTTATATATATAATAGACGATAGAGACATTCAAGAAAATGAAAAGAGAAATTAGAATATTTTTATATCAACAACAAATAATCCTACTGTTCAGGTAAAGAAACAGAAAAAATACAAAAGAATCTTTTTAAATTTAATTAAATTAGACATTTTTCTCTTGGACGTAAGCAGTTGGTTATAAAAAAAATAATGATAGCCGGGTGAACTAAGAATCAAATAAAATACCAGAAGAGAGAGGTAATCGGTAGAATTCTTTATCCCCCGGAGATCAGACAATTTTTAAAGTAAAAAAAATCTATTAATAGGGGGAGGGGGTTGAGAGCTAAAAAACTAAATAAATAAATACATTTTTCTTGTTTTTGGCACTTGATCAGGTGTGTGGGGATATAAATTATAGCGGATGGTGTGGCACAGGGGGACCTCCCAGATACAATCCTTTTATATTTGTAATGCGACAAATTGCACTTAAACTTTCTCGACATAAACAATCGGTGTTAAGATCGTTAACACGCCTTGTTCTAGCTCCGTCTCAATGACAGATTTAATTGAAAATGAATTTCGTAAATTAGAAAAAAATACAAAAGAGATTTTAATTTATGATGGGTTTTGAATAATACTTTATTAAAGTAAACTACGTAAATATAAAATACAGTAAAAAAAAAAAATACAGAGTAAGAACATTAAATATGTTTTTAATTTATTGGGTGTTTAAAAATAATACTTTATTTAAATAATTTTAATGTTTGGATTTAATTTAATGTTTATACAAGAATGTTTAAAAATGTGAAACTTGTGAGGTGACAAAATTCGAAATTATTGCCATTTGACAATCGTAATTTTTCTTTTCATTATAATCGATTTAGCTTTATATTTAGAATTACTTTATTTATGTTTCATAAAATTCAATTTATTATTATATTCCCAATTATTTAAAGATTAATGCAGATATTTATAAATTTTTAATTTTAATATTAAACTTCATGTCCTGTTACGGTTTTTATTTTTTAGTTTTTAACGTATTGTTTTAGTTATTGCCTAAATTTAAATAAAGACATATAAATTATTGCTTGCACCGTTTGTTTGTTAATTAAATATTTTAAGTTGTTTAGGTCTAACGTTATTGAAACGTGATATTTATGGAAACAAAATGTCCATTGAAAGAAAAAGCTTTGAAGTGAATAACGCTAGGTATATACATATATATATATATACGAATTCACGAATTTTGTCTCGAATGACACTCTTTCTTAAGATCTTTTATAGGACTACAATCGTTTTATAATTTTTGATTCGTGTTAACTAAGTTAAAAAAGCTCGTGTTCGCTTAGTTAAAGAATGGTGGTTATGGTTAAATGTGTTACGACACGAAGCTAATTATTAGTGTAATCTAATTGAGCCATTTGTTATTAATAAGGATTTTCCATTTTTTTGCAATATTTATATTTTAGGTACCAAATTAAATTTGGTCCTCCTACGTGGCCAACCGTATAATACATAACGACCTAAATGTTCCCTACGTCCATATCCTAGCATCCTCTCGTTACAAGTCCTTCCACGCCAAGCTCATTCACCATCCTAATCCTCTCGTCCAGAACCTATCCTCTCCTGATATTCCTGGTAATCCGAGGCGACGCCTAAAGAGAAAATGGCCCAGTGACCATCTTAGAAACTAATACTTAGTAATCAAAATTATTGGAGTACCACCACTGGGTGGGGTCTCCGAATCTGAGTTGTAACTGTGCTGTAATTACTTTAAGTGAGACAAGCTGCTTGATATAATTAATTTTTGTAGTTGTGGCTGAAAAATAAACGAAAAAAAAAAACAAATTAAATTTATAGATGTATGATACCAAATACAGTTATTTTTGTTTATAGAAAAACATTCAACTTTTAGATATTATTTTAAGAGACAAATCTGTCTATCCAGGTTTGAGTGGAACTTGGTAAACGCGCCACGTCTTAAAGTCATGCTTCTTGGGAGAAACACCGGAATTCCAGAGTAATCGCCCTGTCCCTCACTTCGTGGTCCCGCTGCCTTCACCATAGTGGAGGGAGGTGCCCTCACCTTTTTATAAAAAAAACTGAATTTAAAAAAAAGAGAAAATAAAGTTTCTAAGGAAGGGGCGGAGAGGAAAAATAAGGGGGAAGTGGGTAGCTCCCGAAGTAATGGGAGCAAAACTAGTTTTAGTGAAGCTACAAATTATCTTAATATGCGGTATAATGTGGCCATTAATATGAGTTTCGGGTATAAAACTCGCTTGGGAAGAAGAGGGAGTACCCTGGCCCGTTCCTTGGGTCCGCTTTCCGTCAGAACGACGTTTCACATCAAAAAAGCAATATAGGTGGGGAAGATGTTGCCGGAAGATGGTTTTTGAGATGAGTCTCTATCAATCTCGGAGCCGGCTATGAGGAACCAGGGTTACATACCTAAAAATTAAACTTCTTACTATTGTAGAAACATTTTACAAATAAATTGAATAGTTATTAGTTTGTCAATCAAGTAATTTAATAATTGTTCCTTTTGATGTACTTTAAATGATACAGGACTAGTGCCACAATAGAACTGAAAGTATTTACACGAAAATCTATCTATACAAACTAACACATCCTTCAAGTGAAGAAAATCCTTTCAAAAACCTAGTTTTACAAATAAACTTATTAAAGATAAACTTAGTTACTTCCTTCCATAAACTTAGTTTAACAAACCAACATAAATGAAGAATATCTTTAAAAGAATCTAGTCAACCAATCAAAAATATCCACAAACTGAATAATATATTATTGATATTTTTCAGAGCATTACGACGCCCAACTTTGTCAAACTTAACATCATTGTAAATTGTAAATGCTGTCATCAGCTGAAAATCTTGACTCATAATGTTTTCTCGTGCCATTAAAGCACCATATTAATATTTACACTCTTAAAAGTGATTGATTTAAAACCACATTTATAGAAATAACATAAATACATTTATTTAGAACGAAGTTTAAGTTGCTAACTTTCTCGTATAAGGAGAAAGTATTGTGATATGGCGCAAAAATTATATTTTGAGATTTTGATGGATTTACACGTTTGAGGTCCCCTGAGTCCAAATAAGTGTTTTTTTTTTTAAATATTGCCTGTCGTCTGTCTGTGCAGACGCCTGTAGCCTGAACTATTGGGCCGATTTTGACGTATTTTGGATAAATGTTCAGAAAAATCATACTTCGAGGCGAAATGGAGAAATTAATTTTAGCTCCAAATTTGGGGCTCTTTCCCCCAAACAACTCTAAAAAAACGTGAAAAAAAATTATTTCTCGAAAACTGTTCCGACGATTTTGTTTACATTTACAATTTATTTACAAATATACTAATGAACAATGCCAATCAGAAAAAAACAATTAGTTACACTACTGTAATTAAATTGTATTTTGAAAATGTAGTCCATTTAAATACGAATTTAACAATATAAGCCGTTTTCCCGGGAAAAATCTAGTTCCTGAGAAAAAAAAGTTAAACGTGGACGTGGAGAGGCCGGGTTCGATTCCCCGCAGAAGAGAAGTTATTTTTATGATGCATTTTGATAAAATGTTCAATAATAATTAAATGCACCTACGAAAACACGAAAACTAAGAAATGGAAAAAACTGGGCTAAGTAATTAGCAACTCGTATATGAGAAACTTTGTCTAAATTGTCACTCGATTTTCTTGCTAAAATCATTCATTAAAATTAATCTTAGAAAACATTCAGTAAATAACCCCCCCAAAAAATAAATGCGAGATTATTTTTAAGTAGACACTGGAATGACGTATGTCATAAATGAATTTATACAAAGTATGTAAACTGCTTGTAAAGAATTTCCGGCTACCAACTCTATGAATCGGACAACGGAATGAGAAAATTACGGCAAAAAATTACTCCTTCTTTAACCGCTCTGTTCCAGCTACTCATTAGAACAATACAAAATTGAAACTGACATAATATGTTATGAGAAAAAATAAAAAAAGAATTAGGAAAAAAAAAAAATACATGGATATTAGAATGATGGATGCAATTGAATTTTAAGATCCAAGAAATAAAGAATGGAATTATTTCTCAGAATAAATAAGAAATAATGAAGTGGGTCAAATAGTACAATACTAAAAAAAATGTATTCTGAAATTAAAATTTATTTAAAAATACTAATGAACAATGCCAATCAGAAAAAAACAAAAAACAATTAGTTACACTATTGTAATTACATTTTTTTTTTTAATTTTATCTAATTGAAAACAACTTAAGTAGTAACCTGGATAACTTTATTGTTAGTTAATAAAAACTTAAAATCCAGTTATTGATGGGTTGAATATCAATTTAATTAAATAAGCAATTATTGTGGAAACATACGAAACTTAATTGACGTATAATTGGTTAAAGCAGACCGGTTTCGACAGACAAGACAACTAAACTTTAATTGGTTGGTGAACTGACATCATCACTTGATCTCTAAAAGTATAAAGTTCGAATTATGTTAAATTATAATATATAAGGAATTCATAATCTTTAAACAATGTACAATTTGTTTATTATGTAATGATCAGGTAAAACAACAATCAAAATTTTGGTCTTACGCTTGTAGATTGTTCGGTGGGGGATTGTTTTAGCATAAATTTAATGACACACAAAATTTAAGTGTGTATAGGATATATATATATATATATATATATATATATATATATATATATATATATATATATATATATATATATATATATATATACAAACTTTGTATTTTTCAAATTATCTTGCTTTAATAGGAAGAAAAATAATAAGTTTATTTAATAAATGTCGAAAAAAGTTTTATATGTTATCGTGGGAAAAGAAACTTGAGTTTAGATATATTTTATTTTTTAAGGTTCCAATATGTGTAAACTGATACTCAATATTATTCTTATCTTGGTTCCACAAAGTACACAAGAGAAGTGAAATTTGTTTCACCCTATATTTACCAATATTTCAATACTTTACAGTCCAACTCATGTATGATATCCAAGTTTTGATAAAACTCTCGGTATAGTAATCACGAAAAAAAAAAAATCAATATCAAGCAAAACCGTAGATAATTTTTTTTTTTTTTAAATAAAAATTTCAAGTAGTATTATAATCAATAATAAACGAAGAAATCGTCAATCAAGTTTTACATTTAATCTAATTTAGTATGCATAAGTTCCACTGTAACAATGATTATTTTTAACTGCGATCAAGCTTACCTTGTGACATTTTTTCATTATAAGTAAGCTCTGTATTATCTTAGCTGAAAAAAATTAATTATTTATTTAATCATTGCTAATTAAATCTATCTTTTGAATTTAATGTTCCATTCAATGATTTCTGCTAAATCGTTTGCTCAAAGGTATTATATATATATATACTCTATGTATACTATTATGTACTCTATTAATTAATAGAGCACAACTCATAAACAATTTTTTAATGACATATACGCATTTTATAGCATATGAAGTATGTTTTTATAACAGTAATAAGTGGGTAAGTGATATACTTGAGTAGATACATGTAGTCAAACCATTATTATCTTTGAGATAATTGTATTATTACCTGCTGTTTATCTAGTTATAATATAATTATAAATTAAACTTTTTAATGTTTAAGTAATTGATAATACGAATATACGATGGAAATTAATATGTGCACAATAATGAAGTAGACGTGAAATGGAGATTAATAACTTCCTTAAAAAGTTAAGGAAAGTTTCTAACATTTAACATTTGATGGAATTTTTTTTATTTTCTCATATATTCATAGTATAAATTATAGAAAGTAAAGTATTGTGATAACGCGGAAATTCGATTTTGAGATTTTAATGGATATACACATTTTAACTAAGTCTAAAAAGTATCACTGTAAAAGAGAAATAAAAACTTCGTTGGATTGTTATAATTTATTACTTACTGTAGTTGGAAAACACTGTTAATTTGTTTTTGACTTAATTTAAAGTGTTATGTTTCTATATGGATATAGCAGGATATAGATAGTAAGAAGAAGGGTCAGTGATTTTTTAAATCGCAATTGATGAGAACTGTTATTGAACATAGAAAGGAGGACGTAACTCGCTAGGGAGCATAACAGAGGAAAAAGGAATCATTGGGTTAAATCACAAATGGGGGCGATAGCTCGAGGGTCGTTATCCAGGTTTTGATGGTTGCTCGGGACAATCGTCATTACTGGTGTCGAAGGGAATAGACGAGGGTTTGTTAGTACCGAATCGAAGGAATAAAAATAATTAATGGGACCCGAAGGCAAACGGCCGGTGGCGCGTGCTAAAAAGGGCAACATCATCTGTCGGTAGGAGTACCCGGGACTCGGGCTTTGTCTGAATGAACCGTATTTGCATACGGAGTCCCCAGCGCCGAAGATCCAACCCTTACCAATGATTTATGGCCTAATTCCGTATGCAAGTAAATCCGGGACTCGGACAATCGGGGGTAATAACGCGGCAGATGCGACGACCGGCCTCGCCGACTTCTAACTCTAGTTTTCTATACTCCCTGAAGTCGTTTTTTTTTTTTATTATTTTAATTTATTTTAGACGGTGGCGACTAGTAACCAACGTTGTTAAGAGGAAACGGAGTAGGGTCGGTGTGTTTTTTTTTAGACAAAGGACGTAGTAATACTAGAAGCGTCCTGTCGTATCGTATGTACGCTTTTGTTTCCCACATCCGAGCAGATCAGCTCCTTCGTTTCAAAGTAACTATAAACCGGCGATATCACCTTAAAGAGACACTGTTTTCAACGAAAAAACAAAACAATAGATAACATATAAAATAATAATTATTATATTATTCCCTTTCTCTTAGAAAAAAAACTGAACGCTTCGTCAAGCGTGAATACATCTAAACAAAATATACAATAATTACAGACTTAATTCTCATCTTTTTTCTTAAATTATCTATTTAGCAATTCAAAAAATAAAATTACACGAAACTTGTCAAGGTCTCAGGATATGATATACTCTGAGAAGACATTTAAATAATCATGGAAACCCATCATCTTGGTCCCGGATAGAATAACAAAGTAGAAGAACAATGAAGCGACTCATTAAATAGCCTTTCATAAAGCATGCTTCAATTCTTACAGAACTTTATAAGAAGAATTGAAGAATGTAAGGCCTCAGACTCTTTGAATAGTTTTTCTATTATAATGAGATCCATCGACATTCCATGTATGACCTCGTTTTACTTCCGACTCAAACATGACATCAAATACAACCGATACATCTTCATGATATGGAGTATTATTATATTGTGTCTGCTCTTTGACTTTATGTTTTTAAGCTAAATAGTTGTTATACATACAACAACGATTTAAAATTCGCCAGGATAACTTTTTTTCTCGGTTTTTTCTCTAATAACCTGCAAATTTTAGCTGTGTGACAGTTCGTTTCTCTCCTTAAACTGAATTTGTTTACGCGCGGTGAGAATGAGCATCAACCGCCACAAAATTCACAGCCAGAGCAGGATAACTCCTTTCTCCTTTTGCCCAACTTGCATGAGAAATTTTCTATTACTAGAGACTGACACATTAAGAGATTATAGACTAATTAATTTTACCGATAGAGGCTATAGATTAATTAATTTTACTTTTTGAGTTTCATTATTTATGATTAAGTTCTATCGAACCGTATAAACATCGAAACAAAACTATAATTTCATAGTAAAAATACATTTCTATTTGTTGCATCATTGAAAGTTTTATCTACTATAATAACATATTTATTATAACCCATTATTACTAGGTATATCTATCGTTTTAATCTTTCTATTTGTTCTTAATGTTTGCTACATTTTTCTCCTTCCGATTATCCGTATTGTTTGCTTATTATTATTATTTTTATTTATATATTTTTATTTATAGTAGTACAACTAAGTGAAAATCAGGCTCGCAGTTGAAAGAATAGGACTCGGTCTGTATATTTTGACTTCGCGTGAGTCACGAGCAACATTTTTTTAAATTTATAACTGCATTCTTATAAAAGCTTTAACAGGGGAAAAGATCTAATACCTTCTACAACCATTAATGAATATAAATTAGTATCAATTTCGTGTAACATTTGTTCCGGCTGTGGTTAACACTTTTTTTTATGTTTCTTTTATTGTTTGAGTTATTTTTATTTTTTTATTTTTATAAAGAATTATGTGGGTTGTAAGTCTGTGACATTATAGCATGAATTAGTTAGTATATAGATAGTTTGCATAAGATTAGTTATTCAAACAAACACACATATAAAAAATAAGAATGCTATAAATTATATAGTATTTAATGTGATGTGTGATCAAGTAATACTTATAATAATTATAATAAAACTATTACTTTATATGATATGAAAATTCATTTATGACAATGATTGAAATATTCTGGTGTGAAAATGTAGTTTTACAACAATAAATTAAATAAATGCAAGGATAGCAATTACGTTGGTAATTAAATAAATATACATGTGTATACCAATGTAATGGCTGATAATCTTTAATTATATAGTAACTGGCTGGAAAACTTTTTATATGTATGCTACATGTTTACTGTTAATTTTTCTGAAGAAATTTACTATTTTTTCTTTTATTATTAATCTAGTCAACATTTTTATTAAGCTTGTTTAATTTTATCTAGTATAATTTGAAATTCTTTATTGATTTTTCATTAAAAGGCCTCTGGCCTCTGAGTTAAGTATTTTAAAATCTTATTGAACCCTCTTTAAATTTTGCCCTTTTCAATGGAAAAAGGGAACTTAATTGTTTAAGTAATAATAAATACATCTTTTTGAAAAATTAATTTAGGTAGAGAAATAAAAACACATCGGCGTATCGAAACATTATCATAGCTTAGCTGCGACTTCAATATCACCTGTTTTTAATAAGGTTCTTATCTTAAGTAAGAAATATATATATATATATATATATATATATATATATATATATATATATATATATATATATATATATATATATATATATATAAATATATATACATATATATATACATATATATATATATATATATATATATATATATATATATATATATATATATATATATATATATACATTTTTGTGTATTGAGACGTCTTTTCACAAATCATACATTTTGGCGTCCTCATGAAATAACAACATTTTTGATAATTTGCTTTCAATTATAAGGTACTGCGGGTTAATATAGAGTTTTGATCGCAAAAAATTTTAATATATATGTTTATTAGCAATATACATTTTCTCATAACTCCGCTTATATTTCTACACCATTATGACAACTTTTCAAATTACCGCCGATGTGGCACTATGTGTATATTCTGTCCACTGATAAGTTAATATCACGTCCAACTGTATATACTTTTAGTAAACTGCACCAATAAGACGTCCAGCGGTGTTGCCAAATCTTAATTCATTTGTATTAGGTATATAATCCAGCCGGCATATTATACTTAACCTTCGAGCGCTCGCGCCTTTTGTACACAAGAACACTCGCGTGGCGGTATTTACACCGCCATTAGTTTTAATTAGTGTTATACTCTTATGCATTGCTATTAGGGGTAAATTTATCAAAACTTAATTAAAATATAAAACAAATTGACTGCCAATTAGTGTGGCACATAGCTTCCTCGCATCCTATCATGTACTTTATTGTTATATTAACATTAAAATCCGATTTTAATGTTAAATGTTAATTTTAATAAAATTATTGTTATATTGTTTATTGTATAAAAACTATTAATAGTTTTAGCGATCTTTATCACTTCATAGCGGTGTCGCTGTTGGTTTTACTAACAAAATGTACTAAAAAAAAATGTTTGTCTAATTGAATAGGTGAAGTTAAATTTTTTTCCCGACCAAAAATTCCAATTTTAAATTTGAAGTTCACGTTTACGCGAGCGTTGCTCGTGAACGCTTGAACGGATAACGTTGTCCAACGAACTCGTCCTGGGCATTGGTAAAATGAACATGTCTACCAAATTTAATCAAAATCGGTCGACATTTACTCAAGTTATTGTCACACGTTTCATAATTCGCGGACATACAGACCGACAGACAGACAGACAGACACGAGACCAAAAATGTTCCCTGATGTCTGAAACGGATTTCTGTCTTGGAATTTTTAAGTTAATTATCGCGAGGGTGCAAGTGATTTTTACTCCCAAGGTACGTACAAGATTTTACCTCCAGAAGGGAGAAAAAAGTATGGAAAGATTTTAACTTTAAATTACGTTATTCAACAAAAAATGTAGTTAGATATAATATTAATAATATTAACAATTCTCAAAATAAGTTTAATCACGTTAAAATTAAATTATACATAATAATTATTTGAATTTCAATGCTAAAATTAAATGGGAGAATCAGCTGGAACTGAGTCTTGTATATTGAATGGTGCTGACAACTGATGTATTTAAATATGGATTAGTTAATCTACATTTAGAAATTATGTTTCCACTTTTAACTTGTTTGTTTCTTTTACTGATGAATCACTATGGCAACCGTTGTGGAGGTTACATGGCATGTGTGAAGATGACATTATAGATTTCGACATTAAAAAAAAGTTAGTAAATGAAATGTGTATTAGCACCAACCTAATTTACTTGTGCTTTATCTAGGGCAACACTGGAGGGAATCATGAACTTTCATGATTACTCCCTTACTTATTTTTCATTAATGTCTGTTTAACCCGACCGGGTATGCAATGAGTAACTTCCTTCCCTATAAACTAAGAAGGAAAGTTCACTTTTTCTCCCCACTGGAGGTAAAAATTATTTTATATGAATAATAAAATTGTGGACAGACTGACGGACAAACTCGAACCAGAAATGTTTCCTGGTGAGTGCAAGGGATTTCTATATTGGAATTTTTGAAATCGAAATTGGTGACATAAAAATGTTCGTTTTTCGGAACGATCACATAGCTTCAATTAAAAAATAAATCAATAACACTGCCCAAATATATACGTGAATAAATCATGTTCCCGTTTTCTTCCATTAAAACTCGGTGTAAGGGGCGGCTTTTTTTATACTAATTTGTTAAGTTCACATTACTACTTTTACACAACATATTGAGAATTTGTTTAATATTAAGTAATTAATTTTTATTATTACCTTAAGAAAAAGGCCGGTATTTTTGCAAATACCGGGTATATGATTATAATTATTATGTGTTTATGACAGTACAATAAACATTTAAATCCAATATAATATAGTACCGTTAAATTGATGCGTGTAATATTTAATTATTTTATTAATTAGGCTAATAAATAAATAATTTTAAATAAATTATTAATTTCCCCTTAGTTCAATCACTCTTAAATGAGAAAGAGAAACACATATTTATAAGCAAAGTCAATCGACAGAGATGTATGTATATGTAGATATGACTAGTTAAGTTTGGGACATTTCCTTATCAAGTAAAGCTAATTCATATTCACATCAGATTAGATAAGATAACTCTAACAAACCTCGTAATCAAATTATACTTTTCGTCACAATCATCCCAGATTTTATATTACTACTACTATTTGTACTCAAATAATAATATTACTAGGCATCGCGTGGCTCTATCATTGATGGCTTGATGAAGTTAATCATGATGAGTTGATATTATAAGAATATGCAAGTAATAGAGAGTCGTGCAGTGGGGGAGAAGGGTTATTCTACTATTCCTTAACTCTTCTACACGTCCCGGCCATTCCACTTCAATTATAAATTGTATCACTTCGATGTGCAAAAACTACTGTATGTATCAAGTTGAAATTTTACATGCCTGTTTCCATTGAGATTTAGATGGTGTATATGAAGTTTTATTAAAATCGTTACCTTAGAATTTAGAACGTAAGATATCGGTAAAAAGGTAGTTTTCTCTATTTTAAACGTTTAGGCCAGCTTTAATAGTTTTAGCGATCTTTATTAATTCATAGCGGTACCGTTGTTGGTTTTACTAAAAAATGTTATTTGTAAAAAATGTTTGTCTCATCGAATAGGTGATGATAGAATTTTTTTCCCGTCCTGAAATTCCAATTTTAAATTTGAAGCTCACGTTTACGAACTTAGCCCGAGTATTAGTAAAAGGATCATGTATACCAAATTTCAACTAAATCGGTCAACTTTTACTCAGGTTATCGTCGGACACGTAAACGTTAGACATAGATAAATCGCCGGCTTCTGTACGATTAAGTTATAGAGTCATTGATATAACTAGGCAGCAAAATGGAATTCTACTGACGGGTGATTAGATTAGACTCCGAGGACAGGCTATCATAATTAACTGCCGAGACGAAGCCGAGGCAGGTAATTTACCTACTTGACTGTGGAGGCGAAGCCGAGGCAGGCAATGAATAAACGAGGCAGAAATGTTTCCTTTGCTGCCTTGTTGCATACATTTCATCTACGGGCGGCAGAAAAATGAAACTGCTAACATATCATCTTTATTAATATAACATAGTTAATTACTATGTTACATTAATAAGATTATAACATATGTATTAACTAAAATTAATGTTCATAAAGGAATCAAATAAAAAGCTTTGGAATAATAACAATAAGTGAATAGCAAACTGAATCTATAACAACAAAATACAAAACACACGTTTATAGCTATAGCTCACAAAACTTCTGAATGAATAATGCACGCAATATAAACTATTTATTTATATTTTTACTAAAAAAAATACTAAAACTAAAAGAATTAAAGATATATTCTATTGCTTAGATTAGAATAAAAGAAGTAAGTAGAATAAATCAAAAATAGTAGCTAGTCTAATATAGAATGACTTCAGTTATAATAATAATAATATGGATGTTGAATGTTTACATGACGCTGCAGTGGGGCCAGTGACTCCGCTATTATTTTAATTAAATATCTACTATTCATTGAACTTATTTAACAGAATTAACAAATGTAAACAAATTATTTTAATATTAAAACGTTTATTTATTCAATATTACGTATTTAACTATAATATATAATTTTATATGGTAGAGATAATAGTATAAACTGTTATTGCCAACATTATAACAGTAAAATGTTTCCTCATTTTACCGCCTAGGCAGTAAAGTCACATTTCTCTGCCCGAAATCAGTTCAATAATGCCTCAATTTGCTGCCGCAAGTAGATAAAAATTATTAAGTAAAATTGTAATAGTTGCACATTCTTATTCTACACTTCAAGACCTTTAAATTAATGTTTACCTTGCCATGGTGACTAAAAACGTTTTTGTTGTCGCCAGCTATATTGGCCGCAATCTCGAAAATATTAGGTATAACATTTTAATAGTTTCATTTTTTTTCTATATTTCAAGACCTTTAATTTGATATATAACATGTCATGGTGTCTTAAAACATTTTTTTTTAGGTACCCGCCTTATTGGCCGCCATATTGAAAATATTTAGTATGAAAAATCGAAAAAGTGTCCAGTTGACACTTTTTCCGTAATGCCGAGATGCACCTGAGTGCCGAATTTTTCGTTCCTAGCTATAGTAGTTTATTAATAGAAACAAGCTACGCACAGACAGAGCCAGAGCCGTTATATTAGGTTTCTTTTTGTACTTTGTGCAGAGGCTTAAAACGAAATAAAATCACCATCTATGTAAAGAAATATATAGTATTGCATCTAATGTACAAACATATGCATTTAATAGTAAAATGTGCAAAACATAAAAATACGAGCTCTATAAATGAGTATCATTGGTTCACAGGACAATATAAAATTTTTACAAAATAAACCATACAAATATAAAATAAACAGGTCAAGTGTGTGCTAGTCAGCACACAGCGTGGGTCCGTATGCCACACTGTATTGTTTAAGTAGTACCCTATTGATGGTGTTTTTTAAAATGCTAAAAAGCTTACTTTGAACTATCCTATGGGTCTGATATTCTCAAAACACATAAAAAAAACTTCTGATAAATTATTTTTTTGCCACTGAAGCGGACTACAACTATATAAATACATCGAAAAGACCATAATTATGAAAAAAACGTATTTTGTCAATAAAAAATAAAATTATATTTTTTTTCGAAATTTCCAAAAAGTGGTATCTTCACTTTTGGACGAAGAATGTTGAATGTCTTTACTTTTGGTTGAAGAACGAATAAAGCCAAAGAGCTGGTTTAAGTTTTATTTTTTAGGATATTTTATCAGCTTTTTTTTATCAAAGGGATTTTTCTCTAGGATGCGTCGTTTCGGAGTTATAAAAAAAACGAAAACAACTTCCGACATTTTATGATTTTCGCCATTTTTTTATGGTGAAGCCAAATCTGAATCTAGTCAATAATGAGATTTTCAGATTCAGCACCTCAAAAACATAAAGATCCGTCGTGAAAAATTCTTCAGCAATTTTTTCCTGTCCAAACTACCAAATGACTGGACTATTAGAATAGAACTGGCAAGAAAAAAAGTCTAGAAGGTTGATTCACTCACTCCTTATCAGAGGTGCAAGCGTAAAGGGTTTGAATGTTGGAGGTGGGGTATTGGGAGGCAAAACCTTGCATTGTTGCCCGATCTGCGGAGTTCCGATTATCCTTCGAGTGTACAAAAATATACATTTCTAGATATACATCCACAGCACTACCGCTCCTAAAGGAAATAAGTGAAACTAAAAATATACACTTTTTTTCAATTTTCGACCATTATTACTTCCCCCTCAGATTTCAAACATAGCTTATTTGAAGCTTTTAGAACGAAATTAACACGGGTTGTAAAGTGACGTCCGGTATACGGAGTTCATATTGTCCCGGACGTCATATTGATGGTAAATCCCTAATGTATGGACGTCATAATGATAGGAAGATATATATATATATATATATATATATATATATATATATATATATATATATATAAATATATATATAAATATATATACATATCATACATACATATATATACATACATATATATATATATATATATATATATATATATATATATATATATATATATATATATATATATATATATATATTTGTACATCAATATCAAAACAAAACACTGTAATATTAAATACTTCAGAGAAAAAGTAAGAATAACGGAAAAACAACTAATTTATTAATATTATTCTACAAATGATATGAAACCATAAAAAATGTATTATATATTGTATTTTGATATATTTGAAATGAACAAAGCTCTAGTGAGAGTTATAGTAGAAAAATACCAGTAGGTCTGTGAGATCTACTCCAGTCACGAATCTACTAAGACCTCCACGACCTAACTCAACTATTAAAATAAACAATAGCCAATATAAACCCTTCTTAGTATATTTTATAACTAATATCATTTCTTCTACCTCTAACTCCATTGTAAAATGAGCCATAATCATTAATATCTAGCAAACTGGACATGATAATAATCGATTCTATATCCTATATAAGTTGGTTTTTTCAACCTATTAAAGTACCAATATTCCCTTTTGTACTCTTTCGATATACATTTTTGAAAGTTTGTACCGTTCTCTTTGTTCTCATTTTTACTATTATTTCTTTGTAGTTTTTCTATTTGTAATGTACGTTTTATATCTGTTTTTATTTATTTTTTTATTTTGCTATTGAATTTTTATTTATTTCTATGTATTTTATAGAGTATCTTCAACTCGAAGCAGTTTGTAAGATCGTTACAGTTTTATGTTAAATGAATTTCTTTTTTTTATGGCTAATATTGCAAACTGGAAACAAGTCAAGTAAAGTAATAAAGAAAAAAAAAAAAAACCACTCGTACCTCACTGAGATAATAAACCGGATCCTTACTTTATCTGATTTACTTCATGTAATCTATAGTAAAACGAGCTTTATATTGAATTGAAAACGATTAGTGAACTCTCCTCTATTTTTTTTATCCTTTACTTACTTGTAATTAATTTGAAGATGATCTTAAGTTTTATTAAGAATTTTAAAATATTGTTGGAAAAAAACCAATACACTTTTTTGCACAACACAAATAAAACAACGTAATTTACTCTCATTTAGTCCGTGACCTGAATCCTTTTTTGTTTAAAATCTAACAGAAAAGTATTGATGTTGATTTTAATTCACTTGACTGTAATTTTACGATAAGCTTGATATCTACTGAAAGGATTACATTATTCTTTTTTTTTTTTTTGTTTAAGCTATTTTATAGTTTACGTATAAATATAGTTTTTTATTTAGAAGAATGACGAAACTGTGAAACAAAAGAAAAGTCTTGTTAGTGTAGACTTCGTCTAAAATATCAAGTTATCGTCCTAAAAAATGTGAATTAATACATTTATCATTAAATAAAGAAATGTTTTACGGTGTACCTCAGATAAACAAAAAAATAAAATGGTACAACATGCACGCAAAAAGGTTGTTTAGTCTGCTTCATTTTCTAAGTAAATTTTTCAAAACAATTTCTTTATTTGGGAACTTGTATTACAAAAAAATGACACCACTTTCAAGTCAGTTTTTTGAAAAAAAGGGAACGAATAAATATTATAAGTGACGGTTTTTTTAGGTGTAATAAACAACGATTAACCTACAAGAAAATTAAAAGCAATCAACACAAGGGACAATTTAAAACTAATTTTAATAATTTACGATCCAAAATAAAAAAAGCAAGAATGTGTCGGCTTCGGGCATTGAATATTAATATTTTAGATTGATCTATGACTTAACTTTTTAAGAAATATTATTCAATTTTTTAAGGGGAAAAACAGGAATAATGATAACTTCATAGCGTTAATTGGTTGGTCCATCTTTAAAAACAAGAGAAAAAAATATATATATTAGTCCTTAATTGAAAAATGTAGGAAGGTGAGGCTAATGCTGAGAATTTAAGACCCGCCAGGTGTTTAAGGTAGCCCGGCCTAAAGGACCTTTTATTTAAAAAATAGTTTTTTTCGGTTTTCTATAGATAATAATATACGAAAGGTTAAAAAATTACAGCCAAGAAGCTAAAACCTCTCAAGTAAGACTCCTATCTCAATGGCTTTGATAAGATTATGAACATTTTTTTTATTTTAAACGAGTAGAATAACTTACAAATAGAGATAAAATCTTTTAAAAACTTGATACTAAATAATACGTAAAGAAGTAATTTTTAAATGAGCAGTCACTTGATTAAGAATCTCTCCACTTAAGTAAATTTATTGTACAAAGCCGGCTTTCAACCACTAGTGACTCAAATTTCAACCTCTGACTCAACTCTTCTAGTCATATTTTCTCTAAGGATCTCGACTCTTCTCACTGGCACTGAAGTTGACCACTAGTGGTTGAAAGCCGGCTATCTACAAGAAAGTTACTTTAATGGAGTGAAGTCTTTCTGTTCTTCTTAAAGAAGTAACTTGACCAGTAGACATCTTCAGTGGATTTTATTTTACTGGGTCAATATTAATTGGTTTCTTTGAGATCACTTTTGATGAATGTATGGTAGCTCATAATAATCCCTAATTGTTGGTCCCATATAAGTTTTTTGAACCCATCGTTTCTCCTCCATGTGCGCACAAACATACATTTATTTATTTACACCTCTATCATTAAAAGTAATCATTTAATGTTAAAGAAATTTCAATGGTTTGTTACAAGGAGCCCACTGATCGCTCAAATTAATTTCTCGATTTCGCCTAGGGGTATGATTTTTTCTTAGCAGGTAGGTATACCATACTTTATCAAAATCGGTCCTGCAGTTTAGTCTTCATCCGCCTTCGCAGACTACAGACATTGTTTAGAAACTACTTTTTTGGACGTCAAAACTTGTAAATCCAACAAAATCTCAAAATTGAATTTTCACAATCCATTTCTCCAGGAAGAAAAAATAAAATAGACAATAATGAATTGTAACAGCAAAAGATTATTAAAGTACGCGACAGGACGCGAGGAAGATATATATGCCACACTAATTGGAAGAATATATTTTTATTACTTTCGAAATTATCCTATAGCATTCACCGTCAACGTTCGTACCTAGGGTAGGCTTGGAAACAATTAACAAAATTAGAGTGAATATATATAAATGAGAGTTACGTATAGGAGATTAATAGGATTATTAATCTTTGGAGAAAATAAGTGTGAAAATAAAAATAATGTTTTACAATATGTGATTTTATTTTGATTCGCATGCTTATTATGATTTCTTGTAGTTGAATCTCTAGAGTGAGTTATCTTGGTATTATCTAGTTGTACTGTGTCTATAAGTAGTGCTAGAGTACTACGAGTGTAGTAATATGTAGTTTCATGTTGTGCCAGATGACCGAGACAGCTGTTTAACCTCCCACATCGAACCATATCTCATGCTTCTTGTTAAACTTCATGTTCATGTTGTATTTTTTTTTTCTTCAGAATAGTGTTTTTTTATTGTTGTTTCCTTTTTTAGTTTTGCTTAGTTTTTTTTAATGTTGTTGTTTACTGTCAGTGCGATAGTTTAGTACAGTTATTATCTAACACATTGCTCGTCTTCTCGATATGCTTTAATAAGGATCTGGAGTGTTTCGAATTTTTAGAATGAAAAATCTTCTTTTTTTTAAGAACACTTTAGGGTTTATCTTTTTTATACAAAAAATAAGGATAAGATGTATCATACACGTGTGTCCTTTTTTTAAATTTATATAACCGTACATAATGTAAAAATATAATATAGAATGCGAAACTATAACTTATATTGCAAATTTTAAAATTATTTTTTCCACGCATGCTACACAACTTTGTGGTGCAACAGCCCTTGAATAGCACAGACCTGCCAAAGAACTTATAAAACTATATATGTTATAGATGACACGGGGTTAGAGTGTCGCTCCATCAGCTGTATAAACCTTACAATAGACATAAGCAACCAGTTTAACATGACGTCAATTTCACATACACGAAGAATATAAAGTTTAACACATACTACACTAACTTCGTGGTGCAACAGCCTCGAATGGCACAGACCTGCCAAAGAACTTATAAAACTATATATGTTATAGATGACACGGGGTTAGAGTATCGCTCCATCAGCTGTATAAACCTTACAATAGACATAAACAACCAGGTCAACATGACGCAACTTTCACATACACAAAGAATATAAAAAGAGACGATGTAACATTACAATACTATTCTCTTTTTTTCTTGAGAAAGAAATACATTTTTAATTAAGCGATTCCACAGCTCATTTAGAAAAATCATTAAATATCTCTTTGTCCTTTTAGCAGATACGTTTAGCCTAATTTCATTATGTTTTCAATGAAATTATCTTAACACTATTTTTAACAAAACAACATACAGACTCGCATATTATATACTTTTTCAAACACGATTTTTAAAGGGTTTTTTGTGACAAACATTGAGAAATATAAGAAAAAAACAACTGAATAATGGTTGGCTGGGTTTGTTGACACAGATGTTTAAACAACCTGACTCCACTTATTAAACAAACATAAAACCATTTCGGCGCTTTTTTTTAACTTCTATTATTTTTTTATTATTCCTGTAAAGAATTTATGTAAATTTGTCCAATGAATATCAATTTAATATTCCAAGATTTTTTTAATATTATTTTTCCCCCTTATTCATTTTTTCTATTTCTTTTTTTATCTTTGTTACCATGGTATATATTGTTTATTTTTGGAGTATTGTTCTTATATATTCACTGTTTTTTATTCCAAGGGAGTTTTTTTTTATGTATAACTTTTTATAATAGTCACGGGCAGGGCTCAGTCGCTTATGACAGACTTTTGACTCATGGTAAAAAAAAGTCATCACGATTTGTTTGGGATCTTGTAAATAATAATAATGAAAAAAAAAAAAAAAAAAAAAAATAACATGTACATGTACATTATGCGTGATATATAAATTGAATATAGAAAAAAAAATCAAAATCAATGACTAACCAATTTTTTCCATGTGTCAATAAAAAAATAAATAAATAAATTATAAAGATAAAGGAGGATTTTTTTTTTTTTTTTTTTTTTTTTTTTTTTTTTTTTTTTTTAGATATTTTGCAATTATTTATTTTTATTTTTTACAGGATGATTCAGTTTTTTATAGTCTAAATATTTTTTTTATAAATCGTTACGAGATTTATAATAAGTTCGTATTAACGTGTTACCTAATTTTAATGAGGTATCTATGCAAATAAAAAAACTATTTTTAAAATATCAGAAACTGGTTATAATGTTGTTGTTATTCAAAGGATAACAAATCTCGAACCGGCAGTAATTATTTGATCGAATATGTACTCCAACACTGGCCGTTAATTCGTTAATTTTAAAAGTCAGATATATATTAATAAAACTAGAAAACTCATACGAGTATAGAATGTACATAGTATTAAAGTAAAAGTGTTCTTACTTTAAACTGAAAAGAACATTTTTCAATTTTAATAAATATAGGTATGATAAAAGTTGACTTTACTTTGTCGAGCTCTAGAATCTTTACAAATTTTAATTTCCTTGCTCTTATAGTTTCCGTTTGCCGGTTAATTAAAGACGGAAGGATAGACGCCAACATCACACTTTGACTTAAAGCTAAACTGTTGTATGACCAAATAAACCAAGTTTAGGGCTATAATTAATTTCTCGATTTGAACCTGTGTGCCAAATTTAATCAAAATCGACCCAATAGTTTAGGATCTCTCAGACTACACGGACAACAGACAACTGAAAACATTTCGATACAAACTATTTCTCTATCTGTATAGGCAATTGATATATTCTTTTTGCTTTCGAGCTCACTGAAGGTATCGGAAGCTATGTGATAGTTCCCAAGAACGAAAATTTGTTAGGTCTCCGATTTCAAAACTTCCTAGACAGAAATCCGTTTCAGACTTCAGAGAACATGTTTGGTTCCGCGTTTGTCTGTTGCATAATTTTTGCGAACCAACATATCTTAAAAACTGCTCCTCTTTTTTTTAAATTTGGATAGTAGGTCATAATTAGCCCATTGAATATATTGGTCCCACATATGATCTAACATGGCAATTTTTTTCTCTTTCACATGTACACAAACATACATTTATTTACACCTATATCATCAAAAGCACTTATCTGATTTTTATGAAAGTTTAATGGTTTGTCGTAAGTACCTGCAAATGGCCCCAGATTAAATTTTGCTATTGATACTTAATTAATGTACAAAATCAAAACAATTTTGACAGTTTATTAAAATCGGGGGAAAATGAAATAAATTTGACAATATAGGTTTGTTAGTGTAAAATCATTAAAATATACGAACCAGAACACAATGAAGCTATGTTTCACACGAGTATTTTTATTTTTTTTTATTTTTTATTTAAAATTATTTATAATATCATGTAAAACCTTTAGAGTAAATCGTCACCTTTTTAATTGATTTATGTGAACAAATAATATTATAATAAATTTATAGGGTCTATCATATACATTTTTTTTTATATTTAATTATTGCTCTATTTTATATTGTGTAGTTAGTAATTCGTGTACGTTTATAATTAGGACATTTAATTCAAATTAGGTATAGTACAATTAGTGTTAAATTACCTGTAACGTGTTTACCATATTCACACAAAAAAATGTTTTTTTTAAAAATAGAACTAATTTTGTTTTTCACATTTAGGTTCAAAATGGAAATAAAAAAGATCAAAAAGCAGAAAAAAATTAACAACCACTTCACGAAATATGTTTAAAAAAAACTTGTTCAAACAATAATTTGTATAACAAACCCAACTAATGCGCGTTTTTTAAAAATATTTTTTACACAAAAACTACAGAAAACTACTACAATTGAATAATGGATTATGTTTTTTAAGGAAAATGCTTACGGATTTTAGTTACCCTTCTTCTCTTGTTTATCTTTCGCTAAATATCTCTTTCTAAAAAAAAAGAAAATATTTTTTTTTACGTGTTAACGAGCTACAATTGTCTATAATCAGTCAATTTTTTCTTGGCCGCTCTCAAACGTTATGTCAACAGAGACTAAACAAACCAGTAGTGACAAAAAAGAAGTCATTAAGAATTCTATGTGTTCTCTAGAGTTTTGAGTTTATTTGACAAAAAAATAAAATGTTTTGTTCTTGTTTAACAGAAAAGAGAGCATATTTTTTTTTTTTTTTAATGTTTAATTATAGTCTGTCTTCGAGTATCTTCATTATTACAATAGATAAGTTTATTTTGAAAATTTTTTAGACTGTTTTACATAACTTTTTATGGTTGCTTTTTCCCTTATTTTAATTTTTTAATTAGCTTTTTGAAAAAAAAACCCACTAGTCTATGAGATGTATTTGCCTTCATACAATTTTATCAACAAATAATAATACTGATGTACGTAAATATTTATGTGCGTATTGTTTAAAAAGGGTTTTAGCAACTACTTTATTTAAGTATGTGGCAAATTAAAAAAAAAAAAAAGTCCAGTGTTTCCAAATTGTTTTGATGGGTTTTTATGGTCAGATTAATAATTAATTTTCATTTTTTTTTCTAGTACGACCAGAAAATTTTATATATATATATATATATATATATATATATATATATATATATATATATATATATATATATATATTCCAGCACTACTCTCTTACTCAACTGGTTTCCAAATGGTTTTATAAGGTCACATTGATAATTAATATTCTATTAAATGATTTTTCTAGTACGACATGACAAATATTACAACAAAATAATCATAGCCCGCAGTTAACCAGCCCTATCATTAAATTTTAGTTCCTCTTAAACTAAATTTTCATATCGAAATGGTTCAGTTTGTGCAGTCCACGCATTTGATTAAAACTTATTTAATTAAATTATGTCCATCTAAATTTCATATTGAATTTCAGCACCATCTCAAAACTTATTATACACACTCGTATATTATACTATACGTATAAATAAAAATAAAAAAGTAATAATAATAGATAATTCATAGTAAAATATAGAAGTGACAGAGTTATCCAGAAATAAGTAATAAATGCATAACATAAATCTTTAGTTAACACAAATAGCAATTACCTATTACAATTTTTTTTTTTTTAGCATAACTTAAAAGTAATTTTTACGTGGTTTTTTGTGGCTTGCATAGTTGTTTTAAATAAAAAAAATCACATTTGTTATGCAGATTGTTTTTTTTTTTTTTGTTTGTCTTTTCATTTAAAAAAAATCACTCCCGCCATTTGTAAATACTGATTAACCTACCAAAAAACGAAATTTTATCACTAAAAAAAAAGTGGGAAAAAATTAAAAATAAACAAGCCAGAAAGACTGCTGCTTCCAAATTCTCCTCCCCTTTACAAAAACTCCATTAAGTCATAAATTTTGCAGTTTAAAAAAAAACCCGCTGGCTTCCCTGTTTCTTTCGCCCCTGTTTTTATCAAGAAAACACAAATTGTAGATAATTATGTAAATTAATGTAAATTGATTTACAGGCTTTAAACCTACCTATGTTCCACCTCTTCTTCTGTTTTTTAAAAATAAAAAACAAAATGTATTCGAGTTTTTTGTACAAGGAAACATCTCTCTCTCTCCTCTCTCTCTCTCTCTCTCTCTCTCTCTCTCTCTCTCTCTCTCTCTCTCTCTCTCTCTCTATATATATATATATATATATATATATATATATATATATATATATATATATATATATATATATATATATGTATGTATGTATGTATGTATACATTTATAATATATAAATATAAATTTATTTTTAGAACATAATATTTTAAATAACATCCTTATTTGAAATTAGAAAGCAGAACATAATTTTTTTTTTTTGTATATTTATTTAATATATTTTGTAAATTTATTCAAAGAAGCTATACAATATAGCTTATAGGAGTCGGCACGCTGACCCCACTGAAATAGTAAATTAAGGATTTACTGATCAGCCCAAGTTTATTAGTTAAAGATATTTATTAGCTTTCCCCGGCTTCTATTGAAAAGTGTCTTCTGATGAGTACCTCATCCGATTGGACGATTTATTATTAAAAAACAAACTTTTTATTACAAAAGTAGTTAAGAAGAAAATCTGTGCTTGATTTTTAACTTGTATTTTCTCAATCAGTTCTTAATGTAAACATGATTGATAACGTGCATTAGTTGTGATAATTATTATTTTTTATCAATAATTGTATGTTTTATTTTTTTACAACAAATAGCACGTGCAGATAATTCGTTTGAAAATATATTGTTTTTAATTTTTTCTTTAAATATCACAGTTCACGGAGTTGTCAACATATTGAGAAAAAAATAAAAAATATATTAATAAGAAACCTGATTAATTGTGTGATTTATATATTAGATATCGTTACTCAATAATATTTTGGATAACATCCAGAAATAATTGGTCATATTTACACTGTTTCACACATTGATTAATATATTACAGACTATACGTTTACAAAAATATTTATGTGCAATGTATTTTGTTAATATGCATAATATTATTAGAAATCTAGATTTTGTTTACCTTTTCAGGACTTAATGCCCTCTAACAATTCCTGTAACAGAAAATGATAAACACATATTAATACATTTGAATTTATCGTATAGGTACACTTTTGTTAAGAATTTCATATCTACATATATGAGGTGTGGAAATAAAGTAATGGGACTGATATTTTTCTATTTTTTTATTGAAGTAGAATTACAAATCGACATGATCTCCTTAAAAGTAGGTTCCTTGTGAAGCCACATAGCGCTGGAGACAGTTCTTCCATTCGTCATAGCAGTGCGCTTGAACTCAGATACTGGAATAGCCTTCAGTTCGTCGCTTATAGCCTTTTTAATGTTTTCCCATGTACTAAAAATGACGTCCCTTGAGGTGATTTTTCATCTTTGGGAACAGAAAAAAGACACAAGGACTTAAGTCAGTTAAATAAGGAGGTTGAGGAGCCACAAGAATGTTTTTACTGGCCAAAAAATCATTTATTGAGAAAGTATGATTATTATCGTGATGCAGCACCCAGTTGTTCGCGATGTTTGTCCTTACGCGCATGGCGCATGACTCTTTTTCGAAGTCTATCAAGAACATCTCTGTATAAATGTTGGTTTGCTGTTTAGCCTTAAGGCACAAACTCTTTGTGAACGACTTCCTGACTGTCAAAAAGGCAAATGAGCAAGCATTTGATCTTTCACTTGCTCGTTCTTGCTTTTTTTGCCTTGGAGAGGCTGAAGTGTGCCATTCCATGCTCTGACGCGTGGCTTCCGGGTCATATTCAAACACCCAAGACTCGTCACCAGTAATGAATCGATTCAGAAAGTAGGGACCAAAAATTCAAGGGCCTTTCCTTCTTCATGTCCTTTTGCTCCTGCGAAATATTTTAAGGAACCATTTTATTTTCATGACGCACTGAAAAATACATTTTTCTACGAAAAAAAATCTGTATGGACAAATTAATGAGAGTAGCAGATTGAAAAGTAGAAATTACTAATGAGTGCCTATGACATGTTTACCTGCCACAACTAACAGCTTCCTCTATAGTGTTTCAAGATCCCACCCAACGCTACCAGTCTCATTACTGACATTTCTACTATACTTCTATATAAGGGATGAATCTCCGCCAGTTTTATCAATATGATTAATTTTAACCAAATCTTAAATGCAAAAACTGACAGCGTTATTTTTTACTTCCGAGCATACCGAAGGTAGCGGAAGCGTTATGATCATTCTGATAACGATATTTTCTTACGGCTCTGAACTCAAAATGTCATTTTGTTTCAGACATCAGGGAATATTGTTTGCCTTATTAGTCATCTGTTTTGAATAAACTTTAGATTGTGTGCAATAATTAGTTCACAGTTGGTCCCATATAAGTGTTAACCTTCTGCGTCCACTGCTTTCTTTTTCACATGCACAACAATTTTCATTTTACTAACACATATTTACTCATCCGATGTTGAAGACATTTGGAGGGCGCCATATTAATTTTATATTATTGTATAAAAATAATTGTAAACTACTTTGCCATACAAATTAGCAGTCTATTTTTAAATAAACTAACTGAAAAAAAATGATTATAATAATATATCTTAGTATAATTACCTAATTAAATTATCATAATAGCACATATGTTTGGATTCCTGTTTTTGAAAGTAGTCAAAAAAAAAAAAAAATTATCTTTCATCTAAAATTAGTGTAAAAAAGGAAAATAATCTAAAACAAGAAACCCGTTTGTTGTTTTTGAATAAAAAACGTGATTACAACCAAAAACATGCGAATCAAAAAAGCGGAAAAAGGATCGCCTTTTAATAATAATTAACTGTATACAGAAAACCTATGATTTGTACCACTGTATTAAGGATTTTCAACTAAAAACCACAAAAAAATAATAAATATCTATCTTTAAGATGTGTAGCACTAATTTAATCCTCTAACTATCCTGACATCGATTCAATACGCATGAAATCTTATAGAAGAACGCTCTGATAACTTATGAAAACGGCTTTATACAGCATTTTTTAGGTTTATAAATACGCCTACAACAAAATGTACAATCATGTCAGATTGTTTTTCTGTTTTTAATTAATGTCTGAAATAGTTAATTATATTATATATATATGTGTATATATATATATATATATATATATATATATATATATATATATATATATATATATATATATATATATATATATATATATATATATATATATATATATATAACGGAAGAAACAATTCATTGGAAAATTGGAAAGATATTTTATTAGTTATTTAAAAAGCGTGAAAGCGTTAATTAATTAAAATTTAGGGTATAAATCAAATTATATTTTTAATTTAAAATTGTTCAAAAGTTTATGAAATATTGTTTTTTTAAAAAAAATTGTTTTCTGTGTTTTTTAATATTTCTGTCTTAAAAAAAAGTTGATTTAATTGTTATAATCTTAACTCATTTAAAATGCTAATAATTTCATCGCTTGTTGTTTTATTTCTAGCTTTTATATGTATATTCTAGCATTTTATTTCTTGTTCAATTTTAAATATAATTATACGTGTCATGAATAAAAATAGTTATCACATAGCACAGCACATAGCATCCTTTTCTCCTTTTATTGGATGGTTGGACACATGAGATATGTTTCTATTCTCAGTGGGGTCACATAGTCACATTAATTGTTATGCAATATAAAATTTGAGCAGACGGTTGAAATTAATACGGACCTAACGGTAAGCTAATTATTACCTACCATCCAAAATTAATTAAATTCGGAAGAGTAATTTGTTAAGAGGTGGTCGTTCGCAAAGATATTGAACGACACATCGACAGAAAGACCTACATGTTCCCTGATGTCTAAAACGGATTTGGTCTAGGAATTTTGGAATTCGAAGAGATAAAAAAATATTTTGTAGTTTATGCTTCCATTATCCTGGTTAACCTCGGAACTAAAAATAAATATAGAGTCAACCCCAAAAATAAGAAATAAATTCATAAATAAATCTTTAACATAATATTAAAAGTATGTTATACAAAATTATGATATTAAAAAAAGCTTATTACCATTCTTAAATTTTCAACATCTTTCACTTCTTCAATAATATTAGTCAAGTGAATAGGAATTTAGAATTTTAAAATATTTTGTTAAAATAGAAATAATTAAACTAATCTGTGCCCATTTCTTTCTCTGCCGATATTTTGGTCAAGCAGTTAGAAGAGATAATAAAAAAACATTTATAGTTGCATAATTTGATATTATTTATAATTATGTATTATTAATTAGTTTATTTCTTTTTATTATTATTATTATATCCATTGAGTAAGTAAAATATTATGTATTTTTTTTATTCTCTAGGAAAAAGCATGTAAAACAAACCAATATATATATATATATATATATATATATATATATATATATATATATATATATATATATATATATATATATATATTTATATAATAAAAAACTGGTCAGAGAGTTATGATATGAATTTAATTAAGATAGTTACGCTGAACCGAAAGATAAATCATTTTTGAAAAGTGCAACATTTTGAAGTTGCATTAATTACTTAAACTGCATGTAAATTGAGTTCACCGCTTAAAATCGTAAAAAAAATATTTTTTTATATTTAGAACAAGAATATCTTGTGTTTTCTTATAAGATACAAGTAAACCTTTTGTATTTTTTTTTAACTCTGGTTTAAAAGGAAGTTGTTTTGATTTTAATGTTTTAATTTTTAATGTTATAATTTTGTCTATATTTTAACGTGCATGTTACCTATGTCGGTAAGATTTATTACAAACAACATCCTTTGGAATAAACAATTTTTTATTTCTATTAAAATAATTATAAATTTTTTTATTATTAATTATAGCTAGAGAGTGGAATTCCGCTTGCTATACTTTATAATAAACTATATCTTCATTTTTATTGATGGTTATGGCTTAAGGAATATATATTATATAAAGCTCATTTTTGTGATTTTCCGACCGCTCTTTGGGTTATCTTCAAGCTGTCTAGAAGATAGCTTATTCATCTTGATCTATTTTTTTTTATTTGATCTGATTTACTCAATACAAGGTCTAATTTTTCGTTTCCAGTATTGGGTGCATTTTAGGGGAAATCCACGTTATGTCCGTGGCACTGTTAGATTTGCCTCAAATCCCTCAGTGATACCAACAGGAAATAACTAAAATTAAACTTATGCTATTTCAAACTAAGCCATTTTAATTTTTCGTGGGATATAATTAGAGGTTTCTTTCAACGTTCAATTAATGCACTATCTATTAGAGAAATACATTAGAAACTTATGTTCCGAATACATACTACGTCACTTTAAGTCTATCTTCTGTGTTTATTATAGGACTAAAACTAACAAATTAATTCCGTGACGCTACGTAGGGCTAGCCTTGCCAAAGGGCTTACACAGCAACATGTTTATGTAGTGGATTAGTGTGTCGTTCCATCAGCTCTATAAACCTATCAATTGTCATGCGCAACCGAATAAACGCATCTTTACGTATGCAGTTACATTTATATGGCGATGATGGCTGTACACCGAGCACCCTTTCATTAGGGCCCTTTCCAGAGTCGAGGATGGATATCATCATCATTATAGGACTACAAAGTCTTATCTTGAGTTTTGAATAAGACAATCGACAATACAATATTTAAAAATAAATAAATACAGACAGATAGCTTCATTTAAAAAGTGATGTAAAAGAGATACGTCCAAGACAATCGGCTCGAAAGACATCTAACAATGATTGAATCACTGTAGAAGCAAGAATGGGGAAAGGGAAAGAAATAAATTGTAATATTTAACATGAATCTTCTCTGACATTGTACCACCATTGAATGGTAAATTACTTAAATAACCTCTTGACATTGTTTTATATTACTCTCATTGATTCCTTCTA
This sequence comes from Gerris lacustris, assembly GCA_951217055.1. Taxonomy (NCBI): domain Eukaryota; kingdom Metazoa; phylum Arthropoda; class Insecta; order Hemiptera; family Gerridae; genus Gerris; species Gerris lacustris. Next base: position 51,731,787 of record OX578281.1, read on the forward strand.
TCGATAAAAAATCTATCATAATTTACGTAGTACTATTGGTCCTACAATAAAATTTTTATTTTCCATTCCTCTAAAAAGCTATTGAGTTTTAGTATTATTATTTTTTGAATAATGTGAATGAGAAATTTACTTAGCAATATAAACGTTCAAGTTAAATGTATACTGCACATATACCTGAGTTATTTTAGTTTTATGAATTATCAATTTTAGTAATCAAGAATAACCATAGTATTCTGCTAAATTACGTAAATTTTGTCGTAATACAGTACTGACAGTAAGATGTAGTTTCTATTACTATTATTATAACGCTGTTTGACTTTGTTGAAAGATCTATCCAAACATAATTCTCCATTAATTCTTTTCTTGTCTAAGTTTTTTTTTCTTCTTCTTCTTTGTTCTGGGTCGTCTCAGGCAATAAGCCAAAAACAAGAAGGCTAATTTTTCACTCCGGTTCTTTTACACCGTCTGTCTATTCGTCTGGGAGAATGATCGAAGAACCGTTTGACTTTGACACTGGAAATGTCTATGAAAATATACCTTCTGCGTTTGTGGTTTATGAATATAAGTTAAGAAAAGATTTCTTTTCTTTGTCAAATAATTTCTTTTAGTGACCCAAATTCTATATTGATTTTTAAAAAAATGATTGTTATTAAAAAGCCACGACTTAGGTATTAAAATCTAAATGTAATAGGTTGTATATTACTAAATTTATGAGTAGCGAGTAGTCACAGCAAATCGCTGATTTACCTGCTGATTTAATGCAAATTACCTGTCTTCTTATACTCGTATTATAAATGTATTATTTTATAAAAAATGATATAAATATTTATTCTTTAAAACCGTCAATATAGCTCAACAAATATAATTATTATTGTTACATTCTATAATATGTAGAATTTTTTAAATGTATGAATCAAAGATTTCGCATGGAAGAAGCTGAGCATTATAAGTGACGTAAATAGAAAATAGAAATTCTAAATCGTTTTGCTATCCTGTAAAAGAAGTTCTAATTTTAACAAACAAATTTTTTACTTAATTAGTCTTTAGTGTAAATAGTGTACACTATTTTATTAACGAATATATACATATATATATATATATATATATATATATATATATATATATATATATATATATATATATATATATATATATATATATATATATATATATATATATATATATATATATATATATATATATATATATATATATTTATATATATATATATATATATATATATATATATATATATATATATATATATTGCAAATAACAAGAAATAGTTTAGTTATTTTAAAAACATAGAAATTCTATTTTTTTTTTTGTTCTTTTGCGTCTAGTCTTCAAGTTTGGAATGCGTCCATCAACAGAAACTGTACACATTTAGGTTTCATTTATCAAATAAATATTTTGGGAGGTTTAGGAACACGTTGTGTTCGAATCGTGTTATTTTACTGTCATTTTTGTGTTATTACTGTTTTCTTTGTAAGTTTAAAGGTTTTTAAAAATTCTATTTTTGATAAAATTCTCTTATTTAAGCAAAGTAGTTCACTACCAATTTAATATAGATGGTAAATATACTTTTATTTTTATAAGTAAAGTTATGGATTATTGGTAGTAAGTAATAATATTATATTTAAATAGAAAATTAGGGTTATACATCATTAAGTATAAAATATTTTATTCAAAATTATAACTGACTTAAATATTATATATCTAAGTCAACTTTTAGTTTTAAATAAAATGTTATTTATTTGTGCATTTAAACCCTTGCCTTTTTTCACGTTTTGAGAATGTCCTGAATCCAAAAGTTTTTTTTTTTTTAAATTAATCAGAAGGGCTAAACTAAAACTACAGGACCGATTTCGTTGAAATTTGGCCCATATGTTTAGAAAAAATTATTCCTTGAAAACTGTTTGTAAAATAGTTAGCTTAGTACAGAATACACTCTTACTAAGTGAACACGCGCACATAGTTATGATAATATTATACGTCGAAACGCGTTTGAGAATTTGAATATAAAATTGTGGTGACAATATTGCTGTGTTACTTTTTATCAACCGTTGAACATCGAACGTTGAAGGTAATATATATAAATTTTCGAACTACTATTTTAAGGATCAGCTGAAATCTAACCTAAGCCCAAAGGAACATTAAACAACATAACCTATAATTATGTTACATTTATATATATATATATATATATATATATATATATATATATATATATATATATATATATATATATATATATATATATATATATATATATATATATATATAATTATCCTTAGGAATTTGTTATTTTTGCTTTGGATAAATCTGTTTTGAATTAATTATAAATTGGTATAAATAAACTTAATACTTAATGTTTCTGAAAATATTTAATTTTTTTTTCATGCAAAGAAAACCGACAAAGTCGCCAATTTGTAATCATTTGCTATCCACACCGAAAAATTTGTGGTTTTTTTGTGCCTTAATTTATAATATTGGACTGTGGGGATACCATCTAAAAATAAATTTTGAAATAATGCCTTAGAATTCATACTAGTTTTAATTTATTTTGTACGTTTTGACGCAGGTGCCACTATATCTCTGTCAACAAAAACTTTTACTACTTTATTTTCCTGATTTTTACCTTCGTTCCATTAGAGATTTCAATATAATAAAAATTCTTGTTCAAGAAAAGAATAAATAAAATTAGAAAAAATAAATAAATAAAAAAACTGAAAGAAATATATCCTATTGTTGTATTTGTATTGTTATTGTGTCTAGTTAGGCTGTCGATAATTTATATAAATATATATATATATATATATATATATATATATATATATATATATATATATATATATATATATATATATATATATATATTTTAAAATACCTGTGTTGAAAAAAATATATACATATATAAAATTGAATACCCAAATTTTAGGCCCCCTGCCAAAAAAACACGACTGACATTAATCAAATATAATTTCTTGGATTTAGATCATTTAAAAAAAAATATTAAAAATATGATAAAATTAAAAGTGAAAAAATAGCTTTTTTTGTAGACATTTTTAAGGAGATACAAAAAAATTATATAATCCTTAACTTTTTCTGAAAATATTTCCTTTTAATTTTTTTAGGAATTGAATAAAAATCAAGTTATGAGATATAATTATATATGTTTATGTAAGTGTTTGTTTATATTATTCACACATGCAGACCTGTATACTATATTTTTTTTTTGTCTGAGTAAAATCAGACAAAATTAAATTAATAAAAAAAATTGGTTGTTTTTTAACTGTTTGTTTTTGATTAATTTTAACAATAAAATTATATATATATACATATATACATATATATATATATATATATATATATATATATATATATATATATATATATATATATATATATATATATATATATATATGTGTGTGTGTGTGTGTGTGTGTGTATATAATACAGTATATTTATATGCAAACTAATCCCTCAAAGCCTTTACTTAAAAACTTTTTTATTTTAAGTAGAAAAAACAAATGAAGTTATTTAACTAATTTTTCTCTAGTTTCCTTAATAATATCGATATTTTTGAGTTATATATTTATTTATATATATTTTGCTTCCGAGCTCACCGAAGGTAACGGAAGCATTGTGTTCACTTTTGAGAACAAAAAAGTTTTATGTCTCCGATTTTAAAAATTCCAAGACAGAAATCCGTTACAGACATCAGGGAACATTTTTGGTCTCGTGTCTGTCTGTTTGTCTGTCGGTCTGTGTGTCCACGAATCTTGAAACGGGAGACGATAACTTGAGTAAATGTCGACCGATTTTGATGAAATTTGGTAGACATGTTCATTTTACTAATGCCCAGGACGAGTTCGTTGGACAACGTTACCCGTTCAAGCGTTGATGCGCAACGCTCGCGTAAACGCGAACTTCAAATTTAAAATTGGAATTTTAGGTCGGGGAAAAAATCAAACTTCATCTATTCTTTGAGACAAACATTTTTTTCGGCATAGATAACTTCATTGTTTGTATTTGTAATAATGCAGCTTTTTAGGGCTGATTTAGTTGTTCATGACAAATACTCTATTGTCTGATAGACTTTTAAAATAAAACCCATGGAAAAATTAAAAGAAAATATACTAATATAGGCTCCCTTTAAATTTGTTTTTTAACTTATTTGTTATGTTCAACATTGTTATTTTTTTTATTTTTTATTTTTTAAAAAAACATCCGCTCCAGATTATGAAGTCGGTATATTCTGATGATGAATTTAACTGAGGAAAACACTAAAATGGCTCCAGGCTGACTTTTTTTCTTAAAAATGCGCTTCAAGGCTTAAACCCTTAACAAAAACTTAACTTCAACCCATTTCCAATTAAAATACCACTCAAGTATCTGTCAAGAAAAATTTCTTTCGGGTATATTCCTTATATTACTTCCAATATCTTGACAAGCCTGTTTTTTTTTTTTTTTAATATATATAAAAAGAAGAATTTTTTTCCAAGATATTTATTTAGTTTTTTAAAAAAAGAACTAAAACTAAAATAAATAAATCGAATTTGATACGTGTGAGCGCGATGAGATAGGTCAGATAATTCATCCGGTATTAGTTTGAGATAATGCCGACAGGAGCGCAGTGTAATCCGTCATTTGACTAACTCAGTGTGCTTCTGACTCCCGAACCTGATACACTATTAATATTTCTCTTTCTCCTTCCTTGAAACTACTTCTTTTTTTTCAAAATGTATCTTGGTTTCTCTCTGAACCGCTACTAAAATGCTTAATGCATTCAGATGAAGAGATCTTGTATAACAGGGTTGATGTATGGGTGGTCTTAGACAACTCCTATTTCAAAGCCCTTTAAAGAGTTTTAAGCGTTTTTTGGGTCCACTAGCTGGAAGGGGAGACTTAATATGTCAGACTGACAAATACGGCAAATTAACATTCCATTCCTTTTGTAGTTTTCGTTTCTTTTTTCATATTTTTTTTTTAAACATCAACCACCAACAGTTTAAGGATATGAAAATTATCTCTTGAAGAGTAGTTATATAAGTACAGCTTTTTTGCCTTCATTACAAATCTATTTTCTTCGCTACTAATGCTGAAATAGAACTAACAACTTGGAAATATTTTTACATACCATCTTACTAGACGTTTTAATTATCGTTTTTTTTTAATTATTTTTAAATAGTGTGGTCTGTAAAGGATCATGTACTCTCAACCTTTCAGCCAGGTTAATATGTTTAGAGATTATAGTATGTCGCTGTTTAATTTCTTGGGGATTAGTAGCGTCACATCCCTTACTAAGATTTGTTGATTTGGCAAGTTTTTGTTTTTTGCTTTTAACACACAAACTACCCTAAAATTTAAAAAAAGATCTTTGAACAAGTGTTTTGCTCAAAGACAAAGCTAATCAACAATCCTTACAGTACTGATTATTTTATATCATTATTCTAAATTGTATTAGCTACCTACTTTTTTAATAATATTCACTATGAGTAAGTTCTTAATACGTTTAGGAATATATATAACCCACAATTCAATATTATAAAACTCTCCACTTCATGTAAAAATTAATTTTATAATGATGTAGGCTGTATATATATTTGTTGTTAGTTGTTAGTATAAAAACCTGAATGTTTTTGCAAAATCTTGGAACAAACATTTTATCTCATTTTTTTTTCCTTTCTCATATACCTAAAGAAATAGTATTGTGATGGCGCGAAAATTTGATTTTGAGATATTGATAGATTCACACGTTTTGAGTCCAAGAAAGTGGTTTTTAAAAAAAGTCTTTCTGTCGTCTGTGCAGACGCGTGAAGCCTAAACTTGTGGGCCGATTTTGATGCAATTTGGCGTACATGTTTAGAAAAAGCATACACCGAGGCGAAATTAAGATATGAATTTTAGCTTCAAATTTAGGGGGCGCTACCTCCCAAAAACACTGAAAAAAAAAATTTCTTGTTTTTTTTTTTATAATTTAGAGCCGTTTTTAAAACAATTACCCTTGTGAACATTTTATACTGCCTAGATTATATTATATCTAGTTTGCTACGATTTACAAATTAGGGCAGACATTCGTAATACACTTTACATTAGTTTAACATGACCTACCATATCTCATAATTTATTTTACGAATTATAGAAATGAGTCAACATCATTCATATAATTCTTGAAAGTTAAAGATAAATGTGTTAAAAATAATCTTAGTATTTGAAAAAAAAACTGTGAAAACTAAGTGAATCCAGTTGAAAGAAGGAGGATGTAAATGATTAAGATCTGTGTGAAGCGAAGTATTGAGTTTGGGCTATGATTGTGTAGAGTATTTTAGTGAAGCCTTTGTATGAGGAGACAGAGGAATCCTTGGTCGCTTCGAGGGGGGGGGGGGGGGGGGGGGGGACATGGAACTAGGAAGCCCCTAACTTTGATATGAAAGAGATCCCATTCACTGCCTTGGCCTCAGGGAGTCCCATCAGGGCCAACAACTCTTCCCTCTTCTATTTCTTTTCTTCTCTGGATATTTTTTTTATGTCTTGTCTTCTTTATCTTTCTTTAAATTAAGCGATTCCAGAATCGGTTCTTTTTTTATTTTTTTTATCTTTATATGAATTCCTTTTTGTCTTTTTATAGAGAAAAAGAGAGAGATAGAGAGCGAGAAAATTAAAACAAAATTGATTAAATATATTAGGCAATTACAATTTACGGTTGTTTTTTTTAAGACAAACCGGCAAAGATTAAATCACATCGCTTTTCGAGGAAGCAGGCTAAGACTTATTATAAAGATAGTTTTTAATAAATTTAAGCTCTTGTTTAGTTGGGTCTCCATAGTAAAACCATAGAATTTCGGCTTCTTGGCAGTTTCTCAAGTTGACTAGAGGCTTGTATTAGGCAGTAAATGAGGTTACTTATTTTGAATCTGTATGATCCTCTTTATTTCATCTTTTAATTTTCACAATTCTTCTGGATTTTAACAAGTTTAAAATAAATTAACTAATTCTTGAATTAAACTGTAAATAATTGCTAATTGTTTTTAATATCTCCCACTCAAGTAGGTAATATACTCTCAATGAATTTAATTTATCTAATTACTTTACTATATTTATTATTTACTATTTCAGATATAAAATAGGATGTTACAGGACAGAGGCGTCCTGTAATAACCATTGCTTTTGATCTGGACGTAAAAAAACCTAGATATCATAAGGCTCTTTTATGAACTGACCGACCACAAGGTAATAAGGGGATTAGTGGAGTTGTGGAAAAACCGACCACTCAGGTAATAGTTCAAATACCGGAGAGGTTGACATGTTTCAAACTGAGATCCCCTGCTCAGTCTTTGCCCAGCATCACCAAACAAATAGGGAGCTGCGTATGTGAAGTGGTGACTAACTGGTTGCGTATGTTAATAATTGTAAGATTTATACTGCTGATGGAGAGATTCAATAACCCCGGGTCATCAATATAAATTGTATAAGCCCTTTGACAGGTCTAGGCCCTTCACGGGCTGTTGCACCACGGAGTTAGTTAGATAACATCGAGCATAGATTTGTAAAGTTCCCAATCCCCTGAAATAACCTTATGTTGATCAAGACGTTACTATGCCCTAAAGAAACACAGTAGGTATTGTTGCTAAGAGGACATTTTAGAGGTGAAGATGAAGTGAGTCAATGCTAGTTAGAATGGAATGATAAAAAGGCTTCACATGATGACATATTAGAATGATTCGACACGGTTTCTTACTGTTCATTCTCTCAGGAGAGAAATGACTTCATAGTGTTCACACTACTAACAGGATAAAAATAATACCACTAACAAAAAAAATTGTCTTAAAATCCTAGTTTCCTCCTTTTTTGACAACATTTCTAAAAATAAAAATATCATACAATTCCGAATAACCTATTTATATTTATATATTATTTTTTCATAGTCTCCACTTTCCGATAATTAATAATAATTACGTTTTAGCGATGAGCATTTATTTATTATTATTTTTTTTTTCTAGGGATCCAAGTATCTCTGTCTAACAATCAATCATTGAAGTCTGGGGAATGATTAAAGTAAATAAAATTAACGTGCAAGTAATAATAATATTATTAAAAAGTCAATTGTTCTTCAATATGCCTTGTTTTAAAAATAAAAAAAATAAAAGAAACAATTTTTTATACATATTTACATAAATAAAATTGCAGATAATGTCAAGACCTATTTGATGAAAGTCCTGACGTTCATCAGAAAAGTTTAAAATTATTAACTCTCAATGGTGAGATTATTCCTGCGTTAATTGTATATTAATTATAGCTAGGTTCCCAGAACGGGAAGCTCTAACCAAATTATTTTGCAGTAGGGATATTAAATTATTATCATAAATTCCGTATGTATTTTTTTTCTTATTAATAACCACATATTTATAAGTACTTATCTGATTTTCAATGAATTTGGATAGTTTGTCAAAAGTAGACCACAATTAGATCCATATTATTTTCAATTCCTGCGCACATTTAACATTGATTAAAAATAAATGTAACCCCAGTGGGAATCGAAATAGGCATAAACAACCACACTTTAATTCCCAGTGGGATCATAATTATTTTATACTCACATGACCATAATCATAATGTATCCAATAAGGGGACGTAAGGAAGCTTTGTGTCCCACTTATTGGCAGACTATTTTTTTAATTATAATAAATAACTACAAAAGTTTAAATTAGCAGTAAATTTACAATATGCTTCATGTTGTGAGCATAGAAGTAGATGATTTTTATTATCTATGTTATTGGAGTACTATGAATTCTTTTTTATCAAAAATCGGATTTTCCTCCACATTTTTTTGAGTCAAATTGATATTTGCTGCATGCTGAGCATTTTCAGAGTTAAAATAGCAGTAAGTTAATTATTACTCTAAGGTATATACTTATATGTGTGAGCAGTGCATTTGTTTTTACAACAAATTTATATTTTTTCCTTGTACTTTTTATTTATTTATAATTTTTTTTTCATCCTCAATATCTTTTTACGTTAACTAAATTGATTATATGTTAAAAGTTTAGATATGGAATTTTTGTTACAAACTTCCTTATGCTTTTTTCTTAAGTTAATAGCTTACATCAAGATAAAAAAAAAAATATTTCCAGGAACAATTTTGTTTACCTAAAATCATAAAAAAACAAAATCATTTTTTTAAAATGAAAAGGATGTTATTATAATCTAAAAAAAACGCCAACTACATATATATATATATATATATATATATATATATATATATATATATATATATATATATATATATATATATATATATATATATATATATATATAATTTTTAAAATTATAGATTACATTTTTTTTAATGTATTAAAACTGCGTGTTTTTTGTAAATGTTAAAAAAGTTTGCAAATTTCTTTCTTGTTTTAAAAAGATATAGAGAATTAAAGAAAAAACTGCCTGGGAAGTATAAGTTAAAAATGAAAGAAAAAGAAATAGTCCGAAAGCTCTCTAAAATGTAAAATAAGATGAACAGGATTAGAATCTAAATGGCTCTTCTTTATTACCCGTCGATAATTTCAACTTCTCGCAGTTTAAGATAAATGCTCAAAATATGAGCTTCAATTCTGATTTATCTCTTTACGCACGTTAACAATTTTTCCTCTTTTATTTTGTTTTATATTGCTTTATTTTTTTTTTTACCCCGTTAAATAATCAATAATTATTACTTCACATTATAATATAGTTTTTTTCTTATTTTTAGTATAAATAAAACATATACATCCGGGGAAATAGAAACTGATATATAACTTGATTTTATACCATAGTTTTGTTTTGTGTTTTTATTTCGTTAAAAGACAAATTTATGTAAATAAAAATGTTTTGAATTAAGCTGTAAATTTTTATGTAGTATAAGTTTTGTTTAAGTATCAAGTTTGCTATAAAAACTTGATAAAATCTCGATAAAAACATACATCTGATATGCTTTAAGCATGCTTTTAAAGTTTAAAGCTTTTTTCTTTAAGCATTTTACATTTGAATAAATCGTAGAAAACTATATCTTGTTTTTATTTATTTTTCATTTTGAAAGGCACATTGGGTTTTTCAATGAATATTAAATGTAAAGGATATTTTACAATTCCCTATAAAAATGCTAATGAATTATATTTTTACCTACAATCATACAGTAAAACGTGGATAAGGTGACCACCGAAGGGACCGACCAAAAGTGGTCACCTTAGGCAGGTGGTCAACATACCCAAAATGAGTTAAAAAAAAGTACTAATTCTTGGGTTTTCTATAATGTTACACACATAAAGGGTGAAAAGGAACGTTTATAAAAAAGTCTCATACGATTTGTAAATAGAGTAAAAAATAAAACCTTTCTGAAATATGATTAGCTATTTTTTTTTTTACAAATTAAGCAAAAACGAGGTGAGACTTTTTCTATAAAAAGTTGAAATCATAGAAAAAAGAAACACGTATTTTACTTATGTTTAATTGTTAAATCTAAACATTTTTTGAGGTAAATTCAGCACAAAATACTCAATGCACGTAAGAACATGAAAATAAATTTAAAAAAATTGCCTTTCCCCTACGAAATTAAATTAACATCGGAAAAATAAATAAAATTAAGGAGAAATTCCAAAGAAATGAGGATAGAGTGAAAAACAAAAAAATACAGAGAAATTATGTACTCTCTTTGTAGTTATATCTTAGAACCAGCAAGAATTATTTCATTTTACTAATTTCTTTGAATTAAAATCCTTTTTAATAATTCTTATATAACAGAAAGAAAGTAAAGTGGGCTTTACTCATATATATTAACAAATCTAGTTTATGAGTTCTAAGAAATTAAATTAAAAACCAAATGTTACAAAACTATTATAGATATTCTCACTACTAAACTCTAATTATTATATTTTTTTTCTTTTTCTTATTATTATTTTTTTACTTTGGTCACTTTAACCGAAATAAATTTCCTTGAAGGGACCAAAAGAAGGTGGTCACTGGTCAAAATAGACAGATGGTCACAATAAGCAGAAGAATATGTACAGGATGTATTGCATTTTTGAAGGGACCATGAAAAAGTGGTCATATTGACCAGGTGGTCAATATACAAGGGTGGTCACTTTAGCTGGTTTTACTGTATATATAAATAATTTTACTACCATGATATGAGGGTGGTACTCGTGCCTAGCTAGCGAAAATGTAATATTTTATTTAATAAAAAAGAAAAAAACTTGATATATGAGTTAATTATTGTTAAATTTTGAAGTTAATCGTAATATCGTAGTATTTCAAATTTAGCCAATTAATCGCGATTGAGCGTTCTTTAGTAAATTATGTTGCTACGCTTTGCTTAATGATGTACAATCCAAAATTCATTAAAATCGGACAAATAGTTATTAAGATATGGATATGGATGGATGGTTTTAAGAAATGGATTCGAAAAATTATCGCAATGCTTTACCCAAGCTCGGAAGAAAAATTGTTATGTTTAAACTAGATTTATTTTTTTAAATTAGGTAAAAAGTGATTTGAGAATTTGTAAGAAGAAAATTAATTATAAATAGAGAGTATACGTTTAATTTTATAATTAAAATGGGTTGTTATTGTTGTTGATTTTTTAACTGAGAAATCTTACTTCCTGTACTCTTTTTTTTAGTTTATTTTTCTTAGTAAATGCCTTTTTATTGGCACTCTTCCAGATTCTTATTACATAGTTATTTTGTGTAATTTCTTAGAAGTTTGTTTTGTTTTCCTTGAAACTAAAAGATGGAAGGCCCTTTAGTGGAGGGAGAGAATGTAAAGATGTCTGACATTTTATATCTAAACTACTCCGGAGTCCTGAGAACTCAGTCTGTTATTGTCGTTCAACGATGATTCCTCTTTTTGACAAATTCACTTAACTATTTATTATCAACTGTCTAGTAGAGATGTTTTTCTACTTTCTAAAAGTAAATTCTTTATAATTATTATTTGATTTAACATTTTATTCTAACGTAATATCTATTTATTAAACTTTTACCATTTTAACCAATGTAAACAAAGGTTTTATTCCTATAACAGTACAAAGAGGTTGTTTCAGTAACATGCGCAAAACATTAAATAAAGAAAAACTTAACATAATTAGTTCTTGTCAGTTAAACTAAAAATATTTATAAACCGTATTATTTTTATTAATAATACTTAATTATTTTTATTAATAATACTTTATTATTTACCATTAATAATAATAATTTATTCGCATTATTATTAATTTTAGATAATTCCGATTTGTTGTGTTGGTAGCCGTGAAAGAGCCAACTCGTTCTTGCATAGTTTCGGTTCGGGGGCCATATTGTTTTCCATTACGTGTCTTTCAACAGCTAATTTCCATCGAATCTTTTAATAAATTTAGTTCTTAAATGAAAATATATATATATAATCGTTAATCGAGTTTTTTTAAATGTACTGCGTCTTATAATTAAATGTTTTTTTTAAATTAAGATCGTTTTTCTTTCGAAGACAAATACAAAAATAAGCATGTAGGTACTATCGCTCTTTTTTCCGTGAAAAGTCTTATTTTTTCATAAAAATCAAACGTTTTTTAGTATAATACGAACGATAAGGTAATTTTTTGATCATTTATAAAATAATTTGATGAATACAAAGTAAAATGAACCAAGAACATTCAGAGGAGATTGAAAGATCGTTTCGAAGTTTAAAGGTATGTGATTATTTTTATTGATCTGGTTTAATAGAATCTAATAAATTTCCATGGGGTTTCAAAAACGTTTTGAAAACTGTTTTGGCATTCAAAACAACAAAAATGGAAACGTTGATTTCAAAAGCTTTGAATTCAAAAGCTTTGAATTCAAGGTCAATGCAGCAAATTTTTGGTTTTGTATTGAAATTGTTTAGGAAAAATAGCAAGGAAACGGGTATTGAATTGAATGCAGAATTGAGACATGCGCAATAAGCACGATGAGCGAAGGATATGATAACCTGACTTAACACTATCTAGTCTGCGAGTTTATAGTTTTCAAAATTATTGTAAACATTTTTGAAAACTCATGGAAACATATCGTGAACGAGCTTATCTAATATATTATTTAACGATAATAAGAGGGATTTTAAAAACTTGTTCTAAATAAGATACAAGTCTTATTATCTTAGGTATTTTGATAGAATAAAAGGGATTCATAAATGAACTTTAGTTAGTTTTCATATTTAATGTAGGTCAGAACTATCTTATAGCTTTGTAACCGTTCTGCAACCTTCCCACTTTTTAATCTTCCTTTTAGCTTAAATGTACTTAACTTATTTCCAGTTTCATTCTTGATTTCTTTACGTTATCAGAGAATATTTTCATAATAATCGTGTTTCTAAAGTAAAAAAAAAAAATAACAACAATAATTATTGTTGAGATATAATGCTATAATTAACAATGTATTTGGGTGGTACCTCTTTATGATGGTTTTGATTTTTCCGAGCATATTTTACACCTATATCAAAAGTGTTAACTATATTATCTTTTGAGTCCAAATGCTTGTTTCTGAGAAAACAGACTTTTTGAGTTTTGAAAGAACTCGAGAATATAAGGATACTACTCAGATATGTACTTAGATTTTCAATATAATACATGACTTTTTGGTAACCGCAAGAGCTTAAGCTTTAAAGCGGCCTTCAATGATCTTTGTATTTCCCAAAATGGTGTCCTTTGAAGTGGTTTGAGGTGATCAATGAGTATTCAGCCCTTGTGGTGCCTCTAAATTCACTAGACTTTTTTTCTTTTCACAAGATTGAAGAGCTACCTCAAATATAATGTATTCGATATAATTATCAAACATTTTTTTGAATTTTGCATGCATGAATATAAGCATGACGAAATGAATATAGCAATTTTAAATACAATTGAAAATGTCTAATTTTTTTCATCATCACTGATAGAAGTTCAGAAAAAAAATTTCATCACTGATCTCTGATGTCACTTTAATTTCCAACCAAACCTTTCTACATTCGGCGTTTTATTAGTATGTCATTTTTTAATTGCAACTTAATTACACAACACAGGTTCGAAGTATATCTGCAAGTTAGCAAAATCATATATGACGCCTGATTGTAAAAGACAGAAGAATTTATAACGACCCCCCCCCCTAAATTTTATTTTACCTAAACATGTCCTTTTCTGAAGGAAAACAATTATTTAATTTACAAATATAAATATATTTTTTTACTAACCTTACCAAAAGAGTTCTACTTTATTGAAAGGTATAGACATTGTAATATAATGACGCATTATAAGCCAATTGTTACATGGTGCTTTTTCTCTTCAAAAAATCTCACCCCATTTTATTAAAAATGAGTTTGCTAGGTTTTGACAAGTTCATTCATACAAAAGGAAAAACAACATTCAATTTAGCCTTTATAACATGAGGGAAAACAAGCTGTGTTTTTACACAAAATTAAGCGTTGCGTGTAAACACACACAAAAAAAGACTGCACTGAAATATCTGTTTTTTTAAGGTCCGAGGTTTTTAAGGGTAGTAGTGAGGGGGATGGGGGCTTCTGGCTCATGTCAAAACCAGTCAGTATGTCTGTATTGTTTGACTGACAGTTCATAAAGGGGGGAAAAATTGAAAAAAAACCTTGTTTTTAGGGTTTACTTGTCTTTTAGTTTTACCCTCTTTTTGTGTAACATATACACTACTCCATTTTAGATAATAAAACAATCGTGAGTGGCTGAGTGGTATAATATTGAGCTTCATAAGATGCTAAACTAAAATCATTATCATCATTAAAATGTGGAAACCTCTACTATTTTACTACTTCTTTCTATTAGTATTTGTATTCTTGTTTCTACCAAGAACTAACTCATGTCGAATAAAACTCAATGATCAAGACTCCACTGATATCGACAAGATTGTCAATAAAGAGTTGATTGTCACTTTAGATAAAGTGATCAAAACTTGGTTTAACCATTTTGGCGTTTTGACAATTGTCTTGGATTTTTGTTGATAAAACTGCATAATATTTTGTTTTTATCGCTATAATTCAATATTTTATTGTTAGAATTTAATAATAAATACATTTATTATTACATTTATTAAAAATAAATACATTTATTATTAATACTAACTCTATAACACTCTTCTTACAAATTAGAAGGAGTGCCTTCTCCGCTCCTTTTAGGTAGCAGTAACACAAGGATACATATTTATGAAATAAAATACTGTTATACATTTTTTTGTACGTGTGATCTAATAACTCTAATATTATCTACAAATCTTTTTATTTTTCATGGTCATAGCCTTAAAATTCCTTTTAAAATATTTTTATACTTACAATTTATGATATATATTTATATAAACATATTTAAATATTAATTTCCTATTTTATTTTAAATTTAATCTTTTAATATTTTAAAAAATATAAATCAATGACACATAAAAATTAGGTAATTTAGTGTGTGTGTGGTATTATTATTTTATGTTTAATTTTAATTTATTGATTTATCCATTTGCTTTTAATAAATTAATAGAACTCTGAAATCCATTATTCCAAGCACTGATATACATATAACTAGTGTGTATATATTATTCTTTTAACACTACCATGGATATGGATCTATATTTATAATACCATGTAGATCCATTTATTACTAAATCATACATATTTTGTATTCATTTATATTCATTACATTACTTGCTTATTTACCTGCTATTAAATACAAGCCAAGGATATATATATATATATATATATATATATATATATATATATATATATATATATATATATATATATATATATATATATATATATATATATATATATATATATATATATATATATATATATATATACATATAAACAAGAATTGAAAGAATTTAATTGATAAGAGAAGGTCGTTTGGCGGTGTTTTTTTTATTTATCTCGTGTTAGGAATAGTTGTGCATCGCGACAGTATTCCTTTCTTTAGAACCGGTTTCTTGTTTGTAGACTGCAGGGGAGAGAAAAAAAAATAAAGCAGGGGGAAAGAAGAAATGAAGGAAGATGAGGATGAATCCTGTCTGTAAAAAACAGAGTAAGAAAGATATTTTCATTCTTAAAAACACTTTGCGTGATCTTCTTTGAAAGAAATTAAGTTCAGTGTTTTTATTATTTTTTAATTTTTTTTTTTTTTAAGTATAAATTCCAAACCCTCTTTTATTCCTCCTGTGTAATTTTAAATATACGGGAATACTGAATGGAAGATTACAAAAACATAAATATATGTGATCGTAAAATATGTTCAGGGTTAATATACCATTAGACCTATTTCAATGAACCATTCTTTTCTACAGTATGTATGTGTATATATATATATATATATATATATATATATATATATATATATATATATATATATATATATATATATATATATATATATATATATAAATATTGTGTGTGTGTATTTATTATTACCAATATGAACCACTTTTTTAGGCTTGTCAGTGATCGTATGAAGTCTAACAAGAAATGATTAGATGATATCGCTTATGCTTGATTTGTCTTGGATCAAGACATCAGAAGTGTTTCCGGTTACGATAAAATCTGACGCTGCAGTTAGTTTCAGAATTGCTCCTTAGAAGTCAAAACTTCTAAGAGTTACACCTCTGAAGTTGAATCTTCCACTAGTTATTTAGAAAAGTGATTAAACTATGGCCTAATTATATCTTTTAAGGTGTGGTCTTAACCCAAACTTACTACTGCGTTATGTTTTGAGTGTTATTTTATCAAACCTAATTAAATAAAATTAATTTAGTTAATTCTAATTTTTCACTTTAGTTTATATTACGTTTATAATTATTTACTTAGAAATATATTATTATTTAAAATTTTTAAAAATTAATTAATCTATATATAAAAATTTAATAATAAGCATAAAATTAAGAATAAGGACTAACCTATTATATTTTCTTAAAGAATGAAAAACAGAAAGGTTAGCATACCTGAAACAGACAAAGACAAGTATTAGAAATAATTCATAATGACGTAGCTTAAAAATTTAAAATAATTTTTATTTGGTTATTGTCCTAACTGTTGTATTGTAAACACTTTCGTGAATTCATGACCACTATGAAAGCACTCGAACTCGCCTAAAACCATGGTTTTAAGACTGACTTGCCGGTTTCGAATCTCAGGGAGGTGGGACATATTTCACAGTGATGAAATCAACCAGAAGTAATTTATGTGAATTTGTATCGATTTAATATTATTTATTAAATACAGTTTATCTTTTTTTCATTTGTTTGTTATTCCTAACAAAAATTAATTTAATCGAATTATTAATATTTATTCATCTAACAGTACTGTCATTCGGTACGTTATTCAACAATAAAAGTACAATAAGTATAATGTTATATCATCAAATCAAAAAAAAATTACCATTTAAATAATTAAATTTATTTTTCCACGTATAAATCTGATTCATTCATTAAAAATTTCCAGTGTTGAAAGTAACGCTATGATTAATTCCTTTTTCTTTCCATACTTGTGACATTTGTATAAATTTATTGGTAAGTTCGATGGATGTTTAAAGATTGTCTAGCGATAGTGTCTAGAATCCCCGCGAGTCGAATTGTAACCAGTTATCTTTTATTTATTAATCCGATATTCATTTTACGAGTAATTTCTAACCATTTAATCTCGTAATTTCAATTTTATACATGATGATTTATTTATAGCGGCAATTTATCTTTAGATTATGTTTTTTTTTTCTTTTCTTTTTTCGAGCTTTTAAAGTGTAGGTAGATATTAATATTCCTTTTTTTCCTTCCTAGTATTTGATAAATTCTACTGAGGTTTAAGTTCATTGAAGTCAACGCAGTTTATTTCCACTAGAAAATAAGAAAAAAAAGTAATTGCATTTTTTATTTTATTTTGTATTATTGTTTAATAACCCCCAGGGGAAAATGAGGATTTGTAATGTATTTTTCTGCCCCCAATGTCAAACGATGAAAATGTACCCTTAGGCAACTGATGCGCGCGCGCGAAAAAAAAGCAATTTATAAAAAAATATTACTATAAATCTTTCGTTTGAGCTCATTCCATAAATTAAAAGGAATGTATGAATGGACGAGGGAAAGAAACAAAAGAATGGTGTGTTTAGGCTGGGAGAGAGGAAGTAGGTATGACATCATTGCGGTAGGACTGCAAGATGTGTCTGAGGGATCCGTATGATGAAGGGGAGTTGACCGCAGCCTCGTACTGGTAGGCTCACTAGTTGCTGGGACTGACTGGGCTCCGGGGCCAAGGTCAGGGCTACAGATACTACTCTCCCCTTTGGGACTCTTACAGCTTCCGTATAGTACCGGTCAGCACTTCCCGTCAAACTCCGTCTCCTTCTTGTTACAGACTCAGCACCTTCTTGTCGGGGTGAAACTGTCTCCCTGTCTTAAACAAAGTCTATTCCACCCATTAGCTTATCCTAAGCTTGTTTATTAGTCAAAGTCAAAAATAAATTTGTCAGCATCTCAATGTCGATAATCTCATAAGTCCCTATAAATTTAGTCCCAACTATTTTTGGAGGTATATATTTTTCTATTATTTAAAACAAATAGTCTGCTAATTTTGTGTAGCACGTAGTTTCCTCGCATCCTATTACAAAACGAATGTTTTGAAAATCAAACAATTTTGTACTTTTCTTTTGTTTCTATTTATTACGGGTATTGAACGTGGAATATTGCAGTAGGGATGTCTTAAAACATTTTTAATTGTTTTCGCATTCAAATGTTTATATTTTATCAGAGAAGGAGTATTATTCAGTTTATTATTGTATTGAAATGAAAAGTCTAATTAATGTGAAATTCTAATCAAATTAAGCCTTATTACTGTCGGGTGTTGATGGGAACTGATTGCAAGAATACATCAACTGCAGTTAAACGGCACTTCTTTAGATTGTTACTCCCCTTATAAGTAAAACAGAAGGGGGTAAAAATCTGAAAAAGGTGCACAAAATGTTCTTGTTTGGACAGTTACACCCCTTATAAAAACAGAAGTGTGATATTCCTTTGACCCAAAGTACATTGGACTAATCATCCCTTAGTCTTAATAGTATTTATTTAGTCAAAGTCATTTAAATTCTAAAAAATTATAGGGGAGTAACAATCTAAAGAAGTAACAGTTAAAAGATATTGAGAGGATAATTTACCAGTCGAGTTAGATGTTGTCTGACAAGACTTTCATTTATATATCGTTGCCAAAATTGCCTGTGGATCTTCTATTTTAATTTAAAAAATACGTCCAAAGATTGTGCTTTTTCTAATTACAGCATGCAAGAGATGTCATTATAGTGTGATACACGTAATAAAAAAATTAAATTGACTGAACGGAACTCTTTTATCACGGTGTTGTGTTAATTTAAAAAATACGTCCAAAGATTGTGCTTTTTCTAATTACAGCATGCAAGAGATGTCATTATAGTGTGATACACGTAATAAAAAAATTAAATTGACTGAAAGGAACTCTTTTATCACGGTGTTGCACCCAATAAGTGGGAGGAAAATGTTATACTGACGATTTTTGTTTACAAAATGATTTCTTCTATGACTCCTTAATATTATATTTAACACTGTTTTAATTTTAACCAAGAATAACTCAATTCCGAAAATGTATATAAGTATGATTACAATTAACATTAAAACCTAATTCACAATACTTCTAGCATTCATTGTTTTCATTGATTATTTATAATTAATAACTACCTACTTATAAGGCCAAAACTAAATTATTCTTTAATAATTCTATCAGATTATTTTCAAGGAGAAAAATCATTAATAATATATGTATTAAATGTCTATATTTTTAAATTAAATAAAGGTAAAGAATAAATGATCGTTTAAAATTATAATAACCAAGGCAATCGAAGATAAAAATGGATTTAAGTTAAACACTTTTAAAATTAAGAATTCGTTAACGTACTTTTTTAAAAAATATTTTATTATATAAAAATGAAATATAGCTTCTTCTTAAAATGGACACTCACAGAAAAAAGAACAAAAAAATTAAAGAACCATTTACGTTTATTTCTTTCTTTTTAATTTTTTTATATTCTTGTTTAGGAAGTTAGTAAGTTCGTGAGTGGTACTGCAATCAAAGTTGTAGAGTACGGAGTATTTTTTTTTTTTTTTTTTTTTTTTTTGAAAAATCGTTTTAACAGTCTTGATTTGTAGTTTTGTTAAAAGATGATTTCTTGTCTTTATTTTTTTTGGACTTCGCTCTTTTAACTCGAATCAGTTTTTAAAGAGGTTCTGTATTCGTTAATGACAATGACTTTGCAGGACCTTCACTATTTTTTTTTTGTGTGTTTTTTTAATTTTTCATAACTCCAATTCCATTTTGAAAAACTTCAATCTATTTTTTTTTAAATAAGGATAAAAAACCTCGATTCTTTATCTAAACTTGGAGATAGAAAAGCAAAAAAAAAAAACTCAACCTTAAAACTGCTTGTGGTTTTTAATCCTTTTGAAATAGTTCATTTAAAAAACAACTTCTTTTTTTTGAGAAATCGTACTTTTGACTTAACTTGCCTCAAGGGACAACAAACTGATTTATATTATTTCTTTCTAACTCGATGGATGGGTTTTCCTCTTAAGTCAAAACGGACATTAGAATAGAAACCTTATTTTCTTTAAAACCACCGTAACAAACATGATTCCCCCCTCAAATGCCCTTTTATTTTTTTTTAAAAAGCCCAAAAATAAAACCGCAGACATTTTTTTCTTTAAATGTTCTTCTTGTATTTCAGATACTTTGAAAAGAAACTTTTGTGAATTCACTTCACACACCTACTTTTTATGATTATTCATTGTCTACCTTCTTTTAAAGTTATTTATTTCTCTTTTGACTTTACTTCTAAATCTTCCTTGAGGGGTGTATTTTTCTGATGTGAGACAAATAGACCGAAAAGAATAAGATTAATGTTTTTAGTTTTTTTTCTTCTTCTTTTCAAATTTATAAAAATTCTATTGTTCATTTTTTTTATACACTTTTCTTCTCTTATTTCCTTATTTAGGAATGAGACAATGTTTAATTTTAACTTACCACACCTAAATTATACATAAACAAATAAATTTTAATACTTTATTTTAATACTTGTTAAAAAATACAATATGTTTTCTCCCTATCCTTCTAAAGATTTATTTTTTCATTATTTTATGTATTATATTGTTTTTTCGGCCTGTCCTTGTTCGTTTCCATGTCTATATGTTTTTTTGTTTTTTTTTAAATGTTTGACCTTCCTTTCTTCTAATATCTTTCTTTTTCTTTGTTTTTGAAGGATTTTAAAATTTTAATACTTATTTCTGGCTGGATAACTTGTATAATTGGTAATTTTAGTAATATAATTATAATGGATTCTTTATAACTTGGATTTAATAATGAGGATATTTCTTATGAAATATGAATATTTTATAAAAAAAAATAAAAAAAGTAGTAAGTTATTCATAAATTGGGGATCTCATAATTTTGTTTCTACTTCCATATTAAACTCTTTCCATTCCACCTGTTTACTCCCCCCCCCCCCAATTAAATTAATTTTAATTTTTCATGCATTCGTTAACAGGATTAACATAGATATATTTTTGGGCTGAGGGTCAGACGAAATTTTTCCGGAAGTTAGGAGGTAACTCGGTTTTACTTTTTTAGTGTTATGTTTCAACAATTGGAGCGCTGATTTTTTTTAATCGATAACTAATAAATTCATAAATACCAGCATTTAATATATTTGTATTTTAGTTGTCTGTATGTATAACAAGTTATTCTTATGTTGACTTTTACTGGAAGGCCAAAAATAACAATAAAATATGGCATTAATAAATTCTACGAGTATATCCTTAAGTTTATTATTATTCACATTTAATTTGTTAATTTTTAACTTAATTTTTTTTTTTTCGTCGTAAAATGTCTATTAAAATATTTTATTGTGAGATATATACACTATTATACACATACCGTCGTAAACCTTTTATGTTATATTTTATTTACAATATATTTATATTTTATGAACTAAATAAACAAATAAAATTACTTAATCTAAATATCGACGTAGAAACTTCTTTGTGTCCTCATTATTATTATTTATTAATATTTTTAATCCTTTTGTTGGCTTGAAAAAAATGAAAAAATTATAAAAAATCACATAATTATAATATTTATAACATCAACGTATAGTCAAAGATTTGAAAATAATGCCGGGCATTATGCCAAAGCTAAGGGGGAAATTATAGCATTCTGTGGATATATTATAATATGCTAAGATCTCAGAGTGGGGGAAAAAGTAACCGCACCCCTTTAACAACTTTTATATTCGTTTTGCATTGTTCATTCATAGTATTCTTCTGACACATTCATATGCCATTCTGATGAATTACAACAACTTTTTTTCTGTTATCGGATTTATTTTATTTTCGTAGGCCATTTACCTTTATTTTTTTTTGTAAATTTACTTTAAAATAAATTAAGGCTTGAAAATAAATAAAGTTTTGTCTTGTTGTTTAAAAAAACACATTTAATTTATTTATTTGAGTTTACAATTGTAATTTATTTTGGGTTTTCTTGATTTTTTGTCATAGAATATGTTATAGGTATTAAATTATATGTATAAGTAGTGAACTTGAATAATGACTTTATGTCATAATGTTGCTATAAATTAATTATTTATCTGTTTTTATGATTTGGATTTTTTTTTATTATTATTATTCTGCTATGCTTTTTGCGTTTTCAAAATATTAAATACATATTAACAAAAAAGGAAGGTAAACTTTTTATTATTAAGTGCCAGATATGATAGTGTCTGAGATTCTGTCAATGCTAATCATTCTCAAGGGAGATGCTTATGATAGGAATAATTAGCTACTGACCAGGCTTTTATCGAAATTAATTGCTTAATCCCATCCCAGGAATGGATTATCACCAGTGTTAATCCGCCTCTGACGGCTAACAATTTGATTTCTATGCATGCCCTAAATGATCATGACCGATTTCCATAAGATTTATCCTTGCAAGAGGTCTGAAACATTGGGTTTAACATAATCTCATATAAAGTATAATCTGGAAATTAAATATACTATTTTATTATTATCAAACTAAAGGCCCCCATTTACGGCCAAATGCAGTTTGGTACAGGATTTCCTATACCAAGGATTTGTTTACATTTAAGAGTTAATCATATGATACTATGCTAGTGTTTGCAGTTCAGCGTAACCAAGAATGCTATTGATATATAAAAATACACATTTAGAATCTTAACTTGCCTTATAGCTCCTAGGTCGGAAACTATATTCTTTAAACAGTGTATTTCACTTTTAAATGTTGAGCCAAAATTTCGCCAAATTTAGAAAATTTAATTAAACATTTTATTATAAGCTGAAAGAATTGACCACGTTACCCATCTATAGATCTAATCTTTAGTTCAAAACATGTTTCGTATTATAGATTGTTTCTGGATCCTTATTATTACTTGTGTTGTTTATTTTTGCCAAGTGAAGTACTTTAAGTTCCTTGTAGTGCTTCATTGGTCAATGTTATTTATGTTGACTTTATTGTGTGTGCAATTTAAACTTTTAATTCAACCTTTATTTTATCGTAGATATAATGTATATCAACGCATTCTGATGTCATATCAAGATGTTATCTTATCCGATAATAATTTAATTGTTGAACTGGACACAGTAATCAACTGACCTCTAGTAGAACTAAATTAGTAATTCTTTATCTATTATCCTGTCATTCCATTTCAATAATCCTTAAATGTTTTTTTTTCTTTAATTATCCTACTCTCTACCGCAATAGATAAAACAACGGACAAAAATATCTTAGAAAGTTTTTATTTCAATAAAGCAAAAACAAAGGAAGAAAAATTCACGCATCTACAGTATCTTTAATTTTTTTTTTTTAATTAATTACTACAAATGTTTTTCGATTGTGGTTCATTTAATTTTTATCTGTTTAATCGAATCTCGTATCTTTTAAATTATCAGTTGAACATCCTTTCATATTTACTCTATACTTTTACTTTAAACAAAGCGGGCTTATTATTTTTAATTTTCTTTCTATATACGTCTTATAATTATGGTATCCACTGAAACCTGGTTACGGAATCAAAAATATCTCGCACCTTTTTACATTGAATATGAATCTTTTCCTTTTTCACGCGTTTTAAACAGATCATTATATGATTTGTTCTTTACGCCTCCCTTGCAAGATAATTATAAAATAGAACGACTTTTGTCGATGAATATTTTTTTTACTTCTATTATTCAAAACGGCTTTTGCTTTTTGTAACTTTTCCAAAACCAATATTTAAAACAGATAACTAACTGGAAAAAGTAGAACTTTTTTTTCTCGTTGAATCGTCAAAGCGTACAAAAGTAAACTCAATTATCTAAACAAAGCTGTTCGAAACACCTTTTAACTTTACATACAAGAATAATTAAAATGAATGTCTTTTTTATATTTATTATCTCGCCATTTTTGTTCCTATTATAATTATTTTGATTACCATCAGAGTGTTTTGTATCCGTATATACTTCTTTTATATTTATTTATTTTAATTTTGGTTATAAACTTTTCTAAATATGTATAATCTTGTCTTCCATATGCAATAATAAATCTTTTGCTATTATGAAACATTAATATAAACAGTTGGTTTATATATAATTCATTAGAACTTTTTTTTTTAAGCATTTGGTAATTGTATATAAATGCACTATTAATATATATATATTTTAAAAAATAATATTACGTTAAAATAATTATATATAAATAAAATTGTAACACTAAATGGTAATGGGATGGGTAAAGTATGCTAGGTATTAAGTAATAATGCTTCTGTTTTATTATTTTTTATGGTGTAACTAATTAAGGTAATACATGTTTCCGTATGAATTGTTTTTGTAATAAAAGTACAGTATTGTTGATAAATCTTACACTGATAAATTAATTAATTATACGTAACTCTAGGTGTAAAAAAAGTTTCAAGCACTGTTGTTTTTGTTCGTTATGCGTTTAAGAAGTAAAAATTATATTTTTATTGTATTGCGAGTTCATAATAAGTAGTTTTCTTAAGGAAAAAAAAGATAATAACTTTAAAACCAAGAGAGTTATTAAAGATCACTTGTTTAAATATATGTTTTTGGACATGGTCTAGTTGTGTCGGGTTATTTTCCAGGCAGATAACCTGATATGTCCTTCGCAGGATGAGCCAAGTTTAGGGATTAGCCATAACAAATGGTAAACCTTAAGGTAGGAGAAGTACCTGTACATGCTTCCGCATTTTAAATGGTTTATAGTGGTTGAGATGGAAAAGTGATATTTTTTTGGAGTTGTACTTCTTGATTGATCAATTTGTATTATAACGTAATATGCTCGTTCTTTTATTAGGGTCCGAAGGCAAAACCAAGGACCCTTATATTTTCCTGCGGGTTTCGGTCTGTTCCTCCGCCTGTCGCCTGCTCTTACGGCTACACCTTTCGTCCGATAAATTTGAAATTTGGCATATATGTGTATAGTTCCTTCAAAAAAATTAGGGTAAAAGAAAAATAATCGTTTTGGAGACCGTGTAGGGTATCATAATATGAAAGGGTACGTCGAGCTGATTACAAAAATATATACTTTTTTGGTTATAATCTTTGATAGGGCGAGTGCAGGCGAGTTTGAAGTTGGTGTGAAAAGTGCTCCCCCCCCCCTTTCTATCTCGCTTATGTAAAGTGAAAAAAATTCCTGAACATTCTTTTACCAAAAGTAAAGATACCACTTTTTAGAAATTTTGAAAATAAAATTATTTTTCTTTTTATTGACAAAATATGTTAATTTTATAATTATGATCTTTTCGATGTATTTATATTTTTATTGTCCGGTTCAGTGGCAAAAAATACTTTATAAAAGTTGGTTTATGTGTTTTGAGAATATCAGACCCATATTAGGATAGTTGTTCAAAATAGGCTTTTTAGCATTTTAAAAAACCTCATCATAGGTACTACTTAAACAAAACAGTGTTGCCTACGGACCCTCGCTGTGCGCTGACTAGCACACACTTAACCTGTTCATTGTTCATCTTATTATAAAATCCTGCATTAGATCTCTTTGGTGAATTCCTATGAATTGCAAAGATATTCCTTTTTATCTATTTAATAAAATAAACTCTCTTTTGCTCTTCTTTACCATCGATATCACTAGTAATACCTTATTATTTTCCTAATGTAACTAGGAATCTATTCTTAATTGTTTCTATTTTAACTGTGGATCAAGGGAATGTTGTCTCTAAAACAACAGTTTACATGTTAAGTATTTTAGATGATAACTTTTTTATCGTTTGGATATTTGAGAACGAAGCTTCTTCTTAGTCCTTCATAGGGAAGCTGGAAGATGGCAATATAGAGCGTGCCAGGTTCGGCGCAGGTGCCTCTATCGTTCCGTAGAGCTTGGTCGTTAGGTTCTTGTCATGTCTCGAGAAGTGGACAGTCTTGAAGCAAGTTGTAAACTGTTATTTTGCGGAGGCACACCGTTGCACCTGCATAATCCATTGTCGTCTATTTTAATTGTTTTTTAATGTGATCTTTAAGTTTACAGTGAGCATTTCTTAGCCTAAAGACAACTACTTAATAACCTCTGCTCGGGAAGTAACATGGAAAACTTTTTGTATGATCTCTGTGAAAGCCTTTCAACTCTTTCTGATCTTTCCCCTAATCTGTGTTTTAAATCCAATGCAAGTGCAGGCAGGTTTGGTTGGTCGAGCCCACATCCTTGTTTAGCCAGTAAATCTGCTACCTCAGTTCCTTTTACATTAAGTGTCGTGAGATCCATTGCAGAATTTAATTAGTCGATTCCTTCTTAAGTTATTTCAAAACTTGATGGAGCTTTACATAAGTAAGTATGTACTTCGGATTCTGGAGATGGCTAAAAAAATCACTATACTTTCAAATATGGGAAGCACATCAAGAAGAGCATTGAGCGGGTATAATATGTTTTTAAGCATTAAATATATAAAATTAATTCCGAAATTTATGGAAAATGTCACAATCGTAGAAACAAACTTCTTTGTCTAATATTTTCTTTTGAATTCCTCTTGTATTACAAGATTCAAATATAATATACTGTGAACGATTCGATAATAATACTCCACGTGTGTTTTCTATATTCTTTAGTAGAATAACGAAACTTATAAATGTTTTTAGTATGTAAATGCGGGAAGGAGTTTAATTTGTTTGTTTTACAGAATTGCTGCTAAATAGTTGTCTTTACTTAACACTTTTTTACAATATACGCACAAGTATAAGATGACCTATTTTAAATCTCCTCTTTGTTCTCTATGTCAAGTGTATTCTTCTCATTTTATTTTCATAAATAATTATCGGAAATCAGAAACTGTTGGCATAAGAAGGAGAAATATCACTATTTTACGAGAATTAACTTCTATTTGATTTTCTTTTTAGCACTATTAAAAAAATCATGATAAAAATGTAAAAATAAATAGTTTTAGAACTAGTAGACGAGTCAAACAAATAAATTTTTCAAAATCTTGAAATAAATAGCCCTAAACAACTCTGATACACTTCCTTAAATAAATGTTTGGTGTTCTAATTAACTCTTTTTCTTTTGTATATTTCTACGTCATTGTCTTGTATATCTACTTGATTTTTTTGGGGGAGCCTCTCCTAATTAGGAATTAAACAAAATTAATCTACACTAGATTAAGTTATTAGGGTCCGTAGCCAAAACCAAGGACCCTTATTCTCCTGCGTGTGTCTGTCCGTCCGTCCTGTCGCATGCTCTCACGGCTACACCTTTCGTCCGATCAACTTTGAAATTTGGCATGTATGTGTCTTGTACCTGCCCACATATTTTAAAAATATAGCGACTTAAAAAAAATATTTTTCAATAAAATTAGGGTAAAATAACTTAAGGGTTAAAAATATTACATTTTTTTTCGACACCGTGAGGGGTATCATATGAAAGGGTACGTGGAGCTGATTACAAAACTATATAATTCTTTGGTTATAACTTTGATAGGGCGAGCGTAGGCAAGTATGAAGTGGGTGGGAAACGTGTCCCCCCCCCTTCTATCTCGCTTATGTGAATTGCAAAAAATTCAAAAAAAAAACATTCTTCGACCAAAAGTAAAGATACCACTTTTTGGAAATTTCGAAAAAAATATCATTTAATTTTTTAATGACAAAATACGTTTTTTATGACTATGGTCTTTTCGATGTATTTATATGGTTGTAGTCCGGTTCAGTGGCAAAAAAATACTTTATCAGAAGTTTGTTTATGTGTTTTGAGAATATCAGACCCATAGGATAGTTCAAAGTAAGCTTTTTAGCATTTTCAAAAACACCATCAATAGGGTACTACTAAAACTTTACAGTGTGGCCTACGGACCCTCGCTGTGTGCTGACCAGCACACACTTGGCCTGTTTATTTTAATAATTATATTTACACTATTTTTGTTTCCGTGCTTACTGAAGGCATCGTAGCATTGTCAGGGTTTTGAAGAAAGAAACATTTTTATGTCTCCAATTTCAAAAATGCCATGGCAGAAATCCGTTTCAGACATCAGGGATCATTTTTGGATTTATGTCTGTTGTCGTGTCGTCGGTCTGTCGCTCAATATTTGCGAACCAATATATCTCAAAAACTTTTCGTCCGATTTGAATAAAATTTGGATGGTAGGTCATAATCTCCACGTTGTTGGTCCCATATAAGTTGTAACCTTCTGTGTCCGGTGGTGTCTCATGCAAATTTGCCCAACACCTTAAAAATACACCTTATCTTTAAAAGTTCGTTTCTGATGTTTAAGAAATTTGGATGGATTGTCGAAAGTACCCCAAAGATGATCCATTATTAATTTCAACCGTTTGCGTATATAAAGTTGGTATAGCTAAATTGATACTTGAGTTCATGTTAAAAATCAAAACAATGTTGACACGGTTTTTTAAAATAAGGGTGCCAATAAATTAGACAGACAATAATGGGTGGCAAAACATTAAAGTATGCGAAGAATTCATGTTCCACACTAATTGGCAAAATATAGTATATGTATATAGTATTTTGGGGGCATTACCTCTAAAGTTAAATCTACAATTTTATCTTTAATACGATTTTTCTAAAAATACATAAGTACCATATCCTCCACGGTTCTGCTCAAAATTGAATTGGTACACAATATTTCCACAATATTTTCTCTCCGTATATAAACATAAATATATTTTATGAGAAAGCATCCAATACTAATATTAGTTATATATAGATAAACTTCAAAGATGATATTAGTTACCGGACTTTTTGCATTTCCACAAAGTATTTTTACATATTTTTAAAATGTTCCTAATTCGTGCATATACATTTTTTGTATTAATTTTCTCTCGAAATATTTTAATGTAAGATTTATTATAATTTTCATGGTCTCTTCTCCCCCTGTTTGAATTTCTTTAACGTGTGGTTAATAAAAGTAATGAATTGCATTATGAAATGGATATTGTTTGTTAGTGTTTCGGCATAAATCAAGGAGGGTGGGATGTTGTTTACGCCTTTACGGTCATATTGCGATTTCCTCAGTCTCTTATCACCTCTTGTTCTCAACGGTTGTATCTTTCATATGTTGTGCTTCATTGTGTTTTACAGATTAAGTTATTAGCATTTATGCTTTTTATGTTATTGAAGTGGCTGTACTTCAGCTCAATTGACAATTTCTGATACTAAAGTGGGTATAATAATATTAATAAATATATGTAAACTTTTGATACTGTTGATGGTTTAGTTTAGAATGTGTTCATAAATGTAGATTAAATGTGGTTATAACTTCGAGTATAGGCTATGGCTTAAGTTTTTTTTTTTTTTTTTTTTTTTTTTTTTTTTTTTTTTTTTTTTTTTTTTTAATAATAATTTTGGCTAAAATGTGACTTATAATAGAGGTTAAAACTTGCCTGTAATTTAGATTTATGTTTCTATAACTATTCCTAAAGATTGTTTATAACTTTGACTAAATTAGGGTATAACTTCGTGATAACTTCGTGATACATATACAGGTTAGGATATGTGTGTAAAAAACTTCACCTAAAATAGAAGCTATAACTTGAACCAATTTCCGGTTAGTTTACATATTGAGGTTTAACAACTCAGCTCAAAATATTTTCTGAGTTTTTTTACGTTCCCTAATTTCTTTAAAATGTTAATCAGTTAATTTGACGTGTAACATTAGTTTCAAGAATTTGTTTTTTTGAGTGCTTAATTTTCGAAATGAAATGTGTTTGTGGATTGGATGTAATTATATTCGTGGAAGAATGACGTAAGAAGTTACTCTTTTTCCATCAAAGGCAAGATTTTCGAACTTATTTTTTTTATTATTCCTAAGAATCCCTATCGAGACTTAGGTCCGAAAATGAGTTTGACTGATTAATCTTTTACATATTTTACCTAGTAATAGTTACGTCTATTTTGACATAGGAATTCTCCTTTTCTGCTTTTAGAACCTTTCCTCTTAACTCATAAGTTAATAATAAACATACTGAGTTTTAAAACCTTAGTTTAGTTTTTAAAACCTTAAAAACTAAATTCATCACTTAATTAACACTAAAAACAATATGTATTAGTCTAAAACATACGAACAGACTTAGGTTTAATTCTACGTTACTACATAAATTTCAAATTCTATAAAACCATCCT